>BGPR01000298.1:179399-194532 GCA_013235015.1 Araneus ventricosus
GGGACAGAAATAAAATATATTTTGCAGACTCAAAAGATATTTTTCTTCAAATAAAACTAGGAATTTTCCTTTTAATATTTACTGCTTTAAAAGTCTGTTTATGTCTTGTCTTTGCTGTCGAATTCATCTCTTCTCGTGAACGACATATTTTACGAATGAGGTGTGGAGGAAGAAGCGTGTTCGTAAGAGAATAGCTAGCAGGAGGTGGATGATTCCTTTCTCCAGAAAATTTGTGTTGAACCGGTAGAGATTGCACGTGAAGGGGGAAAAATCTATTCTCTTTAGCTTCCCGCCGTCACGGCTCACTAGTTTTACAGGAAAGGACTCCTCGATCGAACATCACATCGATTTTACATGCATGATAAGCGTGAAAATGTTTCTTTTGACTTCTTTGTGAACTCGGAAGTGGGGCATGGATACTGTGCACGCATAATGGAGGTATAATGTTATGCATTGAAAAATACAATATATTGCCCCTTCTGAACAATCCAAAATTTCGTTCCTGTATATACAAACATTGCACTTCTCAACACTACAAAAAAATTTCATTCTAGATATAAAAACATGATTTGAAAAAGTTTCATTATTATTCACAAGTAAACAAAGTCGAACATCCTTGTATAAGACACTAATAAATGAACAAATTTGCACTAAATCATTACACTAAAAAAAGAATTCTTCCAACAATTGATATACATTTTACAAAATTAATAATCGGTAGCAGGTCAAATTTAAATTATACACAAAATATAAGCTACATACATATAAAAGGGTTATGTTAATGTTCACGGTACTTCTCTTGTAAACACAATTACATACCTCTTTAAGGTCAAAGAGAGTAATTGAAACACTATCAAAATGACCTGCTCTTAGACAAACCAACATAAAGTGTGTAAAAAAAAAGGATTAGTTAATACTCAACTTTACACTTGTCAGAAGTTTGGCCTTAAGATTTATTAATGGTTATTAAGAAAATGCCAAACTGTACGGGTTGTTTCTTTTAAAACTAAAATGCATATTATTGTCCGATGGGATGAGTTCGGTATTCTGGGAATTAAAAATGTTTCTTTTTGAGCTGCGACCAATCTGTTTCTGACTCAATAACGTTACGCTGTAGTTTTTGTCACTATTAGTCTTGTTATACAGCACATTGCACAGGCCCTAAAAGGCATCAAATTTTAGCAAGCATTTGAATTTTTTTATCAGCCAAGGGTTGTAAGGTAAATATATACTGTTCCAGCAGGAGGTGCTCTTTCTGAGCCCCCATAGATGCAAAGGATAATGCAGCATTATATTCTCGAATCTCTTGATAGTTTTTGCTTCCTGTTAATTGCTGCAGGTAATTCTTTGAAAAGTTCAGGAGCTTCTGTCGATTTGGAAGATGACTTTCCCATCATGACAGTCATTTGGTATATTTTTACTGAGTTCACTTCGTTTCTGCAATAAATACACTCAGCAAGATTCGCACACCTCAGACATATTGCTATGTTCTCTGGACATTCACCTCAATTTGAGTTGAGAATGAACAATGATTTGCCTAAGTTGATCAGAACGTTTTCTGGCTCGCCTAGCTTATCCAGCTTCATTTCTAACTGATCTCCTTTGACGTTTCATCAAATTTTCATTTTGTGAATGCTGTTCCCTCCGCAGATTGTAATAAAGGTCTTGGAAAGCCTCATTTGCAAGAAAATTTAACGTAATGTTGAAAAAAATCGCTTTTGAGCATAGTCAAGTCGAAGTCAGAATCGCCACGTTTGGGCGTAGCCGATTGTAAACAAGCAGTCGTTGCCATCGGAAGAAAACTTTTCCTCTCCACGTACTATTTTCGCCTTAGCGTTTTTTATATATATAGATTTTCAATGCATATATTCATAGCAATTTTATGCATGTGTTTGTATATATCGTGGAATGGGTTGAATCATTTAAAAAAAAAAAAAAATGTTAAGATAATTCTTTTCGAATTTGTCAATCGCAGGGCATAAGACAGATTCGTTATTTTCTAATATATGAGTATATATATGGCTTGTCATAATTTTAAAAACAGATAACATTTAAACATGTATTATAATCTATATATATAAAACGCTAAGGCGGAAGAAGTACATTAGCGGAAAAGTCTTTTTCTGTGATAACGACAGTTTGTTTACAACAGGAACGGCCGAAACTGATAATTCATAAATAAACAGACGAACCTTCATTTTTCCTCCAAAACCTGAAGTTTTTTATATTTTTTTTTAATTTGAACTTTTGTGAATACGTGGATGATAGCCTTTGCAGCTAAAATCCCCCAAACCCTTCAAATCAGTCTATCGATGGTCATTACAAACGTGCTGAAAGTGATTTTTCTGATCAACTTAGGCGAATCGTGTTCATTCTCTCAAATTGAGGTGAATGACCGGAACAACGCAGCAATATGTGCAGGGTGTGCGAGGTACGTGATACTGCGAAGCACGAAATGAGCTTTCAGCAAAAAATATACCAAATGCTGTCATGATCAGGAAAGAGATTCATCTTCAAATATCATTTAATCTAACTTTCAAAAAAATTACTCTGCAGCTGCAATTCACAAGAAGCAAAAAACTACCGAAGCTGAATTCGAGAGATATAATAACTGCATTATCTTGCATCTAGAGGCTGAAATAAGAGCACCTCCTGCTGGTATATATTTCTGCCCACGGCAACTGACTCTCCAATGCTCTACTATAAATGTTGAGTGTGTGAAGATTGTTGGGAAGTGCCTGTATAAATATGTGTCTGTGAGGTCACGTGCAGCCGGTTGACTTCAGACAGAAATGATGGTTTATTAAGCAACGATGGTGCAGCTTTTTTTGAATGGCGAATGTAAGGAATTGCTCCTGAAGCGATGTGGAGACTCATTGGTACTCTCTCTCAGAAAAAATCATGTAGGTGATCATGAGATTGGCCGTTCACTTGCCAAACCAACAGCAAGTGGTAAAAACAAAGTGGTGATAATGCTACTTCAAGTGATGCCTTTACAAGGGCCTGTGCAGTATGTATAACAAGACTAATAGTGACAAAACTACAGCGTAACGTTATTGACTTGAGAAATGATTGGGTCGAGCTCAAAAGAGCATTTTTAATTTGAATACCGCTCATCCCATCGGACAATAATATGCATTTTAGTTTTTTAAAACAATTCCCTGTACGTTTTGGCATTTTCTATAACCATTAATAAATCTTAAGGTAAACTTCTGACAAGTGTGCTTGGTATTAACTAATCCTTTTTTTTTTACACACTTTATGTTGGTTTGTCTAGAGCCAGGTCATTTGACCGTGTTTTCAATTATATCTTCGACCAAGAGGTATGTAATTGTGTTTACAAGAAATACGTGAACGAACATTAACATAACCACACTTTTATATGTATGTAGCTTATATTTTGTGTATAATTTAAATTTTTGACCTGCTACCGTATTAATTTTGTAAAATGTATCAGTGTTGGAGAGAATTCTTTTTTAGTGTAATGATGTAATTACAGAATTTATTCCATTTATTAAGTGTCTTATGCAAGAATGTTCCGGCTTTTACATTGAATAATAATGGAAACTTTTCAAATCATGTTTTATATCTAGGAATGGGAAATTTTTTGTAGTGTTGAGAGGTGCAATGTTTTGTATATACAGAGATGAAATTTTGGATTGTTCCAGGAAGGGCAATATATTGTATTTTCAATGCATATACAGTATATACTCTCCATTATGCGTGCACGAATTATCATGCTCGTTCAGTTCACATAAGAGGGTGAAAGAGAAACATTTTCGCTTATCATGCATGTAAAATCGATGTTGATGTTCGATCGAGAGGTCCTTTCCGTGAAAACTAGTGAGCCGTGACAGCGGGAAGCTAAAGAAATAGATTTTTTCCCCTTCACGTGCAATCTCTACCCACGGTTCAACCGTTAATTTTCTGAGAAAGGAATCATCCACTTCCTGCTAGCTCATTCTCGTACGAACACGCTTCTTCCTCACACCATTCGTAAGTATGTCGATATGAAAGAGATGAACAAACAGCAAGAAGCAAGATGCATAACAGACTTTTTTAAAGCAGTAAATATAAAGGAAAATTCTAGTTTGATGTTATACAATACAAATGTAAGTAATTTTATGTTTTTTTGTGTTGTTGATTTTCTTTAATAAATGGGTTTTTCGGATTATGTGTGTTTTCTATTGTCGTCACGTCCCTCCCAGTGATTAACCTGGATAATCAGAATTTTTTGTATTCATAATTTTATGTATGTATTTGTATATATTGTGTAATAGAGTTGAATCATTTTTAAAAAAAATGTTTAAGATAATTCTCGATGCATCAATATGTGTGAAGATTTGACTGTAATACGTAACTACAAAATGTTTGAGCTCTGATTTATTTCTGTGGTAATTAAATATATTTTGTTGCCTTCATTAAGAAATACTTGACAAAAAAAATGCTCATTATTAAATTGACTTTAGAATATATCCCTCTCCCACAGTTGATTTTATTTATGTTTGAAATAAGAAAATAGATAAAACGCATATAAGCTGTCAATATCAAAGAGGGGGGGGGGGAAGGTATGGTTATACAAAGTACAAATGTTATGGAAACCAAATTAATATTTAATCCTCCTCTAGTTTTCTGAAAATAGGTAAGCTTTACATATACGGAAGCACGTGTTTTTTATCATAACGTTACTGTTCAGGTTTTTTAAATTCATTTCCTGATAGAATATTAACAGTGTTAATTAATACGACTTATAATTTAACAAAAAAAGTCGTTTTCTCCGTGTCAGTTGAATTTCCTTTCTCCCGTATGTGAAATATCAGATTATTTTTATGAATGCAAAATTTTTGCTGATGAAGATTTTTTAAATAACGGGCCGTCCACAAATGATGTCACTCTTGGAGGGGGTTCGTGAAATTGTGACAAGGGGGAGGGAGGGAGTTAAAAGAAGTGTGACATCACACATTTTGGTTAAAATAAAAGCATTTAAAATCAGCAGATTAAATTTTGAAGTTATTTTGAAATTACCAGAATTTGAGAGTATTTTTTTAATCGGGGCTAAAACAACTTTTATGTGATTTTTTTTTCACTTATATCCCTTTCTTTTCAAAAAAGGCATTCAAGGTAGGTTCTGAGAATATGGTAGCAGCAGAAATTCTTCACCATTAGAAGAAAACCTCCCCCTGTCACACCTTTGAAATGTCCAACAAAAGATACGTCACTCCACCTGGGTGAGTGGTAGAACTGGTAGCGACACAAACAGGTTGATCTTATTGAGGCGGTTTTTTTTTTTAATTCAATATGTTTAAGAGTATTTTGTGTTCATAAAGTAAAGATAAGATTTATAGCAAAATATATCAAATTCCAAAATACTACTGTTTTCGTTGCTCTTTTATATTAATATTTTATTATTATTGTATATTAATTAGGTTTTTTGTTGTAAACCTTAAATCTTATTTCATACAAAATAAGTACACATATAATCCTTATTATTGTTAGGCTCACAAATGTCATTAAAACACATAGTTAAAGTTTAAAAATAAAATTTGAAATATGATCTATAACGCAGTGCTTTGTTTCTGAACTGCAAGTATATGTTTATGTAATATAGCGTGACATGTGACAAGGGAGGGTGAGGGGGTATGGTGAAGTTTGACACTTTGTGACAAAGGGAGGGGGAGGATGGTCAAAAATAATGAAAAAAAATTGTGACATCATTTATGGACGGCCCCTAATTGGCTGAAGTGGCGGGGTATTTGCAAAAAAATCATTTTGTAAAACTTGGTGATACAGTAAATTCTCGATTATCCGGCATTCAAGTATCCGGAAAGCTCAACTAACCGGAAAGATTAGAAAATGAGTTTTTCTAAAAATTTTACATCAGAGTGCCAGAATTTAGCGTGCTGCACTGCTCCATTCATGCGGCCAATTTATTTCTGGAATGTAACATCGGCTCCGCATGGAGGGGCATAGAAGGAAGAAAAAGCAATATACAGAACAGTGACGTACACAGACTTGTTTTACGGGGGGAGGGGTTCATAAGCAAAAGTGAGAACCAAAGAAAAAAAAAAGTTCCTCACCTTCAGCTGAAAAAACAAAATCGACAAGCCCCAAAAAAAAAAAAAAAAAGTTTAGGGATAGAATCGGTAAAAAAACAAGGCTACAATCTCCCCCATTTTTCCCATCACACTCAACTATCCGGACTTTTCAGGTATCCAGAAATTGGCGTTTCCTGAGCATGCCGGTTAGTTAAGCTTTTACTGTATATTTAACATAAATGTATGGTTTTCTTCATTTAGACTTGGTCATAAATTACATCTAAATAAATTTTTATATCACATTTTTTGTGTGTTCTTGAATATTCTAAAGTAAAAAAAAAAAAAAAAATCTAATTGTACTCTATTGCAAAATGAACTGTTTTATGGTATTGAACAATTTCATTTTTACTTCAATAGCATTATAATTTATCTGCACATATAATGCATTATTAATACCATAATTGAGCATTCAATATTTTTTAAAATTTTAATATCTTTGTAACAATATTTTGCAATGCATTTAAACTTATTGATCAAAAAATAAAATTGATTTTCTGATTATCTTTTTGTTGCTTGGTTTCGTATATAGGTACATTAAATTGTTTCTATTTGAATTTTTGATTCTTTCATTTATTTTTGCTTGCTGGAATTTTTCATCATAATAGGAAGGGGGTAACAGGCCAACACGTGTACTTTATCTTCTAATCACTAGTTACAGAGAGAAGTACCACATTATGTGGTGTTCCTGATATTTGAATTTTCTTGAGTTGTAGGTGATTCATTGTCTTAACAGTCCAAGGAAAGGATTTCCCAACGAGGTTATTACCAGAGTAACTGTCAAAACTTACGCAGAGAGCTGACTACCAGTAGTAACTGTCACTAGAAGGCAGTCTTCATTTCGTTTTACTCCATAAAAAGTTACAATCAAGGACTGTTTTTTTTTGTGAAAAATTAACTTGAAAATGCAAGATTTTTTAAATCTATGTGCTTTAAAATTATTCTTAATTTTTTGCGATATTTTATATACAGTAACATACATATAAAGTATTATTTTTGTTCTGATTACCATTTGTTTTATAGATGAGAGTGGCAATTCTCTACGGTCATCTCCACATGGTAGATTACGCATACGAAATCGCTCATTGTCTGGAGGAAGTGAAGATGGTAAACAAAGGAAGACATCTGTACCTCAGATATCTGTTTCTGAATGTTTAGAAGTAATACTCGAAAATATTTCTTTAACATATTTTTATGTACACATTGAACATTAAAAAAAATGGCAGAAAATCTTTAGGAACCTTCAGAGCTCAAAAATCAGCCGGATATATTTACTAAAAATTTTGATAAATCGTTTTAATCAACGATTTTTTTCTGTCTATTTTCTAAGACATAATTGTCTAGATAGATCGAAGTTTATAGCTCATCACATTTGTTAAAATTTGTTGTTCCAATACATTTTCTTTTTGAGAATAGAAAAGTGAGATGTGAGCTCGCTTTCTTTGAATATTACCAACATATTTTTTGGTGAAGTTCACATATGTTTGATTGTGCAATTGCAGTTTGATCTTTTTTTAACTGCAGTGTAGTGTTTTGCTATAGATTGCTCTGTAAATCTCAAGACACCTGGAAATTTTAAAAAACTAAATTTTGCATTTCCTCTATAATAAGATATATATATATCTTTCGAAAAAATTGTTTCGGTTAATTTTCTGTTTGTTGAAAATGTTTCTCTTGTCTTCTACATTAGCGACTGTTCTTATGTTTTGATTTGATTTCAAAATGAATTCTTAAACAATTCTTTTTGAAAACGTCTATGTATTTTTCCCTGCATTAGAATCCCGTTGGACGATCTAGTACTGCTAGTTCCGAAAAGGACAGTTCTGGAGTCCAAGAAGATGAAATTGATCAAGCATTTGCATATCACTGTCGTAGTCAAATGTCATTATCTTCTTTTGGCGTAAGTTATTCAAATGTTATGCAAAATCGCATAAATATGTATTCTTAATTTCGAAAACTTAACTGCACGAGCTAGTTTTACATATGTACAATCATTTTTATCTTGTTAATTGCATACTATGCTTTCAAACCTAGCTATCCCAAGCTGGTATTTGTCTAGCTATTTTTTCTGTGTTGATGATTCAAAATTTCTTATCTTTTATTTTTTAATGCTAAGCATTATTATGTGTGCTGTTTTCATAGGGAAGTTAATAGTCTGATTTTCTATAATCTGAAATATTCATAAGTTGGTTGGATTTATCAAATAAAAAAGTTTGTTCATAGCTAATTGCATAGATTACAAATTTAGTTGCCAATATATAATGTGAAAACCTTATTCAAAGTAATCAATGACTATTTCGTTTTATTAATTATAATTATATTTTTTGTATAAAATGTAATTCTTCCATTTAATATATCATTGTTATATTTTTTAGTTAATATCATTGTTATATTTTTTAGTTAGTTTGCGTTTTTATTGTGCACAGCTGTTAAACATCAAGTTTTTAAACTAGGTATGAACTAGTATTAGTTTGAGCCTTATTGTATGCATTAAATTGCAAATCTGTCTTCGTTCTTAAAACAAGCCTTGCAATCTAAACTTAGGATAGTATCTAAACATTTGGTACTAGTTTTCTTCTGCATGTCTTAGTTACTAATTTCTGATATTATATTTGGACGAAAATTAGAGAATACAGCGTACACAGTAAAGTTCTAAAACAACTCTGTGGTGACAATAAAATAAATAATAGACAAAGTCTGTTTATGATGGTGGTTTTGCAAGTAGTGAGAGTCAATTAGAACTCGCATTATTTATGAAACACGTGTCTTAATGAAAGCTGTTTAGTGTATTAAACTGTTTTAAAATTCTAATGATTAATTTAAAAAATAATTTACTACAATTTTCTTATAATAATTTTATATAATTTTGTATGTATATGTTTTTTATATACCTTTTGACTGATTGACTTTTTTTTCATTATTAACAGATCACAAAAATTACCCGTTATTAATAAATATCAGTCAAAAGGAAGCAAAAAGAAAACAGTTGATATAGAAACTAACTCTGTTATCGTGATATAATATTCTTATAAATATTTTGGTTTTTATAACTTAGCATGAATTGCGAATTTTTGTAATTTTCAGGATTGTATTTGCTTTAAACTCTATTTTATGTTTCCTTTCAGGGCAGAAGTGAAAGTGTAACAAGTGTTTACAGCGCAGCTGGAGGGGGTCGTTATGGAACAGTGACTGTTACAGGAGAGGTTTTGTTTGGTCTTATTTATAATTATAAAACAAGCACTCTTGAGATTAATGTAAAAGAATGTCGTAATTTAGCAGCAGTTGATGTGAAAAGGAGTCGATCTGATCCGTAAGTATCAGCATACATTCAGTTTATATTATTGGGAGTGTACATTAATTGTAAGAGATTTTTTTGGTAAAAAATATGGCTTTATTAAAAAAAAATGGCTGCAAATTGGTCCTTCAAAATATTGCCCGTCGTTAGCCACTACTTCCCCCATCTTTCTGATAATAGGTGGATTCCAGGTCGAAAGAACTACATATCTTTAGAGGCTATCCGCGAATCGACCCACTTTTTGTCATCCTCATAAGAATGGAAGCTCTGCTTAGACAAGGCATGACTCATCGATTGAAATAGGTGGTAATCGGAAGGAGCAATATCTGGAGAAAATAGCGGGTGTGTTGGTAGGACATCCCAGCTAAGTGCTTCTAACATTTCCTAGTACGGTTTCGCAGCAAGAGGCTTGCGTTGTAATGCTGAAAAATCACTTTGTCCCATCTTTTCGCGTAATCTGGCCGTTTCTAGTTCAATATTCGGCTGAGTTACATCAATTATTGTTGGCAGCGATCCCCAGTGATGGTTTCGTTGGATTGGAGCAGTTCATAATACATTACACCCAGCTGATCCCACCGAATACAGAGTATGAGCTTGGCGCCATGAATATTCAGCTTTGCCGTCAATGTTTATGGTTCATCTGGACTGCACCATGATTATTTGCTATTCGGATTATCGCTGCGTATCTATGTTTCATCACCCGTTACGATACTATGCAAAAAAATTTTTTTCTTCTGTGTCTGCAGCAACAACTCGCATGTCATTTTGCGCCCTTCGATGATCCTCGGCTTCAACTCGTACGACACCCAATTTCCTTGTATGTGGATCATTCCAGTTGCCTTTAAACGTCTGGAAATCGTTGATCCATCATCATTTAATGATTCTGCTAGTTCTTGCGTTTGACTCGGTTCTTTATCGAGTAAAGCTTCCACTTTCTCATCTGCAAACTGTTTTGTCTGACCTGGACATTCCGTATGTTCCGAGTGAAAATCACCTTTTTCTCATTGCGTCAAAACCAGTATTCAAATGTTAAAATCGATGGAGCATAATCACCATAAGCTTCCGACAACATTCGTTGACTTCAGTAGCACTTTTCTTCAAATGGAAGCAAAAAAAAACCCTTCCTGCCAGTTGCGTTTTGTTGGCACAAAATTCGACATATTCAACTCTCAAAAAGAAAAAAAAAATGTATTTTACACTTCAGCAAAATGACACATACTGAAAAGTAAAGCCACATGATGTTGCTTTGGCATGAAGTTAGCAATGATACGACCCAATACGAAATGGTACTAGTTCTGCCATCTCTTGAAAATCCCTTAAAATTAATTCACACTACCAATATATTTAGAGTAACATAGTATAGTTAGTAATGATGATGTAAAATATCAGCATTTGTTATGAAAAAAGTGTAAAAGTGCATATACAATAATCTATAAATCAGTTCATTGACACAAGATATTTAGTGGAATCTGAGTGAATTTCTACATATTGTATATATTCTATTACTTTGTTATGATGGCTTATCTATTACTTGATTAAAACAACTTTTAATTAATCATAATTAAAAATTCATTATAGTATGCTTAACTTATTATTTTAGCGTGCATACATGGTTGTGAATTATCTGCTATATTTGTGGGAGAAAATTATCTGGGTATTTAAGTTTTAAGATGTAGTTTATTGAAACAGTACAAGCTAAAATCATAAAAAAATATTTAAAATTTTATATAATTTTAATTTTAAAAATTTTTAATATTGCACTATTTTGCCATATTCAGAGTAAATGTATTAATCTATATAAATATAGTTTTACTCATTTCTTGAACATTGATATTATCTAGTTACATTATCTACTTTGAACATTAATCAATTAATTTTAATATATCAAATTGGATGTATCTAATATCGAATTGTTTTTTTATGTCTTTTGTCCATAATTTTTTTTTCTGTTTTCAAATGTAACCTTATTATGTGCAAGTATTTATACAATATATAAATGCATTTTTTTTTAAAGCATGACCATCTCTAGTTTTAATTTTAGATATTCGAACTGAATACTATAATACATTTTCATTTATAATGTTCATCTTTTATTGTTGCACCCGAACCTTGTTTTCATTTGTAATTAAGATGCGATTATATGTACAGGGTGTCTGAATACCTTGACATCAGCTTTAATTCCATAAAAATTGATTCCAGACATATATATTTAATTTACAAAGTTATGTAAAAAAAAAGGCAGGGAAATCATAAGAAGTACCCTGCCCAAGCACTAGACCATCTGGTATAACCAGATCACTGCAGATAATTATACAGGTTCTGTGATCTGTGCAAATTAGCCTCCATTACAAATAGCCCATGCACAAACCCCTCACAAAGGAGGCAGAGCCTGTCATTAAAAAAAAGTAAAAAAGGGTGTCAAAATTTTATGAAATCGATAAAAAAAAAAAAAACTGCAGATGATATTTTAACAAATAAAAAATTTTAATTTTTACACTGTCTTGGTACACAAAAATTTCCAATTAATGAAATATTGTGTATACACCGAGTAGGTTGTGCATGAAATTTCACCTTTGCATTTAAAAATTCCCTTGAGGTATATTTATTTAATCAGTGGTTTTTAGGGATTGATAACAAATTAAAATGAAATATTTTGTGTGTAAATACAACGATATAACACAGAAATGCAAATTATTTGCTTGTGATTTAGTTCTTTTATAAAGTTCTCATGTATAGATATTTCACAAAATTCTGAGCCTTTTCTTAATGCCACTTTGTAATTACAGTAAAAGCTTAACTAACCGGCATGCTCGGGAAACTCCGATTTCCGGATACCTGAGTGTGACGGGAAAAATAGGGTGGCGGGCGCCCCCCCGGCCCCCCCCTGTAGATTGTAGACTTTTTTAAAAAAAGATTTTTTCGGCCAAATAATTTGTTTTTGTCATTTTGAAATGTGCATTAAATATAATTTTTGAGAATACTTCTGTATCTTCCATAACATTGTATTTACAAAACATATTATGAAGATTTTAATTTGACACTGATGATAAAAATTTTAAAAAAGTACGATCTGTAGCCGAATTTTTACCGTAAATATATAGACTGTAAAAATATAAACATATAAAAATAGCCGACGAAACTGAAAAATATTCTACTCAGGAAGCATAATAAAACTCTTTTAAGTCATCATAAAACAAATCCCAGATTGAATATCAAAATTAATTATCTTTTAGAAGATTGCAAGGGTTGTTGCGCAATACTTGCGCCTCCAATTCTCCTGCACTTGATATTTCGTAATCGGAATCAACATCTGCCGTATTTGGAGAGTAAATAAATAAAGGAAAAGAAAGAGACTTACCAATCTGTAGTCCCCCCCCCCCCCCCACACACACGAGCTTTTTAATTTTTTTTACCGATTCTGTTCCTTTGCCTTTTTTTTTTGGTTGTCGATTTCGTTTTTAGGTCTTGTTTTTCGGCGAAAGGTGAGGACCTTTTATTTATTATTATTATTATTTTTTTTTGGTTCTCACTTTTGCTTTTGAACCTCCCCTCCTCCCTAAAACAAATCTGTAAATCACAGTACTGTATATTGTTTTTGTTTCTTTCTACGCCCTTCCGTTCGGAACGAACGTTGCATTCCAGAAATAAATTGTCCTCCTGAATGGAATGGAGCGCGCGCGTGCTAAATTTTGGCGCGCAGATGTAAAATTTTTAGAAAAACTCATTTTCTAATTTTTCCGGTTAGTTGAGCTTTCCGGATACTTGAATGCCGGATAATCGAGAGTTTACTGTACTCATATATGTTCTAGGATCAATATTTAAGAAATTACAGCTGATGTCAAAGACTCTGCATATATTTAAAATGCACTTTCATATATGGTTCCATTCATTTCGAAAAGTTTCAAGATTTATTTAAAAAATTATTTATATCTTACTCATGTTTAGTAAATGTAAAATAATAATGGTTCATGGGACTTTCTTTGTGTGTTTAAAGCATTACTCAAATTATTAAATAGGTTAGTTTCTTAAAGCTTCAGTTTTATAATCATCTACTAAAGGATTGTAATATTGTGGCATGCTCAAGTTAAAGTGTTGTGTCAGGCAAATGAAATTATGGAAAATTGTTCTTAAATTGCAGTAGGCAATTTCTGAATAATTTATCTGGAATTCATGCTCTTGTTTATTAAAAAAGCTAGGTATTTTAGAGGCAGAAGAACATGATGGAATTACAAGGAATTTCCAAACTGTAGTGGAATGTCACCGATTTAATAATTAAAAAAATAATCGATTTAATTTAAAAAATCTTATTAATTTTAGAATTGAAAAATATTAAATTTTTTTTTGTTCTTTAACAATTGTACTAATTCGTCTCTTCAACCTTTTATGAAATTGTCATCGATCTTGATGAATGCTTTATATGCTGGTAAAATATAATGTATTGTAATAAATGCTTAGAAAATGTTTTGGAGAGGAAGTTGAGACTTAAAACTACTTGCAAAAGCTGCAAGAGAAGAGGAGGTCAGATGTACCAAAATTCTAATGTCATCAAGACTGTAAATTATGAAAATTTAAAAGAAAACTGAAATAATTTATTCTGGGTATCATATTATTGATCTCTTCTTCCTTTCTAAAATAGTACCATTCTGTTTATTTTTTAGAATTCGAAATTTATTTGTTTCGTGTAATTAATAGTGTTTGCCTGGTATTTGAGAAATATTGGCAAAAATTACTGCCAGTATTTTCATGGCCATGCCATTTATCACACTCATTTGTTTCAAAAGTTATTTTTAATATGAGACTTCATTATCTTCGTAAACCCATAAAAGTTTAGATCTTCAGTGCTGATAGTAATATATTAATTTTCTAGTTATGTGAAAGTTTATCTGCTGCCTGATCGTACCAAAAGTGGCAAAAGAAAAACGAAAGTGAAGAAACATACCTTGAACCCTGTTTTTGACGAATCTCTTAAGGTAAGTTTTCCTTAACAAGTGTAAGTTTCTTTAGTAAAATATTTAACTTGTAATATCAAGGTAACTCTGCTATTGATTTCTGTTTTACTTTTGATCATAGTAAATGAAAGATTTCAGGTGGAAAAAAAAACATTTTCTAAGAAAAAGTCTGATAAAATCATGTTGACCTTGAATAACTGATTTCTGTGAAAATTACAATATCAAAACAAAAAATGAACTCATGGTAAATTTTGGAATTTTACATTTGGATTGGTACAACATCCATTGTCTTAAACTGATTTTTTGAAGACTTTTTTAGTAGAGTCGTTATAAACATAGAGTGTTGTGAAATGTCTGTATATTTCCTCCACTTTCTTTCCCTAGATTGAAAACATGTCAATATTGTTTATCTTTATTTTCTTTACCATACAACTTTTATTTGGAAAAACATATTAATGAAGACAAAATGTTACTAATTAAACTTAATTCTTCTATTTGATTTTGTTTATTCTGCGTTTGAACTTATGTATAAAAATTCATTTAATTACTAATTTGTCATAATAAAAATATAATGAAAGAACATTTAGATCTTTAAAGCAAAAGGAAACAAGACTTGTTTATGTTCTTAAGCAGTATTCTGAATTTTTTTTATTAAAGAAGACTCATTCCAACATAGATGCAATTTCTCTGTCTCCTTTCCTGATTATTATTCTTCAATTGCATTTGCAAGTGTTATAAAATAGAAATATCCAACCTCCTTTAATTGTTTAAAATTAGATGTATGTCATGTCTTTTGA
>BGPR01000298.1:196783-233535 GCA_013235015.1 Araneus ventricosus
AATAGCACATAAAATAAGTTTTTCATATAGTAACTAATTTTGAAAATTATTGTTGAAAAAAAACCTAAATTATTGTATAATTTTAAATGAACACATAATAGTGCACTAGCTGTACATCGTGGGACCCAGAGTCCACGCGCTCCGTCCAAATCCATTCATCCTTGGTGTCATAACATATCTATGTCAGATTTGGAAGCTTTAGGTCGAGTACCCTCCTGCAGAGAACTAACTGACACATGTCTTCCTTTATTATAAGTAAAAGTAAAAACATCACCAAAATAATTCTTTGTAATATTTCATTTTTACGTTTCATACAGCAAAAAAGAGTTAGGTTTTTATTATTTATTTATTTAACTGAATTTGTGCTGAATTGAACTGAACACTATCAGAAGTCCCAGCACCTTGAAGATTGAGATCTCCTTGAACAATAAAAGAATTTCATCTTTATCCTTTCTTCTTGATATATATAAACTTTTAAGATGACAAATATATTTTTTGAGAAGTTTAACCCTTTATTTCCCGAAGGTACTTAAAAGTACTACTTTAATCACATTTATATCTTTGTAATTTGACTGTTTTTCCTGTCAGTATTTACATGAACATGAGGAATGTAGTTCCAACAGTTGCCAGGAGATGACAGATGAAGACAATTAAATTTTTTAATTATTGAAAAAAATTATTTAATTAAAAAAGTTTTTTTCATCTTTCTTGGGTTTATTCTGCATTAAAACTTATCTTATGACGCCAAACTAAAATTGAAAATTTGCTGGCAAGTTAATTCGGTAAAGAAATGGTTAAAATGCTGGTAGTTTTTAAAAGATTTGTTATAGGTTTTAAATATTTATTCCCTTGTATTTACAGGCTGAAAGTTTATCGATTGAAATTATTTTATTTATATTGTATATATTATGTATTCTTTTAATAGTTGGAAACTTTAGATGCTCCTGTCAGTTACAAGGGTGACCTTATATTAGCTTTGAAGTATGCTCCTCCTGATGTCACTAGTCGCAAATTTTCTAAAAAACCTGGTGTACCTGTAAAAGGATCCTTAGAAGTTCTTGTAAGAGAAGCTCGCAATTTAATGGCCACTCGTTCCAATGGGACATCGGATCCGTTTTGTAAAAGGTTTGTTATTTTCTTTTTAATGTGTTTATAAATAATGGCTTTTATTTGTTTTGCTTTTTATAAGATAAAACTTTTAATTTCTTGAAGGTAGAAGCTTTCTCTCTTAAAACTTTGCTATAACTACTAATAGTAAAAGAATAAGTAGTATACTTTGGTAGACTAATTTGTTCCAAAAAGTCAGGTTTTCTGGCTCAAGCAAAGAAATTCATTCAAGCATCTTCTTAATTTCTTTGAAACTTAAAGAATTGTTCTTAATTGAGCAGTTAATTTTCTTTTCTCGCAGCTTGTAACTTACAATCAGGGATATGAAAGATTTATTAACATGGAATGTGTTACTTTTAAGAGGACTAAACTCTGTCCCAAAGTGTTATAGAGATAAAGATAAAAAGAAACTTTTCTAAAGCTGTGTTCTTCATACGAAAGAAACATTTGTTTAAGAAACTAAATACAATTAATGATTAGATAGAGAGGATATTTTTTTTACAATCATCTCCTGGTTAAAACAGATGCATACTGATTATTTCTAATAGTTGAATGAAACAGTCTTGTAACTGATTAATTACTTAATGAACAAAGTACGAAATTTCTTCTGCAGTATGAGAACAAGCTAGTCTACCTAAATATGAAGTATTCTTTGTTCCCCTTGTTTGCTGTGCTTACTCACTAATTTTTGAATCGATTCAGGCTTCTTATTAAAAAGCTATTGCTGTACATATGTTTTCCTGCAGTGAGATAAGTTAAAAATGGTATATTAGTAATAAATAGTACTGTAGTAATAACAGAGACAAGTAGGATTGATAAAAATTGTAATATATTGTGACAGATATTTTAGGGACTTAACACTACACTATCTAGTGATGTAGTTACATTTTTGTGTCTTTAAAATGAATTCTAAATATATTAATAATCACTTGATACAACATTGTATTACATTTTTAGCTTGGAGTAGTTATATTTCCTAACAAAGAAAGTGTAATTAAACCATCAGAAAATTTTTAATTAATTTTGAAAATTATTTTCAAGTATTCTTTACACTTATTTATATAGATATATACAACTACAGTTAAGAAACAGAATAACAAAAAAATGCACAGTGTAGGGCTAGGGATCTCAGAACTTCAGAATGCTTATTCTTTCTCATCTTTGTTAAAAAGTTTTGAGTTATCATGTTGACAAACGGACATAATTCCAAAAATGTTTTTTTTTTTTTGGGGGGGGGGACTCCCTGATGTCTAAAACGTGGAGATTCATTAAAATCTCAAAGTCCAATTTTTTGGCGATTACTATTTTCCCTTTGTATATGAGAAAGTAATAAAATGGATGAAAAATTGTTCATAATCCACTAAAGTTCAGACTATATTATAAAAATAGGTATCAATTGCTGGATAAAATGAATTAATATATTGTCCTTCAACATGCCATCTATATAAATCAAATGAGAAATTTTCATGTCTTAATAAGTTACTTTTTAAATATATGAGTTTTAGAATGACGTTTTAACATGAGAGTGTTCAAGATAAAATTTTAAAGTTAGAAATTGTGCAACTATTTGTGAAAGTTTGCGAAATATGTCAATAAATATGAGAATTTCTAAATTCCACCAGTATACTAATACTAATTTTTGCAATAGTTGATCCACTTTTGATGAATCATAATTTCTAATTGAAATAAGATAAAAATTTAAACATTTAAGTATATGCATATAGTTTCATTTTCAGACCATAAAATTTAAACATAAAATGGATTTAATTAGTGTTTCAAAATATATTTTGGTCATATATATATATTGTCTGCAATCACTGATGATTTTCACTAATTTTACTTGGTTTGATAAGGATTAACATAAAAAAAGTTAAAAGTGAAGTATATGTTAAGTCATATTTTTTTCAAAATGGTTTTGTTCGCAGTTAATCAATAAACTGCCTGAAATAAATTTTCCATATATAATAATTAAAATATATGTAAATGAAGAATAGGACCTGTTATTTCCCCCCCATATTAGTATAATTTATTCACATCTTGAAAGAAGATCTGTCACAGTTTAAAATTCTTCGAGTTCATTTTTCCTTCTTTTGAGTTACATAGATAATGGCATCAAAAAGTGGATAATGTTTTTAAGCTGAATGTTTGGTGTAGAATCACTATTTAGTTAAGTTGCTTTTAAAAATTCATTGCTTTCCTTACAATATTCATTATTGTGCTATTTGGATTTCAGTTTTATTTGACAAAACTCTTAACTGTTTTTAAGGCCATCTTACTGCAGCTTTGCATTTATCTATTTTTTCATTATGTGATCTTATGTCCATTTTTAATTTGAAAAAAAAAAGCCTTTCATTCCTTACTTTTACTTTATGATGCTATTTCTGAAACATTTCAGCTACTTGTTGCCTGACAAAAGCAAGTCTGGTAAACAGAAGACTCCTGTTTTTAAGAAATCATGTAATCCTAAGTGGAATCACACATTCATTTATGAAGATGTTTCCCTGGAAGATTTGAAAGAGCGTTGTTTAGAATTGACCATTTGGGACTATGATAAAATTACAAGCAATGATTTCCTTGGTGGAGTCAGATTATGCCTTGGCACAGGTAAATTGAAGTTTTCATTAACATTACTTTTCAATTTACTTGAATTCAGTGTTCCAATATTTATAATTTTTTTTATAGTTAAAATATTTTTATTAGTGAGAGAAATAGGGATAACAAACATTTACATATAATCAAGAAGTATATTGTGTAAATAATTTTAACATCAATTTTACATTACTTAAGATTATATCTGTAATCAGACCTTGGTACTTTGTAGTACAGCTATCTTTTTTTTATTTTTATGCACCCTTATAAATTGATTGTTCAGCTTCAAAATCTATAAGTTTCATTTCATATAGATAGACTATATACTATCTTGCATATAAGTCATCTTAAAATTCATTTACTTTTTGATACACTTAACAAAGACCATTAAGTGCACTTAAATGTTTTAGAAATCTGTCATCAAACATTCCCTTTTTTTTCCTATTCTATACAACATTACTCTTCAATAGAAGTATCTTATAAAACTTGATATATAAATAGAAAATTAAATAAAATATCAAATTAAAAAGCCAAAGAAATATAATACTGAGTTTTTCGGTTATTTTTTTTTATTCCAGATCTGTTTACTGAATAAAATGTACATTTTTTTCTTCAAAATGTATAATATTAAGAAATGAATTTTATTCTTCATTGTGTTAGTTTTAATTAATTCATGTTATTACATTTTATAACTGCATGCATAATTCTTGTTAAATCGAAACTTAGAATTACTTATCAGAAACATGCCATTGAATATTCAGCAGTGTTGATACTTTTGCTTATTATTTTGATTCAAGTTCACTGACTATGTTGTTTATTTATAAATTTAAGGTAAATATCAAGGCAGAGAAGTTGACTGGATGGACTCTGTAGGTGAAGAAAGATCTCTTTGGTACACCATGCTAGAAAGACCAAATACTTGGGTAGATGGATCCCTTCTTTTGAGGCCCAACATGCAGGGTAGAAGAGTCAATTAAACTGTGCCAGATAATGGTTATTTCTTGTTTGTATGTTGAAATCAGCTCAAAATTAAAATGCATGTAACTTTTCTACATATCTGAACTTATATTTGAAATAATGCTGTTGAATTCTTTTAATTATAAAATTACGTCAAAAGCGAAACCAACTAAATTACCCTGAGTAAAAGTAACGGAATATACCTTCAAAAACAATAAAAAGGTCTGTTCCTTAAAAAGTTATAGCATTATAACAGCAGTAACAAATCCCTCCTCATTCTTTACAAACTTAAGTTGATGTGGGTCAGTATTTTGTTAAAAATGTCTAATTGAGTGACACCCAAATCTGAACTTCATGTGGTACTCGGACATTAATATTATTCTCATTCATTTAAAAGACAATATTACGGTAATATTTTTAACTTTTTGCAAATACAGTTTTTTCCTTTAGTATTTGAATAAAAGAGCTGCTGTAAATGACACTGACATTTAAAAATTGAATTTATAAGGGACTGCATCTATAAGTTACCTGTTGGATTGGAGTAGCGGAGAATTTCAATTAGTCATGATTATTGATACTCCACTGTAGTGCTTTTAATGATTGTGTACTGTTTGTTTCTAAATGGGAGATGATACACAAGTATGAATATTTGTGTGCTCTCTTATTTTCTTCAATATAATACTTCACTTCATAGTACATAATACTATGTTGTTGAAGAACATATACTTAAAGAGCACTTAACACCAATGCAATGTGGCATGTGACATATTTTTAGCAATTAAAATAGATATTGATTATTAAGTTTCTATATCTCCCATTTCTCAAACAATTCAGTATTAAATTCTCTGAAAAGCATAAACTGATAATTGTTTTTGTCTGGCATACTTATCTTTAAGAGATCAAAATAGTTACACTTATATTAGAAACAAGGCAGAGAATTGCATCAGTAAAAGTATATACATAAAGAGAATAATGCTAAAAAACAACATTGTTCTAGCTTAACTGCTATTTTTATAACTGTTGTCTTTCTGAGTATCTGCTTCTTTCAATTTTTCTACCCTGTAATCATTCTAGATCTTTCTCTCTTTCTGATCCAATATTACAGGTTATCAATACAGAAACAATAAGAAAATTTGATATACTAACAGTATATCATAGACCTGCTAACTAGACCTTCAAGTTTCTCTTTGTTTTGGGTGAAAATAAGTAAATTTTATCTAGTGCAGGAAAGTTCAATATAAATTTCTTGGAAGAAACATGTGCATTCCACTGAATTTCAGAATATAATTTAAATATGATAAATGCATTGAACTTCTTTACTTTTATTATGTAAAAGGTTACAGCTAAAGAGAAATACACCATAGTATGCACATTTTGATATATTGCTGTCATGCTCAGAATTTAAAAGTTGTGTATGTTTTTTAAAATATAATTTATAAAAGATCATAAAAAAAAACTACTCTTTAATGTTTCAGCAATTTTGAAATATGACTATCTACTTCAGGTAGCATAAATTCAATAGTATGCCTATAATTAATTGTATATAAAATAATAATTGTGAAATGTGATCAATCATCAGAAAGCCAATCTCTTACGAGTGCCATAAAAATAAGTCATCAGATAGATTCTGGCCTGTTCCTTTTCAGAAGGAATGGTTTTACAAAGGGAATTAAAATATAATGTATCAGTAATAAAATAAAGGAGTATGCTATCTTAAGGGAGGTAAAGCATATAATGTAAAAACAATCGATACAGAAATGCAGGATAATTCTTAAAAACTTGTTAAAGAAACCATATGATTAAGTTGATGCCTAAATATGTAGATTATATTAACTTCAATGACTTTTATTTGTAAGAATAATACTTTCTTGTCCCTTAGCAACTTTAATTATGGAATATATGAAGTTATAATCTACTAATGGGTCTGCCATTTGATGAAAGTATGATTGATGAAATAATATAAATATTTACATTGAAAACTGCATTAAAAAGTAGGAAGAAAGACAAAAAGCAAAGAGAGAAAAGTGTAAAATAATTAATAATAAAAAGCTAAATACAATCACCTATTGCACCGCTTTACAAATATCTTCATATACTATTGTATAATCCCAGATGACGATGGTATTTGTTGGATTTCAATCTTACACTGCCACATGCTTCTTTTTTGCTGTATAACCTATTATTTCTTATACATGTGTCTGGCAATGTGTGCATGCTTAATATATTAACTGCAGACACATTAGAGATAGAATGTTCAGATTTGGTGTCTCAAGTTGTTGCTATATAAAGACATGTCAGATATTTTGCATTTGCACGAATATTTATGATAATATTTTGATTATTAATGCAATTCCATTCATTTATATGTCTATTTTAAAGCTAAAGACATCTTAAGAATCACCTCATTGAGGAAACTTTGATACAAACTTCATTTGACCTGTTTTCTGTTGACAAGTCTCAATTATTTATTTTAACTACTGAAAACCCTTTAATGATAGAAGTCATTTTCTTCAATTCTAATACATCCCTTGACTTACTTTTGCTAGTGATATATATATAGGTCAGATTTAAAACAATAATGCTGAATATTGATGAGAGAATAAAAATGCATTGTAGCCAAATTAAAAACATAGGTTAGATTTTTATTTGACAATTAATTCATAATTATTAAATTACGAGATTATAAATTAGGGACAGAAAGGATGCAGTTTTTTAAATAAATATATTGTTAATATGTTGAAATTTGAAAAATCTTCCATTAATACTTTTAATCAAGTGATCTTAGTATATTTTTCATATGACTGTAAAATATATTCTTGTATCTGTTATGCATTTATCCTGTATTCAGTCAATAAAGATATATATTCTTGTTATAAAAAGGACTGATGATAATTCTAATGTTAATGTTACAATAAAATCGACCGTGTTATTTACCAACAGTTTCATCAATGTAACTAGCAAATATTTCTAGGATGTTAGGTTATAAGTATGTTTCGAAATGAAAGATCTAAGTATGATGTTATGTATGTGCTGCTGGCAGCACTGATTTCCAGAATATTTTAATCCCTATCTTTACGCTCCTATATTTTTGCATTGTATCTAAAGCAGTGCAGCTTGAAGGTAGGAACTTTCAGCTCAGTATATATATTTATATAAACAAAATATTTTATGTATATCCTGTGTCTGATCTTTTTAGTTGATAGACTTTAAGATATTAATTTATATATAATGGACTATTTCATTAGATAATTTAATTTTTCTTCGACAAAAAAAAAGAGAGAAAATTTTGACTTTGACAGATGTTTGTTGAAGATTCTTATTTACTATAAGAGGACGAATCCTTATATTTCAACAAAAAATTCTTTTATTTAATGCTTCTTACTAGAAATTAAAGGAGTCTTTCAGTTTAAAACAATTTCTAAGGAAGTTGTGCTTTACGATAGCATTTCCCTTCCACTTTTTAAAAAGTGGGAACTCTTGTGCATCAAAATACTAGGGAAATTTTTCACAATTATAAACTGCTTGTTTGTAAATAACTACTGTGTCAAATAGTTTTACTGATCATCAGTGACCAAACATTTGTGTAGTGCTTGTCTAGGTTCCTATCTCGGTGAAAAACGAGCTTTTCTCTCTTATGATCTCATTTGACTGTATTATCATAATTTTATGTCTATCTATATTATACTTGTATATTCATATATTGTAATACCTATGACTCATTAATTATTTTTGTTTTTGCTTGTATTTGCATTGCTATCACTATCTGAAATGTGCAACAAGCACAGATTGATATCACTCCTAAAACAACAAACTGCATGGGCATTTAATATTTTTTTGAAAGTTGGATAAATTTATGTTTTAAACGTTTTTCCCCCTTTTTTGTATTTATGTAAGTTGTACCTAACATTTGTAATTAGAAGAATAATGCATTATCTTTTTATTATGTTAAAATTTTTATTCTTTAGAATGCTTTGATTAAAATTTATATACATATGTGCAGCTTTGCATAAATTTGTTTTTGTGAGGGCAACTAGATGAATCATGAATTTTCTTGATAGCAAAATATGCCTTTTTGTTGATAGTTATACGTTTTCCTTCATTTCTGCTGTCTCACGACAGCGAAATTCCATGCATTTGTTATTATTCAACATAACTTAGTTAACTCACATGAAACATCCTTTTATAACTAGTTAGACAACCAAGTGCAAAACTTGCTCATTATCAATTAAGATCACTCACATTTTACTCCATTTTTTTACACTCAAGTTTTCTCTTAAACTTACTTCCCAAGTGCCTGAGTTACCTTGTCTGGTTTGAATAATTGTTACTTCTTAGCTGCAGATGTGAAGACAATCATGTCATTAATGTTTAATTGAAAATGGTAGATTTCATTTGTAAAGAAGCATGGTTTCCTTTGAGTTTGTGTACATGCATTGCTGTTTTGATATAATTTTATTGTGAAGCATAAATGCCCTATATTGTAACATGATACATGTTCTTTCAAATAATTAGCTAAAAATTTATCACTCATGTTCTGTAAGAGTTCATTTTTTTTCTTCTTAGTGCTGTATTATATTACTAATTGTACTAATTTTATGTGGTCAGCAAATTGTATAAAAAATGATTTCTTTAGAAAAATTGTTTGATATGTCTTAATTAAGAAATTCGTGTCCTGCAGCGTTACATTTTTTGTGTGTGATATTCAATGGTTTTAGTCCCAAGATACATGAAAAATTGTTCTCACCAGATATAATTTAGTAAATTATACATTTGCTGTGTTATTTAAATGAAATTGTTTTTGTTTTTCCTTTTTTCAATAAATGTTTAAAACTCTTAAACCTGTCTGTTTCTGGAGTTAAATTAATTCTTTTTTTATTACTAAGTGTCAAAATGTTGGTGTTATCTGCTGGATTTAATGATGTACAACAATTTACCACTAAATTTAAAAAAAAAAATCCTCATGTAGAAGAATATTGCTTCACTTTTCATGTAGCAATTCTACTAATAAATTTTTATACATTTTAATACTGTTTCCATGTTACTAATACACGTTGAATCCAATGCTTTCCTGATATTTTTGCCCCTCCATTTCATTTGGTTCTTGGCATGAAATCAATACCATAAACTTGTTATCATTAAATCTTTTGTGATGGCAATTAGCACAATTTTTCAGCCTGCATTTTATTTTTTTACAAAAAAATCAACACATTTTCATAACAATGATCATGGTATTGTTATTATAGTATAATTTTCATTCATTATACAGGGTATTCAGATACCCCCAGCCAGTTTTGGTGCAGTGCCACACCTGCTTTGGACCCCAGCTCGACGGGTTTGTCTAGTGGTATTCGGATACCACTGGACAAACTGTAGAATGAGCATCCTCACTTTGAAGTGCATAAAAGTTATCCACAAAACCATACCTCTACAATGGATAGTTTTCTGGAAATATGCAAAAGGATAATGTCACATCCAGTGCAAGAAAAATAAGCTTTAATACAAACAGAACAGCAATACTCGCATACAACACTATATTTACTTAAGAAGCTGTTCAAAATGATTACTGTGCATTTTGAGGCATGCGTGCATGCACCGTACTGTGATCAACTCCACATGATCCAACATCGTAGTGTTGACATAAGTGACAGTAGGATGCAGATAAGAGATTAAGTCACTTTCTGAGTAACTGGTGTTTGACATACCAATTCCTTTCAATGTAACCATAGGAAAAATTCTAAAGGAGTCAGATCTGGGGATTGTGGGGCCAATTCGTTGATCATTATTTGCCTGAGATTCAATAAAGCTGATTTTTCTTACACCAGAAGTGACATACTTTTTCTTTTGAATTTTTCTCGAAAACTAGTGTCGTAGAAGTATGGTTCTTTGCACAACTTTTATGTACTCAGAGTGAGGTATTTCCTTCAGAACAGTTTGTTTTGTGGTCTCTAAACACCTTGTATGTATGCGCATGCGTGGTAAATTTTTTTCTGCAAATATGGAGTAGACTAAATATTTTCATCATGATGATCACTTATTATCAGGGGTGTAGTGGAGCCGGCACTGCGTTCCAGTACTGCAATTTTTTTCCAAAATAAATAAAATTGTGAAAATGTCCTTAAAGCAGCACGGTTTTTGTCACCCAGGTTAGAGCGTTCCTGCACTGCTTTTAGATCATTCCAGAACTGCTTATTTTGTGACAACACCACTGGTTATTATACTACGATTTTCACTAATTACATATATGTGCATACATAGTAAATTATTTTCTGCAAGTCTTGCCGCTTTCTAACATAGCACACTCAGTTTACATTAAAAACACACTGAGTTAAACGAAAAATTAAAGCACCATTATTGTGACATCATGGATGCGCAGCTCCCTCACACCTTTTATTTTCTATTTTACAAAGCCTAACTTTTATAAATCACATGACTTAACCTTGCTACAGCCAACTTAATCAAACTCAGGAGAAATGTGCTAGAAACTACAGTGAAACATGCTGTAACCAACTATTTGCATCAGAAATTTAAACACTAAGCAGGGCTTAATCAATGGGACAAGAATGGTTGTCACATACCTCCATGAATATTGGTTAATTGACTCGGAAAAAAATGTTGTTGTACCATCCAAAACATGCCTTTTTGATGACCAGAAGATAATTCCCACTGAAAGTTGCCTCTGCAATGACTATCAATAAGTCTTGAGGAGCTGAATTGTATTTGCCAAACGCAGTATTTACATATAGAGAACTCTATATAGCAGTTTCAAACGTCACTAAATCTAACAATATTTTTGTATCAATTATCGAAAATGACAAAAAATTCATGATGATTGCATTCTAACATTAAATAATGTGTACAAGGAGATATTGCAAATATATTCACACCAATAAACTGTCTTTGATGCTTTGTGAATGCACTTTGCTGAGTATTTAATTTTGACAATCCAACAAAAGACAAAATCATTAATTTGGGAAGCAGGGGGGGGGGGGCGAATGTGCAAAAGCTTTGCTCACTTATTGATACATTTCATATGTTATATTTTTAGGTAAGAGAAATAACTTCATAGAACGGTTGACTTCTCCATGTATATATTAAACTCATTTGCTAGAACATGAAATATGGGATCTATACAGAAAAGAAACCATAGTAATTTATCAACTCTTGTCGCCAAAGAATTTAGTTAAAGTGGAAAAGAAAATTATTTTGATTTCACAGAAAAAGCTGGTCATAAAATTTTTTATCTAAAATAGAAACAAGTGGGAGTGAGCTCCCCATGACTTTCTCGTATACTCCCTAACAAAGGTGTCATTACCCCACCCTTCATGCGCATAAAAATTGAGGACCTTCGGTAACACCCATAATGCCACAAGTACCAAAATTTGCCTCGGAGGACTGCTCCAAGGCAAAATGGACAACAACACCAGCGGGAGTAAAATACGCCAAGTGGCAGTAAACTGCACCAATACACAATAAAGCACTTTTTTTTGCGTCATAGTACAATGAAGAAAATAAAATATGCAAATCGAACACCTTTTTTACAACCGATTGAAACGAAAATTAGGCATAGATCTACAATTAGGGTTAGATGACCTCATACCAATTTTTATTGATGTAAGTCATAGCATTTAGGAGTTATAGTGTGCATGCATGCGAATATGCAGACTGACAGACAGTCAACACTTTAACGGATTTGGTCCAAAATTTAATATGGACCTAAATTCCTGATGATAAAATTGTGTACCAAATTTTACCCATCTAGCTATTTAAGTTTTTGAGTTATGTTCATGTGAACATGGACGGACAGACTTCCCGTGAATGGATTTTGTTCAAAATTTGATAGAAACCTACAAATTGTGTAAAGATCACATACAAATTTCATTCATCTAGCTCAAACCATTCTCGAGTTATCATGTCCACATACAGACGGACATAATTCCAAAATTGTGTTTTTTGAACTTGAGGGGGGGGGGGGGGCTGAAATGTGGAGATTCATCAAAATCTGGAGGTTGAATTTTTTGACGATTACAATACTTTCTTTTTGTATACGAGAAAATAAGAAGGATGTATCAGTAATAGAAATGAATTTTTCCTATTAATTTAAGGCATTTTCTTTTCTGATTTCATTGATAAATGCACTAAATACATGAGTATCAAAAACATTAACAAACTATGAATAGCGAATCTCCAAATTATATCGTTTTTTAATATATTGCTAAATCAGGGGGGGGGGGGGGGGGGGGGGGGGGAGGGGAGAACAGAAAGCAGAACAATACTTTAAAAATTTCAAGAAATATTTTGTTAAATTTAGATGTTTAGTTGATGCAACATTATCCAGCTATATTTTAAACAGCAAAATAATATAATGGTGTTTAATTCCATTTACATAAAAAAAGAGTCCCTTATCTTTGCTGTTCTCCAAGTTCCTGATTTTATATGCACCAAATTTTTTATGTCTAAATTAACCAAATAATTCAGAAAATGTGGATAGATTCTCTGTGCTTGCCAGGTTTAATTTAGTTAGTTTCACATCCTGCTTTTAAGCTAAACTAGGATTATTTTGGGAGCGACCTTTTGACTTTGAGTTGTGGCCAGATGATCAGAACGATAGTAGGGAATCCATGCATGTGCGTGGGGAAAAAAAAAAAAAAAAAGAATCCCTGAAACAAATGATTCAAGCTCACACTTTTGCTGTATCTCAAGTTCGGTACAGACTGTGCTTGGGTGGAATATTTGGAAAACGACAACATTATTTGTACTAGAGAAAAGTACTTGAAGAGTAAAGGGATTAAATTTGAAAAGAGGACTTGCCGAACAGAATAATATGTATTCCTTTTTTCTTCAATAAAAAAAAATAATGATTACTAATTTGATTATATGTACTAGTATATGGATAAGTGAGCTAAACACGATCAGAAATGTTTTCATTCAAAATAATAGTTTCAAATCCAACGAGAGAACCTCGGAAGCAATTTACACAATGAATCTGTCCTCAATCTTTCGTTGTAGCTTTAATTTTATTTCATGAATTCAGGTTCAGTTTTAATTGCTGGACACCTTTCAATCTCAATGAAAAATGTAAACTTTTAAAATTTTATTATTCATTCTGAAAAATATATAAACACTAGATGAATAACATATACTGAATACATAATATCATTTGTTTTTCTATGTCACATACAGTTTTCTCCATAGCTTATGATTGTATGTATCTTTATTAATAAAGTAAAATCTCTTATAACTGGCACTCAAGTAACCAGCATCATCAAAATAACAGCCCTTTTGAAGATATGAAATTAAGTCTGAAATTTAGGTTTATGAGATAAAAAAAATGCAATAGGATTGTGAAGAGGAGATGCAAGCTTGAGTGGATGTAGACAATTCTGTTCTTTCACTCACATTCTCTCTTGATGACGATGAAATAATCACACATTTATTAGAGAAGGAAGATAGAAATGAAGATGGCATGCAGATTGGAAAAGTTACGTGGAAGGATGAAGATGAAGGACTGCAGACTTTTTCAAATCTTGCCCAGCAATGGCCATCTACATCAGCATATGATGTTATGATGCATACACAATAAATTTTTAAAACTCTGGCAATAGTCTTATAAGCAGGCAGACTTTCAAAGTTATATGCCATCACACTAAGAATAGTGTAACTTTCATGTGATAATATGTATAGTAATTTCAATATGTAATTTGATTTTGTTTTCCTGAAATATAAAATACTTCGTAGGTGTTTTAATTTTATATAATCTGTAGGATTTTTGATATTATTTATTTAATTGTGGCTAACAGATCGAAAAGAATGACCGAACAAACTTTGCATGCTGCAATTTCTAGTTCTAGAAACAAATATTAAATTATCCGGAAAATCTCTTCTTCGGCATAAACAGGAACTCACCAATGGAAGACAAGACAAATTCAACAGTTGTTCATTTTAATTTATGAATTAGAAGAAAGCATTAAATGAAGTAAGCATAAATTATTTATTCAAATAATCAATTTTTTTCCCATAAAACATTTATCAATTATCTTTTTATATGCTATTTTAGTGTTTTCTACAGTAGTAAAGCTGTAAACAAATTCCGTGGTGATAGTATAAAGAAGAAAACAAAACTTCTTATCACTTGACAAGACTTAATGAAGTTATAAGTTCTTCATGAAAAGCTCTTCCTCTGGTTAATTGGTACCTAATATTATCCTATAACAACCAAAAATGTTGAATTAGAATTATTTCAATAAATAACATTTCAATGAATTTCAAAGAGCAAGTTTTCAAAATGTTTCGAAAACTTCTGCTAAAAAAAGATTTTATTCTATAATTACACAAGTTAAATATTTAAATCATAAAGTTGCATTGCTGCTTAATTCAAGTTATTTGTTCTTTCCTTTGAAAATATCGAAAAACACATTTAGCTGCAAACAGTATTCTGAAGATAATCCAACTGTTCGGATAAAAGAAGGTAATGAAAAGGATGTCATAATTAGAAATAGCATCTACAGGGGGAAAAAACATTAAATATGTAAAAGCAATTTTTTACAAATCATCATTAACATTTGAGATGGTTTTTCAATTCAATTTAAAGTGACACTTTCACAAAATATAATTTTATTTTATTATTCAAATATTTTTTAGCGAAGTCATGAAAGTTTGCCTAAGACTTTTTAAGAAAAGGATTAGTTTAATTATATTAACGTCCCGTTTTGAAGCAACACGAGGGCTATTTTGGGATGGACCTCATAATTTTGAACAGTGGTCAGATGACAAGGACAACTCCCGAGATGGCACCCCCTCTCCAAACTTATGCACCACACCAGTGGAAGGATGTTTGACCCCCCCCCCCCATGTATGATTTAACGAAATCGCTCCAATTGAATTTGGAACCCTCCAGCCCCGAATCTAAGACATGACCACTAGACCATATTTTAAGAAAAGGATTCTGTTATTATTTCTTGTTTTAAATGCATAACCAAATTCAAAAACACCACTTGCAACAGCTGAACTTCAGAAGTGATCTCATTACTTAGATTAAGATCCCATATTTCTAAAAAGTTACACAAGGGTTATTTTGGATGAATCTTCCAATTTTAAGTCAACCCAGATAATAAAGGCAACACCTGAGGCACTTTCAAACCTCCACATCAATATCATAATGGATGTCAACAGATATGCTGATTAAGATCTTTGGTGAAATCAGTTCTTGAATCAATGGCTTCAAATATAGAAAAGATCATGACTTTGTTTTAACCATTTTGTAAAAAAAAGTAAATTATTGTAAATTTTCATATCTGTAACATAAAAAACAAGAATAATAATTAATGTAATTACGATAAATCTTTCTACTCCCCAAATAGTTGTAGCCCACATTTTTAATACAGGCTGCTCTGTCTTCCTTAAATTATTTCAACTGCGAGCACTCCACTGGGTCAGACTTTATCATGAGCCTCTTTAAAAACACTGCATTAAAAAACTGTATTACATTTTGGAGACTTCCCATATTCGTTTAAGGGTCATTCCATGCTATTTACAGGGTTCCCACTCTTATTGAAGAAAAAAATTCAAGGACTTTCAACGACAGTTTAAGAAAATTCAAGGACCATAAAATTACATACTGTAGAAATTGTACAAAACTTAATTTTTCACTTGAAAAACTGTAAAACGTGTCTATACACTTAATATTTCAGTTGTTCTGATTTTACAGGAATCAAACTACAAATTAAAATAATATAAAAAAATAATAATAAAAATAAGTTATAAAAAATTTCAAAAAAACAACCATGATTTTTTTTTATATTTGATGTCAATGAGACAAGAGACAGTGTAGAAGCAATAATGAATAACAATAGAATCTTAACTGAAAACTTGAAATATATTGTGATAAAATCAAAAATTGTATCTAATTTATCTTGAACATCCATAAGTCAATCTCAATTGAACACTAAAGAAATTTACAATTAATAACTATCTTATGCTTTTTGGAACAGATCTTTTATAAACCTTTATATTATAGCTTTTAAGATCAAGCCTTGCCATTTTAGTAATTCAATCACAATGTAACAATGATTCAAACAGAATAAAAATAAAATTTTTAAATCAAAATTAATTTTATTTTTGACCTTCTAAAGAGACAATAATCAAAAGTAGCTATCAATACATGATTGTTTAAAATTTTAAACAGTTGAAATAAATAAAAATAAGTCACTGATATTTAAACCGAACATTTGTTTTAGCAATGTCTGAAGTACTTACCTTATTAAAAGAGAAACATTTAAAAATCTATGAATTTGTTTATTTTTTATTTAGATGCAAGAAAACTTTGCATTTTAAACCAATTGTCAAATATATAAAAGAAAAATATCAATAGAAAACACAAAAACTTTAACGTTATTTTTAAAAAAATTCTTCCTATCTTTTACACACACACACAAATAGATTTTCCATAATAACCACTACACTTAATTTCTTGGTAATAAAGAAACGTTTGTAATAAAAAAACACAAAAATTTCAACTCTATATAAAAAAAAAATTTCTTCCTCTCTTATAAACACACACAAATAGATTTTCCATAATAATAACCATTACACTTAATTTTCTGGTAGTAAAGAAACCTTGGCAATATAAAACACAAATATTTAAACATTTATGAACATTTGTGGAATTCCTCAGATTTAACGTTGATCTCATTATCAATTTCTACATTTTTTTTCTAATTGCCTTTTTTATTGAATTGGATTTTATAAACAATGAAATACCTTTCTTTTGTTCTGCTTCTTCAGTGAGATTTTCATATGTGTTATCCATAGAGGAAACATCTGTTTCCAAACACCGTCTTTTAACTTTGAGATAATCCATCTCATCTGAAATGAACTTTCGCTTGTTACTGATTCCTTCATTTCTTTTTCTCTAAATGTAGCATATATTTTTGCCTAGCATCGAAAACAAATTTACGCATTTCATTACTAATGGGAATATTTAAAATTTTTCCATAACTTTTAATAGCATCGTACACTATATGTCACGTAACATAGGATTCTTGTGCCATATTTTCAACCTCAATTTTTTTATTTGTTGAAAACCCACGCTCGATTGAAGCTTGCCCACGAGATAATGCGAAGATTATTTTCATAACTGGCCATATTTTGTTATAATCTTTCACACATTTGCTTATGTATTCATTGAAAAATATATCCAATTGGGTATTAGGTTTAAAAGTCTGAAAGGCAGATGGATACATATTCACAATAATCTGAAGAAAATTTTTGTATTGAAATATGATGCCATCGCAATCAGTATCCAGAACAATTTTCTTTTGGGATAAATGCATCAGCAGTTGTTTCAAAGATTTCACACAATTTTCGGGTTGTGAAACCATTTTTCTTGGATCAAAGCATGAGGAATTCCTAACTAAAGCATAATTAATTTGACACTTTCTCATTAGATGACATAGCAATTTGGTGACAAAGCTGCGAGACTCACTTTTAACCTTGAAGGCTCCTTTAAGATAAGTATCTTCTTTCTTCACTAATTGTTTCACAATATTGTCAGCTATAAAACCCATACTAACTTTGTCAACAGAATTTAATAAGCCTTCATCAGTGAAATCAAATTTGTACAGTTTAATAGCAGATGAAAAGTTATATACTGGCTTGTAAACATTAAAATATTCAACAAGATGTTTACTCAATTTGAGAATATCATCCGAAAAGAAAGGCAGCAAAGGGGCATCACTTTGATAAAACTCTAAGAAAGGCTTTATTGTCTTTGCAATCAATAAAAAATACACAGAAACTTAACAAGAATTTACATTGAGAGCCTTTGTGTTCAAGAAGCTTTTGTTTTGTTAGAAATACACCTTTTGACATTTTGTACATAGAAATGACATCTGGCCATATTCGAATGGCCTATTGCAGGGACATTCTCTCCATCTAACCTTACAAAATAGAGGAAATTTTTAAGGGTGGAAAGCATCAAAGCTTCTCTAGCAGGCTATCCTTAAATCAACGAAGAGGTCAAAATTTCTGTAATATTCCATCCTGTGGAACTTTCACCATATTGAAGGAATTATGCAAGATGTGGAGACACAACTTCCAATGGATAGGGCTTCATGAGAATATTCTTTTAAGTCTGCCTCAAATTCTCAAAAATGTCCAACTAACACTGGGGCTACCATTGAGATTTTGCAAAATGAAAATGCTTAACTTCTCCACACACTGGTAAAGCTGACAATATGCTCATCAGCTTTGGCATGACCAATAAAGCGATGTTAGATAGCTAAAAGCTTACTTGATCATTATGCCAGAATCTAACAAGTATATCCATCTGCTTCAGTTCAGTAGCCTTTATTATGAGGGTTTCATCAAAAGGACAGTATACTGTTCAACACTTGTCAAAACTTAATAAATTGGCCTTAAAATATGGAGCCAATCTGAATAGAACATATGCAGTTTTTAAGTAGCACCACAAAACTGTTTGGCTTCAAACTGTCTTTAAACATCTTTTTCAAAAATTTTATTATTCCCTTCACAGGAATTATAGGAATATTGACTGTTGATTACATTTCAGAAAAAGGTATAAAGGGGGGGAGAAAGGGGTATTTCCTAGAACTGTTAGGGAAGTACAAAAAATAAATTGCTGTACTCTCAAACTGATCATTAGCATTTCAACAGGGGAGGGGGGCAGGGCTCAGAGTATCCTACCTAATCAGAGGGTTAAAGCCCCCACCTCCAAGAGAGTACTGTTTGTTTGAAAACCCAGGGACCGCTTAAAGGTCAGGATGACTACCCTCTTGAACTATTTTATTCGCAGAGGATAAGCGGCGTAGAGAAACACAAGTGCATTTCAGAGTTTTTTCAGTGACCTTCATATTTCAGGCTGAGGAGAAAAAGAGGGCGGAGATTATCGGCGGCGCTTAGAAATTCAAGGACAACATGCTTTTTCAATGACCTAATTTCATCAAAATTTTTTCAGACTCTCAAGGACCCTGTATTTAGTCCTAACTGTCTAAAAAATAAATTTTACACAGAATAACAAACAATATGTTATGTAATTTTTTATAAGTTGTATTTTTTATATGTATTTTTTTCTTTGAAATATTTTTACAGTTTTTTAGCTTTCAATGAATAATTTTTATATTTTGTTGTTGTGGAGAGGACAGTAACAAATATGTTTATCTATTTTTTCATTACATTTACCTTAAAGGTTTACAACTAAATCAAGAGCGACTTTGTTTACTTACATGACCAAAAACATTTATAAATTATAAATTAAAGTTAAACAATTTAAACTATAAAATTAAATAATTGTAAAAAAATAATATCCCTTCAAAACATTTTTTTAAATATTGTTGTTTATTTTATGAATAAAATAATATCAAAATATTTTGATTCTACTTTTAAATGATTGTAAAGTACTTGTTAGTCGCCTCAAATATTACATAGCATGTTTTTGGTATTTTTTGACCCCATCCCCTTGTCAAAAAATACAAATCGCAACCCCCCCCTGTCTTTTTTTTTTTTTTACAAACGTATAATAACAATCTGTTTTAAAAATTTTAGGATCCATCTAAATAAAACTCTATAGGCTTAAAAATGAAAAAAAAAAAGTAAGATTCCTTACAATTTCAAGTTTGCTTACAAAAATTAAGTTTATTTTCTTTCACAATTTAGAACTAAATTTAATTTTTTAAATTAAATTATTTGTGCAAGTTAAAGAGATTTTGGAAATAAGTGATTTCAATGTCTTGTAAGCATCACTCTATACTCCCCTCCCCCCTTGTCAGCAAAATAAGCAAATCAAAACCCTCCCTTGGTGCTTACTGCATTTTTGAACGGCCCTTAAATAACTTAATGGTTTGAAAACACTCACAATTAAATATTAATTCTTCAGAAATTTTTGAGGGGACTCAGTCAATAGGATATATATTTTCTTTTATATGTTTAATATTTCCAGTAGATGGCAGCCTATATACATATTATATATTACAAGGAAAGACTTTGTTTTACACTTAGACCCTAGTTATTACATTAAATGTTGGATGAGATGGTAATCAAGTTAAGTTCTCTGATTTTTGCAGACTATTTTCACTGAAATTTTAAATCTAATTTTGGTTAATGTTTTATTTAATTAAAGTGTTGTAAGTTATTCAATTGATGAAAGTTTATTAATCTAGTTTTCAGTAATTGGATTAATTAAGTGTTTTAAGTGTAAATTGGATATGGAGAAAAACTTCAACAGAAAGGTTCAGGAATACAGAAAAGACTAAATCAAATCCAGAGTTGCATTTGCAGCTGAAGGCCAAAGAATGTTTAGATGGAAAGAAAGATCAACAAAAGAAAAGGTTAAAAGATAAGACAATTAAAGAGAATTATCCATTCAGAAGGAAAAGAAAGATCAACAAAAGAAAAGGTTAAAAAGACAATAAAAAGAATTATCCATTCAGAAAGGAAAAGAAAGATTAAGAAAAGCAAATTAGAAAGAGGAAGTTAGACTGTCAAAAGGACAAGAATCTGCACCATCAGTTCTTATTCAGCCATCAGCACTTCGGTGTGTATAAATAAAACAAAACTTCCAAAACAACCTGAAAAAAAGTTGCTGTTATTGCAAAGTAATTGAAGATTTGTCACCTCAAAACAAGAAAGATTGTAGAGTCATAACTTTGAAAAAAGTTAAAGAAAAGATGGAATTCAGAAAGAGATTCGTTGGTTATTTCTATAGAAAAGCAATAAAAGAAATCCAATTATTTTTTTTGAAAAGATGACATTAGTAGACTCTGTCCAGGACGAAAAGATTTTGTCATTATTCACAATGGTAATTTGAAAAAAAAGTACAAAAATATGTGCTTCAAACAACCATAAAAAAGAAGCATATTCATTATTTTAAGAATCTAATGCAAAGATTGGTATATATAGCCGCTATGATTTAAGACCAAAAATGTTCTCCAATAACAGAAAAAAGATAGGGAAGTGTGTTACTGTGAGAATTGTTACTTGGATTTTAAAAAATCATTTCCTGAATTGAGGAATTCAAAATGTAAAGGAGCTGCTTAATATAACTGTATGTAAATATGAAGACATAATAAAAATTGAATGTGCAGATCTATGTGCAAAGAGTGTGGTGTGAATGTATTGTATGATGAATTGGAATACATCCATAGTGAAACAGATACCTCTACCAGTGGATCAGTGTGAATGAAAATCATAAAGAATCAATACGTTAAGCAAGGCAGAAGTGATTGAAAATTTAAAAACTGTTGCTTAGTCTATCTAGAGCTTCAATGTTTGAAGCAAAAATTTGAAAGAGGATGAGGCAATTAGGCAACAAAATGAAATCATGAATGTGCACTGGTGTTCAACACAAGTAACTATATTTACTGCTATGTGTATATTATGAAAAATGGCACTATCGCATATAATTGTTCACATAGGTAATTTCAGATGAGATATGCAACATGATAAAAAAACACCATCTGTATTATAATAGCTTGATCTTAACAGATTTAAAAGAAAAGCTAATGTGCATTCAAAAGTCCAATTGGAGGGATGGTCTTTCTAGCCAGTTTAAGAATCGCTTTCATGGGAATCTTGTTCACCACGAAGTCAGAATTTGCGTTTTCCAGTGATTGGTCTTTCTTTGAAACATCACATGGAAAGGTCCTGTTGATGAGTCGGAGCAAATAAAATGTTACTTGAAACTCAAGGATATTAACAAAAATCAAGTCAGTCTAGGCGATGCTACTGGTTTTATGAAGTAGCCAAGTTTCAGTCCAAAAATAACTATTGTCTTTTCCTCAGAAGCTGATAGGTAACATTCATCATGAGGAGTTAAAAGGTGATGGCAAAAGATGAGAACAGTGCCTTGCACTCGCACTATATAGAACCTTTGTAAAGATAAACTAAAATATTCCTTAATTCCCCTTTACCTCATCACACTAAAAGAAAAAAGACAACTTGCATCAAATCTCACCAAGTGTATGCCAATATTTGAATCAACATAAACTTAAAGCTGCAGTAAAGATTACATGCACATGAAACACATTGTTGGAAATTTTGTTGTTGTTGAGATTAAAAACATATGAAAAAACAGACTCATTTGTTGGACAAATAACGTGATTGAGAGAGATAATATGGAAGTTATGTTTTAGAAATGTAAACTGAGCACGGCACAACTTTGTTTCTTCCAGTAAAAAGATATATTATTTGGTTTAGTTCGTAGGCAAATCATTAAAAATCTTGTCAGAACCATTTGTTTGATTCAAAAAAATGAATTATAAGTGCTTTCAAATGCATTGATATATCTAATTATTGATATCGTTTTGAAAATTAACATTTAAGTGAATAAATGTTATTTTGGAATATTTTGCATTTATTGAACTGACATTGCCACTATGACCCTCCATACATGAGAACATTTTAAAAAATCATTCATAAGTTCTGTTACAATGTCTTAAAATGTCATTATTTATGCAGAAGGTAAACATCTATTGTTTTAAATAAAAAATGTTCGATAGTGTGAATATTGAATAGAGCAGAGATTCTCAGATACAAAAAATAACACCAGAAAAGCTAGTTTTCCTGTCCCCTCCCCAACATTCTTTTAATTATATTTAATTAATTTTTGCTGAGAAGCTCTTTGTAACATATTGATAACATCTAAACCTAACTCAAAAAAACACTTACAATGTTTCCAATACCTTAAATTGTTTTAATTAGACATGAAAACTTATTGAAAATGTTCCCTCCACCAAACAACCCAGTTATCATGGAATGACCCTTTTTACGAGTTTAGCATGGATCAAACTTCAATCTTTTTTTTGTGTGTGGGGGGTTTTCCTACAAAGGAGGATATTAAAATGAACTGCTACTTGATAATAGTTTTTTTCCAAAGATAACCTCAAGATTTTGCCTTCACATTTGCACTTCTTCATTCTTTTCAGATTTTAATCCACTACATATAATAAATTTTACACAAGTATGAAATAATTATATTGAAATAGATTTTAGATAATTTTTTAATGTCAATTGTAAATCAATCATTAAATACTATATAGTGCTAAGTAGTAGTGCTCAAGGTGATTCAATAGAAGATACAGTAAAGGGATCTCATAGCCGAGCAGCATTCCGAGAAAAGCTCATAGTTAAACAAGTGCAAAGCTATAATCGCATTACATATTAAGAAGTGTTTCAAAAGCTTGCGATTAGCACCAAAAGCTAATTATGTTGGTAGGGTTTTACTGACTATCATTGAAAAATTAAAGAAATCGGATAAAAATCCTTCTGATATTTAATCCTCCTTTTAACATGTCATGAAATCTTACTCATCTGCAGGGAAAGGTTTTACTGTTACAGTATCAGCTTAATGCGATCACTCGGACATAAGAATTTTGATAACATCAACTGGATTCATAAGTCAATAACCAAATTATGTAACCCTATATTTTATTACATCGAAGGAAAATGAACATTTAACTTTAGCATCTATAATTTCGATTTCAAAAATAAACTTAAAAAAACTAATTAATGTTGTTGTCACATATACTATTCTTAATCAGTTCACTTCTATATTCAAGGTGTATTGCTTTATTTCTGAGACGACGATTTAAATATAAGTTGCTTCTTTCAGCGCTTGTTGAAGTCGTACTATTGCCTCACTTCATCAAATTTATCTTTTGGTTTCTTCCTGGTCAATTTCCAAGCTGTGTGCGTGCAGTACGGAATCCAATGGCCACATCCATTTAAGCAACTTCAGATCAATCAACTAAAGTTTAGCATCTATGCTTCTAGCTGCGACAAACACTTCTGACTGCATCAGCTGACTACTCCAGTTCGTCAGATTGTGGCGTAAGAAACATACCATGTACACCCCCCTTCCTCCGGATGTCAACAAACGCCAATCTTTAGTTTGTAAAATGATCGTAGATTCTCACAGCCTAGGATTTTAAATAACCGAATAGAAAGATGAAACAATGATAGTGATCGCTATAACATGACACATGAAATTTTTGTGCTCTCATGAATCGTAGCAGCATGTTCACTGAGGTTTTTGACAAATATAAGGCAAATGATAACATTATCCGCATCATATGTGCCGCCCAACTGATTTGCATTACGTTTCTATTATCTGACTGTTCTGCAATAAAAATCATCTGTGCTTACTGATTGGCACTATTCCAGAAGCTGTAGGGAAAAGCCTTCATAAACAGAAATATGTTCCAGTCAATATTAAGATGCATCTCCCAGATCAAAAGACTGTTAGTATCCCATTCCATTTGGCAACTGATCCCTATAACATCTAATAAACAAATAGATAGAACTCAATGTGCTAGTTTGTCATTCCTTTATTTAAGGAAGTTTCTTGTGCTACAAAGAAGATTCCCTTTCAGGTTCCTTGCAGGTATGCTACATCTGAAGAATTGGATGAAGTTTTATGTGATCAGTATCTTACTTTTTATAATGTTTTATAGATTCGATTTTCTCAGCAAATACGCATCTATCATCTATTTTGATGAAATCTTCAACAACTATCCTGTTATATAGATATAGTACATAAAAGTTCCATTACTAGTTTCTGCTATCATTGTCAGCTATCTGGAAAAAATTAAGGCAAGCATATATTCTAAAAGTCGCACTTCAAAACTGGATTAAAAAAGTTTTATCCAATTATCCTACAATTCCTTTTGAATTATTCCAGTCATCCAAATCATGAATGGGGACAGCCAGAACGGTAAGGGTCAGTTTTTTTCAACTACTAACTAGTACCCTTTAATTTTGTTACTAAGATTTAGTAGTCACATCCATGTACAATATTTCATGCAATTATGAAAATTTAATAAAATATAAAGTCAATTATGCCCCATCTCCACCTTGCTTTTGCTTTTTCTGCCTTGCATCCCCCCCCATCTACATTATTCGCTCTTATGATCGGGCAGTAAGGACTTGTGAATGTGTAATTTGTTCCAGAAAATGAAATGAAATTCCATCATTAGACTCATGAAAAGTGACTTTTAATAGCTATTAAACTATGTATCAAATATATCAGGAGATGTCGATCCTGTTTCAAAAATCCAGACAACTGGCCATGCATATAAAAATCCAACATAATTTAAATAATTGATGATATAATTGAACAAATTACATGATACACATCATAACGAAGTAGTTTGATAATTCTCATTAGTGAGCAAAAGTTTTTTTTTAATAAACCAGCGGGAGTGGTCTCAACTGAACTTTCTCAGATACTCCTGAAAAAGGTGCCATTTGCTCTCCCCGTGGATAAAAAATTCAAACCTATTGTAACCCAGGATCCAATCATCAGAGAAATATTTAGTAAAGAATCAAATTCAAAGAGATGGTCTACTAAATGCGTATCGATTTGACATTCTTGCTGGCTCAAGACAAAGTCACATAAAGACAAAAGGCAATTCGCTCTCACAATAGCTTCCGCACAAGAGATTGTTAAAGCACACATGAGCTGCGGGAGAATTGAATAGAAAAAATTAATTATGCAATTTGAAAATGGATTTTTTAAACTGATTAACACAAAAATTGAACACAAAATCTCAATTAAGGTAAGAAGTGCTACATGCAAATCTTCATTTATCCAAGTAATGGTTAAGAAGTTATTGTGATTAAAAAATATGTGATTATACAGAATCCCATGACACAATCAACCTTTGATGGATTAGGTCCAAAATTTGATAGACCGTAACATCGCGAGTATAAAACTGTGTACCAAGATTTTAATTCATCTAGCTATCGTTTTATTATAATTCATATGAACACAGACAGATTTCCTGCAGATGGATTTTGTCCAAAATTGATGAAACCTGCCACATATGTGTAAAGATCACATGCCAAATTTCCACCCTGTATCTCTAATAAGCTTTCAGCTATCGTGTTCACAGACAGATATAATTCCAAATTGTGTCTTCTGACCAGGGAGGTCTAAATGCGTAGATTCGGCCCAAAATCTCTTCACGAATTTTTTTGATCTGATCATACATACTTTCTATAATGAGAAAGTAAAGGCTAAAAATGTTTCATAGCTCATCAATTTGAGTTCCTACCTTTTGGTTTTCAACATTAAAAAACAAAATAAATAAAATTAGCTTCGTTTTTAGGAGTGTTTGGTTTTAGAATTAGTTGTGTTTTATATTTTTTTTGTTAAGCAAAAAATAATATAAAAACAAAAGTTTAGCCTCACTGATTATCGTAGCATTTGATCAAATAATGTCATTTCACTTTACCTTCAACTATAAGATTTAAAACTAAAAAATACTTAATACAGGGTGTATACAAGAGAGACATATTTCAAAATTAATAATAAAAAACCCTAAAAATGTTAGGAATCATAAATTTTTAAAATGAGAGCACATTTCAAAAAGTTTTTTTCCTAGATAGATAACATGCCATTTCGAGGTCTAGGGGTCGTGAAATTACTGAAAGCAAAATTGTTTAGAGCCATTCATCTGAGAAAATATTAAAACTGAAGAAAAATAAAGCATGTATTTGTAGGGAATTTGCTCTTCAATTTGTTAATTATTACTGTAGTGTGAACTGAAGAGTTTTCAATCGATATTCAAGAAAAACTAAACTAACTAAAAACATGATCGCTTCCGCTGGATTGGTAGCATATTGTGTAGTGGAATGTCTCACTGTAACAAATTTTATAAGAGGTAATGCCGTTACCATCTGAAAACTTTTGAGATGCGTCCATTTAAAAGTTCTAACATTTTAGATTAAAAAATTATATTGAAATGCGCTTCACTCTAATTCTGAGGCCAACTTGTACTTCACAAGTGTTGGAGATGAACTAAAATTAATTAAAAAAAGAATAGCTCCTAATTAAAATTAGTAGTTACTGAAAAGTTAGCTTGAAAGTTGGAATGTAGTTTATTGAGTTGTGCACTCAATAAAAATCTTACTAATTACACACTGAATAGTTTATCTCAAATTCTTTAAATACTACAGTATAGAGAGGAATCTATGATCTAAAACTCTCACATATATTTTTGCTTAATTGAATAAATAAGATTTCATAGTTTCATGCATTTGGGCTATCAATATTCAAGATATTTTATATTCTATCACATCTATATAATTAATCAGTGAATGGTATACATGCTTTTAAAACAAAATTTATGAAAGATAGTACTATAATATCATAAATCCAGAATTTGAGAAGGTAAAAATCTAGATAGATCCAAAATCACAATTGCCCCCAATATATGTTAAAAATAAACTCCAAACCGTCAGCACCTAGTCCCTAATTAGGACAGTTACATTTCAATTCTGAAGTGGCTGAACTGGCATTTCAGTTGTTCTTTGCCTTTTCTAATGAAGTCAGTAGGTATTCGCCAAACTCCTAAAACAAGTTTTCAATTAGGGTATACAAGGTGTGTCCAGAAAGTAAGCTACCATTTGAAAACTTGATAAAAAAATAGTCAAAAAAATTTATTTTTACATGAAAGAGCATTTCTGAACTTTTTTCTTACTAGTTACCACCATTGTTTAACATTTGTCACAGCTGGAAACCAACTTGTTATACCCTCTCAAAGAAAAGATGCTGCCATGAAGATAGCCACTCAGTTGAACACCGCTTTTGAGTCGTCATAGCGTCAAGCATCCTCTACCGTAAACACTGCTGTCGCGTTCAAACAAGGACAGGCCTGAAGGCGCAAGGTCGTGGGTCTCTAAGCGCTGGTGATCGAATCGCCGCAACCGGATTTGTTGAAAAGGTTTGAGGGACACCAGCAGAATGGGGACGAGACATTTATGAAGCAACACAATGCTTTTGACTGAGCATTCCTCAAATGCTGTTTTGAATCTGTACCCACAGTTTCGTAATGCTTCATGCAGCATCGCACTCGCATTGATGTTTCTACCCTCTGGTAGGCTGAACTCAAAAGCAGAATGCCCTGTTTGTCCCAGAACACAAGTGCACACATGATTTTGTGTGCTGCATGTTGTTTTGATATTTTTTTTGTAGGGGATCGAGGCCTCCACCTTACATTGAGTTGTTTTGATCTCTGAGTGACATGACAAACCCAAAGTTTCATCACCAAATGCCACTCTTGTTTAGGAATTCATTGCCCCTTCACGGGTAAGAAATGTCAAAGCACCGTTAAGTTGCTTCATTTGTGGGACATCCACAAGCATTTTCAGAACTCCAAGACACAATTGCATATAATTTAAGCAATTTGCATAATCCATTGAAACAGTTTTGAAATTTGTGGAAACTCATCACAAAAGAAGGCATCAGGGAATCGCGTCTGTTTTCATTGAATTTTCTCATTCACTTTTGGCAACAAACCACATGACAACAAGAAGGTCTGCCCACTCTCTTTTCTGAAAAACATAATGTGTCCATCATCTCAATTGATGAACCTCACTTTCTAACCATTCCATCAGTCATTCATTTTCAACCACATCTCTAAGCAAGTTGACATGAATTTCTAGCGCCAAAGCTAACATTCTTTGCGTCAAAAACTGTATTACAGAAAGAAACTTCATATGGTATGGGATGCAAGCAGCGTCTTCAAAACATCTTGAGCGCTGCACTAACAATCAATACAACACAATTTAGGTGTAATGGCGTCCAGTGGACGAGCACAATCAACTCAAGACTTTGATGTGACTGCATGAACTTGCGCTGACACTAAACGGTACTTATCTTTCTGTGAGCAAAGCGTACCGTCACTACCCTCGTGCCCTAGTTACCAGATTTTGAAGTCAAATATCATCATTTTGAAGATTTTTTTTTCATTGATTATTTTGAGGTAATATAAGACATTAGAAGTGATTTTTATTTTTGAATATTTTATTATATTCTAAAAATTTTGAATCTATGTAAAGATAAGTTTTAAAAAATAACAAAATGAAAAATAATATCAAAGTCATACTAATGTGTAACTCATTGCCTACTACATAGTAAAAAAAGATATAATTAAAATGAATAAACTTATTCAAAGAAACAAAATTACTTCATCTACAAGGAGTTTATTCTGTTCAAAAATCTTCCCTAACCCACAGTTTCAATCAATCTGATGTTCTTTGTTAGAGATTTTCTTTATAGTCCTTAAAATATGTATAAAATCAAACTTCTTTTGATCAAGTAAACAGAACTGAAATGATATAGACATTTTAGGACTACTTTCTAAATACTAAAAAATATTATAACCAGAAAATTAAATTCATCATTTTATATCTCATAGTACATTTAAGCATACACATTAAGCTACCATAATGCTTCAAAGATGATATAGAAGATCAGTGAAAATACTTCTACAAGAACAATAAAATGTCACACATTTTTTTCTTATATGACAACCTGATTTAGATAATTAATACATACAATCTGTATTTGAAAGAAAAAATAATTTCAAAAAATTACAAAAACTCTACTTTAGGCATTAGTTTATAGAGTAAAGACTTCCCAAATTATATGAAATTTTTATCATCCTTTCCAAAATCAATTTGTTATAGGATCCTCTCAGGGTGCTTATATAGTTCAAGAGAGGACAACGAATTCCAACATTCCACTGGAAAATAATAATAAATTTACAAGCTGAGTGTTTCAAAACAGTCTGTCAAATGATGCGTAGCTACAATCACTATATAATAGCCTAAGCATAACCTTTAGGCAGGTTAAATTACTCACATTCCAATAATTAACACAGACATGTTTGTAAATCTTCAATAGAGGTTTCACAGGAGCCAAATACATTATTGCAGTATATTTCTCTGCTATAATATATTTCTATAAATGGAATTAGCGCTTCAGATTTCAGCTGCATGAATTTTGATAATGATCACTTTCTGAAGAGGTATGTTTCTATATGTTTTCTACAAGAAAGGTGCAGAGGCCAGCCAGGTATATAAGTAAATCAAATAAGAAATCATCTTAAAGTGGAATTTGCAGATATGACCTTGTTAGAACATGAAATATGTGGATTAATTATTCCACTAGTAAGAGTGTTTCTACTGACTATTCTGCGCATTTGAACATCACTTGTAACTGATTGATTGGAGATGTGATGTGAGATGGGATTTTTGAAAGGCCATTATCTCCCTAATGTCAAAAAGGATACTTGTACTGCAACCATTATTTTGCTTCGAATGACAAATCTGAGCAACATTTTTTTTGAATTTCTCATTTTTATTATACAGAAATGTATATTAAAAAACTGAAGTTATAAATACATATCCTAAATAACAGCTTTCACATTACTCATTTTGCGCTTACTTTAACCTGGGAGGACGTGGTGCTCGAAGAGTAACACAAGACGGTAGAAGTGCTACATCCAATTGTTATTTAAGCTAAACTACAACAGTTTTATTATATCTGTTCCAAATGATTCTGCAAACAGTTCTAAGGTTATACAAGACAAATTATAGATGAAAAATTTAGTAAATAATACATTATATATTCATGACATTGCAAACACATAATAAGTATATATCTTACATACATGTTTTCAATAATTTTTTACTGTAAAGAATCACCAATTATATAATAACGTTAGTAGAATTTGGAGAAAATACTGCCTCCAATTTTCTTAGGTACACAGGAAACCATTTATTTTAGAATCCAAATGGGGAATTCTTGCGATTATACTTAGATCCAATAAATTAGGGTTAATTTACTTTTATTTTCCAGAATAGTTTCTACAATTTAAAGTTTTCCTCCAATAGTTTTGTGAAAAGATAAGTCTTGCTGACAACAGTTCCATTAATCCTGAATAAAATAACTTTTGCATCAATCTCTTTACATTTTGACTTACACTATTATCCAGTTTTAGTCTTTAACACAGCAAAATCTCCATTTCAGAAACATAGAATGTTCTTAATCCACTTCCTCACTAAACTTAAATAGCAAGATAGCATTATTTCCCTGTCCCTAATACTTGATGCACTCAATTGATCAAAGAAACTTGATGTGAGGACACGCAAGGATGGTTCCATCCCTATAGTGAATTACAATAAAAAAATAAAAGAATATTTCTTGAAATCACGTTCCATCTTGAATGTGACCAAAGTCAGATAGCATGGATTTGACTCATTTCAACCTAAAGGAAGACATCTATTTTCCACATTTTCGCATGTAGATTGTCAGGACATCCCCTTGAGCTGCCCTCGGTTAAGCACATTTTTTTTTGGAGGGAAGATTTCCTCTTTTTCAATAAAAAATGTCAAATCTTTGATGTTTGAATTTATTACAATTTGACTCCATCATTGAGATGTTTTTGTTTTCAGGTAAAAAAATATAATTACAATATTCATTATCTCTTCAAGTACAGAGCTCGAATATTAACTGGAAATTAGAGCTGTTTCTAAAATTTTAATCCGCAGCGTTTCCATCGCCTGGTCAATTTATTTTGGTACAACTTCTGCTCCACCTGCGGCAAAAGGAAAAAAAAAACAATGCGGACATAGACTGTTTATGGGGGGGGAGCGTGAGCAAAATGTATGAAGAAGAAAGAAAAAGGTCCTCATGCCTCGTCAAGAAGAGACCTAAAAGAATCAACAAAAAAAAAAGACAAGTGACAGAGATGGTGAAAAAAAAAAAAAAAGGCTATAATCTCCCCCCACACCACCACCACCATTTTCCTGTCACACCTCAACTATCTGGACCTTTTCAGATATATGAATCAGCCGCTTCTAACTGCAGGTGTAAGCTACTACTGTAAAACAATTCTAATTTTAAGGCAATAAATAGCTTTTTTTCCTCTAATGTTTCTTCCAACAGGATAAAAAAGAATGGATTGAAGCTGAATTGATGATCAAGTACCAGCAAGCACTTAAACAATTGTAAATCTTTATAAATATGCTCAACTTTTTAGACCTTTCATGAATGCATCACTTAACTCTGCAAGCAGCTGAAGAGAACTACCATAAAACATTTTTGGTATCCAAATATCTAATCTCTTTTGAAAACAAACCACAGCACATTATTAATTATTCATCTAAATGTTTACTGATTATATTTCCAAATAAACATAGAGAAATCTTCAATAAATATCAAGGCAACAAAATTTGTTTGGTCATCTCAAACGCCAAGTAAAGGGGACCTATAATTTCAAAAAAAATCTCAGAAATAAAATATGTTATCAAATTAATTAAATAATAAATTAATAATTATGTATTGGTTTTCTCTAAAATATGAATCTTGAAGGATTTCCTTGGATACTTTCAAAATAAAATCATGACACCAAAATTTTACTTCTTGTCCAATTTGAACCGTAATTGGAGAAGGAGTAAGCAAGGTAAGATTATTGTTGAAGTGGAATCAAGAGTTGGCCCACATGCTATTAAAAAAACAATGCAAAGACAAATATACATTAACAATCAATAATTGGTTAATACAACTAGTCCAACTTTAAATATTCACAACCAGATGTGCATGACAATTATTTATTGTTCATGGTTTATAGACAAACAATATTCATGAGGGAATAGGTTGGAGCAGGTACAATCCTTTTAGCATCATTAATTGAAATATATATAAATATTAGCATTTTTTTCACAAATTCAAAATATATACAATAAAAAAAAACTGATGTAATAGAAGAATCTTGTATTCAATATATAAAATATAGCTTTGATAAAACGAATCTCAATTCACAGCTATAGCACAGATTATAAGAAACCATGATACTTGTTTGAATTGAAAATGTTTTCTTTACATACATTGTAATTATTATCCATATTCCATTGCAAAAATAGTTCAGGTATACTAAACACTCTTAGTTTAGTTATTCTATTCGCTGAGTACAGAAGTGATGATGCAGATATATAAATATTAAACTTTTAATGAAAATAAGCTTTTAGCTTTAGTGGTTAATAGTAAAGCTTATCAACGGGTACGGCTGTTGGAGAGCGCTTGATTCGATACCCGAAAGTCCTGATAGTTGAGTGTGATGTGGGGGGGGGGGATGGGTGCAGTATAATTTATCCCTTAACCTTTTTTTTTTGGTTGTATGATTTTGTTTTTTAGGTCTCGTTTTTTTGGCAAAAGGTGAGGGACTTTCTTTTCTTTGTTCTCACTTCTTTTGAACCCCATAAAAACAAGTCTGTATATGTCACTGTACTGTATATTGCTTTTTTTCCTTCATCCGTTCGTAGCTGACGTTGCATTCAGAAATAAATTGCCAGGATTGAACGCTAAATCTAAGTATCTGGATAGCAAATTTTAAGAAAAACTCCATTTCTAATTTTTCCGGTTAGTTGAGCTTTCGGGATACTTGAGAGTTTACTGTAATCTGTTCTGTAAACATGCAAATTAACTTCCTATGTCAAATGCTTTCAAAATAACAGCAAATTATAAAATTATGCAATGATCACTAATTTTAACAGAATTGTTTAATTATGATTATTTTCTCTAGACATATTTCAATTAAATGATATGCACAATGATCCAGCTAAATAATAAGGTATAAAAAAAACTACTTAATAAAAAAAAACTACTTAATAAAAAAAATATTATGGTTAACAAAAAATACATTCATATACATATGGTACATGCTCCAGTTTTGGCCATATTGGATCTGTTTTTCCAATAATTAACTAGTAATTTCAAATTAACTAATAAAGAAGCATTCCAATACTTTAAAAATCCTTATTTTACTATCAATCTGATTGGTTCATTTTCTCAAACATGTGACTTGTAAAAAAAAAAAAATCAAACGCTTGATCAAGTATTGTATACTCCACAACTGTTAAGGTTTTTGTTAAGGAACAAGTATTTGCAGTTTTCATCATCAAGCTCTCAGAATTAAATGATTAATCTAAACTGATTACCCTTAGGGTTTATGAGGTGTTTATTCTGATTTCATATCAAAATTAATTATTTTTAAGATTAATGGAGGGTGGCCAAAACTGGTACTTTAAATTTACTATATGTGCCAGTTTTGACCATAAGTGGCCAAAAGTGGAACATCACAGTTCCAGTTTTGGTAACATACTTCATTATTGTGTTTTTAGCCATTACATAAATTATGAATATCTGGATGAAACAAAATCAACTAATTTAGTTTTGTTTCTAAAATGAAGCAACTAACTTAATTTTATTTCTAAAATAAAAGCAACTGATTTAGTTTTTGTTTGTTTTCATTTTACATAGTAATGTCAATTAAAATAAGAAGGCAGGTAGCATTTCCATAAAAAAAAAATTGCTACTCACTACATCTAAGTTGTTAATGATTATAACCATTCAAAATGGAATATCAAAAACATCTCATTTTGAATGTTTACCTCATTTATGTTAGAAAATTTTAATTTGAGAACCTAGGATGAGGAATATTCTTTTATATGCATGGATTGCTCTAATTTTAAAAATGATTCTGATGAATTGGATTAATGTTGCAATTAAAAATTATAAAAATACATATTTGTGGATATTGTTAGTGAGTATAATACTGCAAATTTGTAAGATTTTTTTAAAAAAAAACTATGCTTTTGCAATACAAGTTTATTCCTCTCCCATTCTTTTGTTTCATATTTTATCAAAATAAATAAATAAATAAATATCGAGTATATATAGTTTGTATTTTATCAAGCCAAATTAATTATTGTCATTTTATCAAACAAATTAAATTATTGTTTTCTACATTCCTGTTTCTTTTTTTTAAAAAATCTGTCAGCTAAAATCAGCTTAGGTAAATTTTATTACATATCTTTATAATTCATAAAAAAATCACATTTAAAATAACAAAAAATAATGCACTAAAATATATATTGCATAAAATGATTAATTTTACTTAAAATTCATTAAATGTCAAAAATATAATATTAGTGTGGCCAAAACTGGTGCAAATTGGTTAATTTATTTAAAAATTCATACTAAATCTAAAATATTCTTCAGAAAAAATTTATAACTTGCAGAAAGCCAATAAATTTGCTAAAGAATAGTATAAGTATGATTTATACTTTAAACAGTCATCCACTGTGAAATTTTCATTTCAAATTTTTTCTCTTAAGGTGGCAAAAGACACACCCAAATAAAATTGGTATGATTTTTCCCCTTATAAGTATTGTGAATTTTAAAAGGAAATATTTTGTACTTTATCACTCTAAGAAAGAATAATGTTTCTTTTGAGCATGAATTAAATTCATTAGACTAATTTTTTTGGTTCTGTATTATTATTTATGTGTTACTTTAATGTCTTTCAGATAATAAGATTTTTTGTCTATTTTTTAATCAGAATAGTATTTTTTGTTAATATCATATGTTTTTTATGCTCAGGATTTTTTGACAATTAAAAAGCAAGCATATAATTTTATTAAGCTACATTAAACAGATCTCAGTTTGTTGGATGAAAGACCACTGAGTCAGTGAAACTATTTTAAATTTAAGTATATTTTAAAGCAGATACAACACGATTCATTAGTCAAAATTTCCAACATTACGTCTACATTAACAGATATAATTGAGGAAAACTTATATATCGATTAAAATAATCCACTCACAAAGTTAATTTTATAATTACCTTTGACAAAGACAAAATTCTCTAGATTTATAGAGACATTTTCACATTTCAGTTCTGCCCTTCTTCCTATATACCTAAGCCACAGAGCCCTAAGTAGTCGTGAAGATCATCCGTTGTTTGGAAGATTGTATTTGTTTGTATTTTTGTGGCAGGGTTGCCAGATCAAAGTAGCAAAATAAGGCCAAAAAAGGCCAAATTTGAAAATTTCATTAAAGCGTACATTTCCCCCTTATTTGTTATAAGAAAATGACTATCCTTCATGAAAAGGAATCCCACTAGATTGACATATGCATAATACTGTTCTATTAAACTAAAAGTAAGGTGAAATTTTTTTTTAAAACTCTAGTGACTTTGCAAAAAAAAAAAAAATCTGTTCTTGCAGGTCCAGAATGAAATGCTCGAGCGAAATATATAAACTCCTATTTACAAAAATGCTTTATATTTTTTTAAAAAGTGATTATAATAAATGAAAAGTTCTTTCATACTTATAGTAAATGATTAACAGTTTAAAAACCCCATTTATATATAAAAAAAAAACTGATTTCAGATTCATAGTATGTCTGATTTACAAAACGTGATAAAAATATCAAAAATGCACTTCTCTTAGTTTCGATG
>BGPR01000298.1:233560-296220 GCA_013235015.1 Araneus ventricosus
ATATTACGTATTGCTTTATAAGCAGGCAGACTCTTCAAAGTTATATGCCATCACAATAGTGTAACTTCTATGAGGTTTATGTATAGTAATTTCAATATGTAATTTGATTTGCTCTTCCTGAAATATAAAATGTTTCTAGGTGTTTTAATTTTATATAATCTGTTGATATTATTTATTTAATTGTATACCAGATCGTAAAAGAATGACTGAATAAACTTTGCATGCTGTAATTTCTAGTTCTAACAAATATTAAATTATCCGAAAAATTTTCTTCTGCATAAACAGGGAACTCACCAATGGAAGACAAGCAAATTAACAGTTGTTCATTTTAATTTATGAATTAGAAGAAAGCATTAAAATGAAGTAAGCATAAATTATTTATTCAAATAATCAATTTTTTCATAAAAAACATTTATCAATTATCTTTTATATGCTATTTAGTTTTCTACAGTAGTAAAGCTGTAAACAAATCTGCGGGTGATAGTATAAAGAAGAAAACAAACTTTATCACTTGACAAGCACTTAATGAAGTTATAAGTTCTTCATGAAAGCTCTTCCTCTTGGTTAATTGGTACCTAATATTATCCCAACAACCAAATGTTGAATTAGAATTATTTCAATAAATAACATTTCAATGATTTCAAAGAGCAAGTTTTCAAAATACTAAAACTGCTAAAAAAGATTTTATTCTATAATTACACAAGTTAAATATTTAATCATAAAGTTACTAAGCTGCTTAATTCAAGTTATTTGTTTTCCTTTGAAAAATATCGAAAAAACACATTTAGCTGCAAATGTATCTCCTGATAATCCAACTGTTCGATAAAAGAAGGTAATGAAAAGGATGTCATAATTAGAAGCCTAGCATCTACATAAAAACATTAAATATAAAGCAATTTTAACGAAAAATTAGTTCTTGAATTTACAAATCATCATTAACATTTGAGATGGTTTTCAACTAATTTAAAGTGACACTTTCACAAAAATATAATTTATCTTATTATTCAAATATTTTAGCTAAGCTGAAAGTTTGCCTAAGACTTTAAGAAAAAGGATTAGTTTTAATTTATATTAACGTCCGCTTTGAAGCAACACGAGGGCTATTTTGGGGTTTTGGACCCTACATAATTGGTGGTCAGATGATGGACAACTCCCGAGATGGCAGACTCTCCAAACTTACTTTAATTTACACCACAGTGGAAGGATGTTTGACCCCCCCCATGTATGATTTAACGGAATCGCTCCAATTGAATTTGGAACCCTCCAACTCGGTAAGACATGACCACTAGACCATATTTAAGAAAGGATTCTGTTATTATTTCTGTTTTAAATGCATAACCAAATTAAAAAAAAAAAAACACTACTTGCAACAGTTGAACTTCAGTGATCTCATTGTTTAGATTAAGATCCCATATTTCAAAAAAAAGTTACAATAAGGGTTATTTTGGATGAATTCACCTTAAGTCAACCCAGATAATAAAGGCAACAATTGAGGCACTTCAAACCTCCACATCAATAATAATGGATGTCAAACAGATAAAAGTTGGATTAAGATCTTTGGTGAAATCAGTTCTTGAATCAATGGCTTCAAATATAGAAAAGATCATGACTAGAATCCATTTTGTAAAAAAAAAAGTAAATTTTGTGGAATTTTCATATCTGTAACATAAAAAAAACAAGAATATAATTAATGTGGTTCACGATAAATCTTTCTACTCCCAAATAGTTGTAGCCCACATTTTTAATACAGTTGCTCTATTCTTAAATTATTTCAACTGCGCAGCACTCCATCTGGGTCAGACTTTATCATGAGCCTCTTTAAAAAACACTGGCATTAAAAAACTGTATTACATTTTGAGACTTCCCATATTCGCTATATATCATTCCATGCTATTTAGGTTCTACTCTTATTGAAGAAAAATTCAAGGAACGACAGTTTAAGAAAAATTCAAGGACCTTTTAATGAAAATTCAAGGACCATAAAATTACATACTGTAGAAATTGTACAAACTTAATTTTTTCACTTGAAAAACTGTAAACGGTTTATATTAATTTCTTCTATTATTTCAGTTGTTCTGATTTTACAGGAATCAAACCACATAAATTAAAATAATATAAAAATAATAATAAAAATATTATAAAAAAAATTTCAAAACAACCATGATTTTTTTTACTTGATGTCAATGAGACAAGAGACAGTGTAGAAGCAATAATGAATAACAATAGAATCTTAACTGAAAACTTGAAATATACAGATAAATCAAAAATTGTATCTAATTTGAGTCTTGAACATCCATAAGTCAATCTCAATTGAACAATAAAGAAATTTACAATTAATAACTATCTTATTTTTGGAATGATCTTATAAACCTTATATTATAGCTTTTAAGATCAAGCTTCCTTGCCATTTTAGTAATCTTAACCAATGTAACAATGATTCAACAGAATAAAAAATAAAATTTTAAATCAAAAAAATTAATTTTATTTTGACCTTCTTAAGACAATAATCAAAAGTAGCTATCAATACATGATTGTTCTAAAATTTTAAACAGTTGAAATAAATAATAAAATAAGTCACTGGATATTTAGTTCTAAATATTTGTTTTAGCAATGTCTGAAGTACTTACCTTATTAAAAGAGAAACATTTAAAAAATCTAGAATTTGTTTATTTTTATTTAGATGCAAGAAAACTTTGTATTTTAAACCAATTGCTCTTCAAATATATAAAAAGAAAAAATATCAATAGAAAACAATAAAAACTTTAACGCATTTTCCTTCTTAAAAAAAATTCTTCCTATCTTTACACACACATAAATAGCTTTCCATAATAACCACTACAGAATTTAATTTTTGGTAATAAAGAAACGCTTGTAATAAAAAACACAAAAATTTCAACCTATATAAAAAAAATTTCTTTCCTCTTATAAACACACAAATAGATTTTCCATAATAATAACCATTACACTAATTTTCTGGTGTAAAGAAAACCTTACAATATAAACACAAATATTTAAATATTTATGAACATTGAATTCCTCGATTTAACGCTGATCTCATTATTCAATTCTCATATTTTTTTCTAATTGCCTTTTATTGAATTGGATTTGCAACAATGAAATACCTTCTTTTGTCTCCATTTTCCAAAGTGAGATTTTCATATGTGTTATCCATAGAGGAAACATCTGTTTCCAAACACCGCCTTTTAACTTTGAGATAATCCATCTCATCTGAAATGAACTTTCGCTTGTTACTGATTCCTCTATTTCTTTTCTTAAAATGTAGCATATATTTTTGCCTAGCATCTAAAACAAATCTCTTACGCATTTCATTACTAATGGGAATATTTAAAATTTTTCCCATAACTTTTTTATTAGCATCGTACACTATATGTCACGTAACATAGGATTCTTGTGCCATATTTTCTCAACCTCACTTTATTTGTTGAAAACTGATTGAAGCTTGCCCACCTAGATACGCGTAAGATTAAGTTTTCATAACTGGCCATATTTTGTTATGTAATCTTCGTTTGCTTATGTATTCATTGGAAAATATATCCAATTGGGTATTAGGTTTAAAAAAAGTCTGAAAGGCAGATGGATACATTATTCACAATAATCTGAAGAAAATTTTGTATTGAAATATGATGCCATCGTGCGAATCGTAAGTATCCAGAACAGCTTTTTTGGGATAAATGCATCAGCAGTTATGCTCCAAAGATTTCACACAATTTTCTCGGTTGTGAAACCATTTTTCTTGGATCAAAGCATGAGGAATTCTACTAAAAGCATAAATTAATTTGACACTTTCTCATTAGATGACATAGCAATTTGGTGACAAAGCTGCGGACCACTTTAAATCTTTTGCCCTTTAAGATAAGTATCTTCTTTCTTCACTAATTGTTTCACAATATTGTCAGCTATAAAACCCATAATTTAACTTTGTTTTCCAACAGAATTTAATAAGCCTTCTAATAGTGAAAACTCAAATTGTACGAATAGCAGATGAAAAGTTATATACTGGCTTGTAAACATTAAAATATTCAACAAGATGTTTACCAATTTGAGAATATCCTAAAAAGAAAAGCAAGCAAAGGGGCATCACTTGATAAAACTCTAAGAAAGGCTTTATTGTCTTTGCAATCAATAAAAAATACACAGAAACTTAACAAGAATTACATTGAGCAGCCTTTGTGTTCAAGAAGTTTCTGTTTTAAGTAGGAAATACACCTTTTGACATTTTGTACATAGGAAATGACATCTGGCCATATTCGAATGGCCTAATTGCAGGGACATTCTTCTGTCCATCTAACCTTACAAAATGCAGAGGAAATTTTAAGGGTGGAAAGCATCAAAGCTTCTCTAGCAGGCTATCCCCTTACAATCAACAGAGTCAAAATTTCTGTAATATTCCATCCTGTGGAACTTTCACCATATTGAAGGAATTATGCAAGATGTGGAGAACACCACAATGGATAGCTTCATGAGAATATTCTTTTAAGTCTGCCTGCAAATTTCTCAAAAAAATGTCCAACTAACACTGGGGCTACCCATTGAGATTTGCAAAAATTTTTGAAAATGTTAACTTCTCCACACACTGGTAAAAGCTGACAATATGTCATCAGCTTTGCATGACCAATAAACGATGTTAGATAGCTAAAAGCTTACTTGATCATTATGCCAGAATCTAACAAGTATATCCATCTGCTTCAGTTAGTTCAGTAGCCTTTATTATGGGGTTTCCATCAAAAGACAGTATACTGTTCAACATTGTCCAAAACACTTAATAAAATTGGCCTTAAAATATGGAGCCAATCTGAAAGAATACATATGCAGTTTTTGTAGCACCACACCAAACTGTTTGGCTGGTCAAACTGTCTTTAAACATCTTTTTCAAAATTTTATTATTCCCTTCACAGGAATTATAGGAATATTGACTGTTGATACATTTCAGAAAAAAAGGGATAAAGGGGGGGGGAGGGAGAAAGGGGTATTTCCTAGAACTGTTAGGGAAGTACAAAAGAATAAATTGCTGTACCTCAAACTGATCATTAGCATTTAACAGGGGAGGGGGGGGGGGGGGCAGGGCTCAGAGTATCCTACCTAATCAGAGGGTTAAAGCCCCCCACCTCCAAGAGAGTACTGTTTGTTTGAAAACCCCTAGGGAGTAAAGGTCAATGACTACCCTCTTGAACTATTTTCAAATTCGCAGAGGATAAGCGGGCGGTAGGAGAAACACAAGTATTTCAGAGTTTTTTCAGTGACCTTCATATTTCAAGGCTGAGGAGAAAAAGAGGGCGGAGATTATCGGCGGCCGCTTAGAAATTCAAGGACAACATGCTTTTTTTCAATGACCTAATTTCATCAAAATTTTTTCATGACTCTCAAGGACCCTGTATTAGTCCTAACTGTCTAAAAAAAAATAAATTTTACACAGAATAACAAACAATATGTTATTAAATTTTTTATGTTATTTTTTATAGTGTATTTTTTTCTTTAGAAATATTTTTACAGTTTTTTTTAGCTTTCAATGAATAATTTTTATATTTTGTTGTTGTGGAGAGGACAGTAACAAATATGTTTATCTATTTTTTCATTACATTTTACCTAAAGGTTTACAACTAAATCAAGAGCCGCTTTGTTTACTTACATGACCAAAACATTTATAAATTATAAAATTAAAGTTAAACAATTTAAACTATAAAATTAAATAATTGTAAAAAAAAATATCCCCTTCAAAACATTTTTAAATATTGTTGTTTATTTTATGAATAAAATAATATCAAAATATTTTGATTCTACTTTTTAAAGATTGTAAGGAGTACTTGTTAGTCGCTCAAATATTACATACATGTTTTTGGTATTTTTTGACCCCATCCCCTTGTTGCAAAAAATAAGCAAATCGCAACCCCCCCCCCTGTCTTTTTTTTTTTTTTACAAACGTATAATGCAAGCCAATCTGTCTTTAAAAATTTTAGGATCCCATCTAAATAAAAACTCTATCCAGGGCTTAAAATGAAAAAAAAAAATGTAAGACTTCCTTACAATTTCAAGTTTGCTTACAAAAATTAAGTTTATTTTTCTTTGCCACAATTTAGAACTAAATTTAATTTTTTAAATTAAATTATTTGTGCATAGTTATAAGAGATTTTCGGAAATAAAGTGATTTCAATGTCTTACGTAAGCATCATCTATACTCCCCTCCCCCCTTGTCAGCAAAATAAGCAAATCTAAAACCCTCCCTTGGTGCTTACTGCATTGTTTGAACGGCCCTAAATAACTTAATGGTTTGAAAAATCAATTAAATATTAATTCTTTCAGAAATGTTTTGAGGGGAGCTCAGTCAATAGGATATATATTTTCTTTTTATATGTTTAATATTTCCAGTAGATGGCAGCTCTATATACATTATTATTATATTACAAAAGACTTTGTTTTTACACTAGACCCTAGTTATTACATTAAATGTTGGATGAGTATAATTGGTAATCAGAGTTAAGTTCTTCTGATTTTGCAGACTATTTTCATGAAATTTTAAATCTAATTTTGGTTAATGTTTTATTTAATTAAAGTGTTGTAAGTTATTCAATTGATGAAAGTTTATTAATCTAGTTTTCAGTAATTGGATTAATTAAGTGTTTTAAGTGTAGGAATATGGATATGGAGAAAAACTTCAACAGAAAGGTTCAGGAATACAGAAAAAAGACTAAATCCAAATCCAGAGTTGCATTTGCAGCTGAAGGCCAAAGAATGTTTGGAAAGAAAGATCAACAAAAGAAAAGGTTAAAAGTATAAGACAATTAAAGAAGAATTATCCATTCAGAAGAAAAGAAAGATCAACAAAAGAAAAGGTTGGAAAGTAAGACAATAAAAAGAATTATCCATTCAGAAAGGAAAAAAGAAAGATTAAGAAAAGCAAATTGAGAAAGAGGAAGTTAGACTGTCAAAAGGACAAGAATCTGCACCTATCAGTTCTTATTCGCCATCAGCACTCGGTGTTGTAGGTAAATAAAACAAAACTTCCAAAAACAACCTGAAAAAAAGTTGCTGTTATTGCTAAAGTAATTGAAGATTTGTCACCTCAAAACAAGAAAGATTGTAGAGTCATAACTTTGAAAAAAGTTAAAGAAAAGATGGAATTCAGTAAAGAGATTCAGTTGGTTATTTCTAAGGAAAAGTTTTCCAATAAAAGAAATCCAATTATTTATTTTTGAAATAGATGACATTAGTAGACTCTGTCCAGGACGAAAAGATTTTGTCATTATTCACAATGGTAATTTGAAAAAAAAAAGTACAAAAAATATGTGTCAACAACCATAAAAAAGAAGCATATTCATTATTTTAAAGAATCTAATGCAAAGATTGGTATATTATCAGCCTATTACGATTTAAGACCAAAACATGTTCTCCAATAACAGAAAAAAGATAGGGAAGTGTGTTACTGTGAATTGTTACTTGGATTTTAAAAAATCATTTCCTGAATTGAGAGAATTCAAAATGTAAAGGAGCTGCTTAATATAACTGTATGTAAATATGAAGACATAATAAAAATTGAATGTGCAGATCGTATGTGCAAAGAGTGTGGTGTGAATGTATTGTAGTGACGTGAATTGAATACATCCATAGTGAAATCAGATACCTTCTACCAGTGGATCAGTGCTGAATGAAAATCCATAAAAATCAATGACGTTAAGAAGGCAGAAGTGATTGAAAATTTAAACTGTTGTTAGTCTGATTAGAGCTCAATGTTTGAAGCAAAAATTTGAAAGAGGATGAGGCAATTAGGCAACAAAATGAAATCATGAATGTGCACTGGTGTTCAACACAAGTAACTATATTTACTGCTATTGTATATTATGAAAAATGGCAACATCGCATATAATTGTTACACATGAAGGTAATTTCAGATGAGATATGCAACATGATAAAAAAACACCATCTGTATTATAATAGCTTGATCTTAACAGATTTTAAAAGAAAAGCTAATGTGCATTCAAAAAAAGTCCACATTGGATAAAGGGATGGTCTTTCTAGCCAGTTTAAGAATCGCTTCAATGGGAATCTTGTTCACCACGAAGTCAGAATTTGGTTTTCCAGCTGATTGGTCTTCTTTGAAACATCACATGGAAAGTCCTGTTGATGGAGTCGGAGCAAAATTAAAATGTTACGAAACTCAAGGAATTAACAAAATCAAGCAGCTGGCGATGCTACTGGCTTTTATGAAGTAGCCAAGTTTCATAGTCCAAAAATAAATGTGTCATTTTCCTCAGAAGCTGATAGTAACATTCATCATGAGGAGTTAAAAGGTGGATGGCAAAAGATGGACAGGTGCCTTGCACTCGCACTATATAGAACCTTTGGTAAAGATAAACTAAAATATTCCTTAATTCCCCTTTTACCTCATCATCACTGAAAAAAAAGAAAAAAGACAACGCATCAAATTCACCAAGTGTATGCCAATATTTCAGAATCAACATAAACTCTTCAAGCTGCGACAAAATATTACATGCAATGAAACACCAGTTGGAAATTTTGTTGTTGTTGAGATTAAAAACAATGGAATAAAAAAAACAGATCATTTGTTGGACAAATAACTGAAGGAGATAATATGGAAGTTATGTTTTAGAAATGTAATGAGCCAGGCACAACTTTTTGTTTCTTCCAGTAAAAGATATTATTGGTTTGTTGTAGGCAAATCATTAAAATCTTGTCAGAACCATTTGTTTGATTACAAAAAAAGTGAATTATAAAGTTTTCAGAATGCATTGAAAATATCTAATTAAATATCTTGTTTTGAAAATTAACATTTAAGTGAATAAATGTTATTTTTTGAATATTTTGCATTTATTGAACTAATAGCCACTATGACCCTCCACAACATGAGAACATACTTTTAAAAAATCATCTAAGTAAGTTCTGTTACAAATGTTTAAAATGCATTATTTATGAGGAGGTAACATCTATTGTTTTAAATAAAAAATGTCTGATAGTGTGAATATTGAAATAGAGCAGAGATTCTCAATACAAAAAATAACACCAGAAAGCTAAGTTTTCCTGTCCCCTCCCCAACAATTTCTTTAATTTATATTTAATTAATTTTGCTCGAAAAGCCTTTTAACATATTGATAACATCTAAACCTAACTTCAAAAAAACACTTACAATGTTTCAATACTTTAAATTGTTTTAATTAGACATGAAAACTTATTGAAATGTCCCTCCCCAAACAACCCCAGTTATCATGGAATGACCCTTTTTACGCAGTTTGCTTGATCAAACTTCGACTTTTTTGTGTGGGGGGGTTTCTTCCTACAAAAAGGAGGATATTAAAATGAACTGCTACTTAATAAAATAAGCCTTTTTTCCCCAAGATAACTTCTCAAGATTTTGCCTTCATATTTGCATTCTTCTTTCATTCTTTTCTTCAGATTTTAATCCAATTACATATAATAAATTTTCTACATAGTATGAAATAATTATATTGAAATAGATTTTGTATAATTTTTTTTATTATGTCAATTGTAAAATCATTAAATACTATATAGTGCTAAGTAGTAGTGCTCAAGTGATTCAATAGGAAGATACAGTACAGGGTATCTCATAGTCGAAAGCAGCATTCCGAGAAAAGCTCATAGTTAAACAAGCAGCAAAGCTATAATCGATTAATATTAAGAATGTTTCAAAAGTTTCAGATTAAGCACCAAAAGCTAATTAGTGTTGGTAGGGGTTTTACTGACTATCATTGAAAATAATTAAAAGAAATCGGATAAAAAGATCCTTCTGATATTTAATCCTCCTTTAAACATGTCATGAGAATCTTACTCATCTGCAGGGAAAGTGGTTTTACTGTTACAGTAACGCTTAATGTGATCACTTCGGGACATAAGAATTTTGATAACATCAACTGATCTATGTCAATAACCAAATTATGTAAACTATATTTTATTACATCAAAGGAAAAATGAACATTTACCTTGTACATCTATAATTCGAGCTTCCAAAATAACTTAAAAAAAACTAATTAATTAAGGTTGTCAATAGTACTATTCTTAACAGTTCACTCTATATATTGTTCGTATGTGTCCTTGTACTTGTTGAACGATGCTGCACTTTCAAATATCAGTTTTTGCCTCATTTCCGCTTGTTGAGGAAAAGCCAACACATTTGCCTTCAATCATCAATGTTTGGCTCCTAGGCCTTCTCTCACAAACAGGACAAGTACATACTTCCAAGTTCGTCAGTGTGGCGCTACTGGAAATAATAATGTACACCACCTTCCTTGTCAAACTTCTTTAGTTTAGTAATAATTAGATGAGAGTTCTGACAGCCATTAGATGATATTATTTATAGAATAAGATATAGAATAGATGAATACAATTAGATATAGTGTTCTATAACATAGACGACTGCATGAAATAGTCTCTCATGATGAGCAGACATTCTCAGAGGTTTTTGACAAATATAAGGCAAAATGATAACATTACCTGCATCATATGCCGCCCACTGCATTTGCATACCGTTTCATTCATCTGGACTGTTCTGCAAATAAAAATCTAATTGTGCTTACTGATTGGCCATTCCAGAAGCTAGGGAAAAGCCTTCATAAACAGAAATCATACCAGTCAATATTAAGATGCATTCGGAATAAAAGACTGTTGTATCCCATTCCATTGCAACTGATCCACTATAACATCTAATAAACAAATAGATAGAACCAATGTGCTAGTTTGTCATTCCTTTATTTAAGGAAGTTTCTTGTGCTACAAAGAAGATTCCTTTGTGGTTCCCAGGTATGTCTACATCTGAAGAAAATTGGATGAGTAGTTTTATGTGATCAGTATCTTACTTTCTTATAATGTTTTATAGATTCGATTTTCTCAGCAAATACGCATCTATCATCTATTTGATGAAATCTTCAAATAACTATCCTGTTATATAGTGATAGTACATAAAAGTTTTCCTATTACTAGTTTCTGCTATCATGTAGCTATCATTGGAAAAAATTAAGGCAAATATTTCTAAAAAAGTCGCACTTCAAAACTGGATTAAAAGTTTATCAATTATCCTAACAATTCTTTTGAATTATTCCAGGCATCCAAATCCATGAATGGGGACAGCCAGAACGCGTAAGGGTCAGTTTTTTTCAACTATCTAACTAGTGCCCTTTAATTTTTGTTACAAGATTTAGTAGTCACACCATGCACAATATTTCATGCAATTATGAAAATTTAATAAAATATAAGCAATTGCCCCATTCCACCTTGTGCTTTTTCTGCCTTGCATCCCCCCCCATCTTACATTATTCGCTCTTATGACGGCAGTAGGGTGAATGTGTAATTTGCTCCAGAAAATGAAATGAAATTCCATCATTAGACTCATGAAAAGTGATTTTTAACAGCTATTAAACTATGTATCAATATATATCAGGAGATTGTGATCCTGTTTCAAAATCCAGACAACTGGCCATGCATATAAAAATCCAACATAATTTAAATAATTGATGATATAATTGAACAAATTCACATGATACACATATACGTAAGTAGTTTAGATAATTCTCATTAGTGAGCAAAGTTTTTTTTTGTGAATAAAACCAGCTGGAGTGGTCTCCTGAACTTTCTCAGATACTCCCAAAAAAGGTGCCAGCTCTCCCCGTGGATAAAAAATTCAAACCTATTGTAACCCAGGATCCAATGACTATCAGGAAATATTTAGGTAAAGAATCAAATTCAAAGAGATGGTCTGACAAATGCGTATCGATGACATTCTTGCTGGCTCACACAAAGTCACACATAAAAGACAAAAGGTCTAATTCGCTTCTCACAATAGCTTCCGCGTACAAGAGATTGTTAAAAAAGTACACATGAGCTGCGGGAGAATTGAATGAAAAATTAATTATGCAATTTGAAAATGTATTTTTTAAACTGATTAACACAAAAATTGAACACACAAATCAATTAAGGTAAGAGCTACATGTCAAATTTCTTCATTTATCCAAGTAATGGTTAAGAAGTTATTGTGATTAAAAAATATGTGATTATACAGAATTCCACAGACAATCAACCTTGATGGATTAGGTCCAAAATTTGATACAGACCTACACCGCGATGATAAACTGTGTACCAGATTTTAATTCATCTAGCTATCTGCTTTTATATTATAATTCATATGAACACAGACAGATTTCCTGTAGATGATTTTGTCCAAAACCTGATAGAAAACCTGCCAAATTATGTGTAAAGATCACATGCCAAATTTCCCCACCTGTATCTCTAATAGTTTTCAGCTATCGTGTTCACAGACAGACATAATTCCAAAATTGTGCTTCTGACCAGGGAGGTCTAAACGTAGATTCGGCCACAAAATCTCTCGACCGGAATTTTTTTGACGATGCATAATACTTTCTATAATGAAAGTGTGCATTAAAAATGTTTCATAGCTCATCAATTTTGGAGTTCCTTACCTTTTGGTTTACTTAAAAAACAAAATAAATAAAATTAGCTTCGTTTTAGAGTGTTTGGTTTAGAATTATTGTGTTTTTATATTTTTTCTTGTTAAAGGCAAAAAAAAAAAAAAAAAATAAGTTTAGACTGTGCCTCACTGATTATCGTAGTATTTGATACAAATAATGTCATTTCACTTTACCTTCAACTATAAGATTTAAACTAAAAAATATTAATACAGGGTGTATACCGGAGAGACACATTTCAAAATTAATAAAAAAAACCCTAAAATGTTGGAATCACAAATTTTAAAATGAGAGCACATTTCAAAAAGTTTTTTCCAGATAGATAACATGCCATTTCGAGGTCTAGTCGTGAAATTACTGAAATCAAAATTGTTTAGAGCCACATCTGAGAAAATATTAAAACTGAAGAAAATAAAAGCATGTATTTGTAGGGAATTTGCTCTTCAATTTGTGTTAATTATTACGTAGTGGAACTGAAGAGTTTTCACGATATTCAAGAAAAACTAAACTAGAAAAATACATGCATCAGCTTCTGTTGATTGGTAAATAATATGTGAGTGGAATGTTCTCACTGTAATTTATAAGAAGTGTAATGCCATGTTACCATCTGAAAAAACTTTTTGAGATGCTACCCTATTTAAAAGTTCAACATTTTAGAATTAAAAAATTAATTGAAATGCGCTCACTTACTGAGGCACAACTTGTATCTTCACAAGTGTTGGAGATGAACTAAAAATTAATTAAAAAAAGAATAGTCCTAATTAAAATAGAAGTTAATAAAGCTTAGCTTGCTAAGTTGGAATGTAGATTGAGTTGTGCAATCAATAAAAATTTACACTACACTGAATAGTTTATCTCAAATTCTTTAACCATACAGTATAGAGAGGAATTTGATCTAAAACTTCTCACATATATTTTTGCTTAATTGGAATAAATAAGATTTCATAGTTTGCATGCATTTGGGCTATCAATATTCAAGATATTATATTCTATCACATCTATATAATTAATCTGTGAATGGTATATGCTTTCTAAAACAAAAAATTTATGAAAGATAACTAATTAATATTTCATAAATCCAGAATTTGAGAAGGGGTAAAATCTAGATAGCATCCAAAATCACAATTGCCCCCAATATATGTTGAAAAATAAACTCCCAAACCCAGCACCCAGAGTCCTAATTAGGACAGTTACATTTCACTCAAGTGGCTGAACTGGAATGTTAGTTGTTCTTTTGCTCTTTACTATGAAGTCAGTAGGTATTCCCAAACTCCTAAACAAGTTTTCATTAGTATACAAGGTGTGTCCAGAAAGTAAGTACCATTTGAAAAACTCGTGATAAAAAAATGTTTTTCAAAAAATTTATTTTACATGAAAGAGCATTTCCTCGAAACTGGCTTTTTCTACAGTTACCACCATTGTTTAACATTTGTCACAGCTGGAAACCAACTTTGTTTTATACCCTCTTCAAAGAAAAGATGCTGCCAGTGAAGACAGCCATCAAGTTGAACACCGCTTTTAGTCGTCATAGCGTCAGCACCTCTAACGTAAAACGCTTCCGTTCAAGAACAAGCAGGCTCTGAAGGTGCAAGGTCGTGGGTCTGTAAGGCTGGTGATCGAATCGCCGCGAACCGGTTTGTTGAATAAGGTTTGAGGACACCAGCAGAATGGGGACGCAGACATTTTAGAAGCAACACAATGTTTTGACTGAGCATTCCTCACTTGTTTTGAATTGTAACGCCATACAGTTTTCGTAATGTTTCATTGCAGCATCGCATCGCGATTGATGGTTTCACCCTCTGGTAGCGCTGAACTCAACAAGCAGAATGTCCTGTTTGTCCCAGAACACAAAGTGCACATGATTCTGTGTGCTGAGTGTTTTGAATTTTTTTTGTAGGGGATCGAGTGCTCTCCACCCATTGAGTTGTTTGACTCTGGAGTGACATGACAAACCCAAGTTTCATCACCAAATGCCACTCTTGTTTAGGAATTCATTGCCCCTTCACGGGTAAGAAATGTCAAAGCACCGTTAAGTTGCTTCATTTGTGGGACATCCACAAGCATTTTCAGAACCCAATAGAACACAATTGCTATAATTTAAGCAATTTGATACAATCTCTGAAACAGTTTTGAGAATTTGTGGAAACTCATCACAAAGAAGGCATCTAGGAATCGCTCTGTTTCTCATGTAGAATTTTCTCATTCACTTTTGTGCAACAAACCACTGACAACAGAAGGTTGCCCACTTCTCTTTTTCTGAAAAACATAATGTGTCTCATCATCTGAATTTCGAACCTCACTTTCTAACCATTCCATCAGTCATTATTTTCACCTCATCCTAACAAGTTGGCATGAATTTCTAGCAGCTACATTCTTTGCGTTCAAAAACTGTATTACAGAAAGTAACTTCATAGTGTATGGATCGAATGCGCCTCACAAACATCTTGAACGCTCACTAACAATAACACAACACAATTTGGTCTGTAATGGCGTCCAGTGGACGAGACACAATCAACCAGAGAATTTATGTGCACATGCATGAACTTTCGTGCGAGACCACTAAATACTTCTTTGCGTGAGAGCGGTACCGCATCTAACTCTCGTCTAGTTACCAGATTTTGAAGTCAAATATCATCATTTTGAAGGATTTTTCTTTTCATTGATTTATTTTAGAGGTAATATAAGCGACATAGAGTGATTTTTATTTTGAATATTTTATTATATTCTAAAAATTTTGAATCATGTAAAGATAGTTTTAAAAATAACATAAATAGAAAATAATATCAAAGTCATACTAATGTGTAACCATTTCCTACTTACATATAAATAAAAAGAATAATTAAATGAATAAACTGTATCATAAGAAACAAACTTACTTCATCTCAAGGGTGTTTTCTGTTCAAAATCTTCCCTAACCCACAGTTTCAATCAACTTGTATTTCTTTATTAAATTTTCTTTATAGTCCTTAAAATATTCTATAAAATCAAACTTTTTTGATCAATAAAAGAACTGAAATGATATAGACATTCTTAGACTACTTTTCTAAATACTAAAAATATATTATAACCAGAAAATTAAATTCATATTTTATATCTCATAGTAGCATTTGGCATACAACCATTAAGCTACCATAATGATCCAAGATGATAAGCTTAAGACTAAGTGAAAAATACTCTTCTACAAGAACAATAAATGTCACACATTTTTTTATTAATAAACCTGATAGTTAGATAATCCTTAATACATACAATCTGCTATTGAAAGAAAAAATAATTTCAAAAAATTACAAAAACTGCTACTTCTGAGGACATTAGGTTTATAGATGGTAAAGACTTCCCAAATTATATGGAAATTTTTTATCATCCTTTCCAAAATCAATTTTGCTTAATATAATCCTTCAGGGACTTATATAGTTCAGAGAGGAAAGAAATTCCCACATTCCACTGGAAAATAATAATAAATTTACAAGCGAGTGTTTCAAAACAGCTTCAAATGATGCATGCTACAATCCTTATAATAGCTAAGCATAATCTTTAGGCAAGGTTAAATTACTCACTAATTCCAATAATTAAACACAGACATGTTTGTAAATCTTCAATAGAGGTTTCACAGGAGCTCAAATACATTATTGCAGTATATTTCTCTGCTATAATATATTTCTTAAATGAATTAGCGTTTCAGATTTGTGACACTGCAATTGTTTGATAATGTACACTTTCTGACAAGTATGTTTCTATATGTTTTCTACAAGAAAGGTGCAGAGGCCAGCCAGGTTATAAGTAAATCAAACTAAAGAAATCATCTACCAAGTGGAATTTGCAGATATGAACCTTTGTTAGAACATGAAATATGTGGATCATACATATTCCACTAGATAAGAGTGTTTCTACTGACTATTCTAGGCATTTGAACATCTACTTGTAACTGATTGATTGGAGATGCTATGTGAGATGGGATTTTTGAGCAAAGGCCATTATCTCCCTAATGTCAAAAAGGATACTTGAACTGCAACCATTATTTTGCTTCTGAAAGTACAAATCTGAGCAACATATTCATTTTTGAATTTCTCATTTTTATTATACAGAAAAGCATATTAAAAAAACTGAAGTTATAAATGACATATCCTAAAATCAACACTTCACATTACTCATTTTGCTGCTACTTTAACCTGGGAGGACGTGGTGCTGAAGAGTAACACAAAGACGGTAAGAGAGTGCTACATCCAATTTTTATTTAAGCTAAAACTACTTAACATTATTATATCTGTTCCAAATGATCTGCAAACAGTTCTAAGTTATACAAGAAAAATTTATAGATGAAAAATTTAGTAAATAATACATTATATTATGTCCATGTTCATTGCAAAACACATAATAAAAGTATATATCTTACATACATGTTTTCAAATTTTTACTGTAAAGAATCACCAATTATATAATAACGTTATAGAATTTGGAGAAAATACTGCCTCCAATTTTCTTAGGTCACAGGAAACCATTTATTTTAAAATCCAAATGGAATTCTTCGCGAGATTATACTCATAGATCCAATAAATTTAGAGGCTAATTTACTTTTATTTTCCAGAATAGTTTCTCAATTTAAAGCTTTTCCTCCAATAGTTTTTGAAAAGATAAGTCTTTGGACCGACAACAGTTCCATTAAATCCTAGAATAAAGAATAACTTTGCATCAATCTCTTTACATTTTGACTTACACTATTATCCAGTTTAAGTCTTGTAACACAGCAAAATTCCATTTCAGAAACATAGAATGTTCTTCAATCCACTTCCTCACTAAACTTAAATAGCAAGATAGCATTATTTCCCTGTCCCTAATACTTGATCAGCTCAATTGATCAAAAGAAACTTGATGTGAGGACACGCAAGGATGGTTCATCCCTATAGTGAATTACAATAAAAAAAAATAAAAGAATATTTCTTGAAATCATCGCTCCATCTTTACGAATGTGACCAAAGTCAGATAGCATGGATTTGACTCATTTCAACCTAAGGGAAGACACATTTTCCATTTTAATGCCATGTAGGTTGTCAGGACATCCCCTTAGCTGCTCCTCGGTTAACACATTTTTTTTTTTGGAGGGAAGATTTCCTCTTTTTCCTAAAAAATGTCAAACTTTGATGTTTGAATTTATTATCATTGACCATATTGAGATGTTTTTGTTTTCCAGGTAAAAAAATAACATTACAAACATATTGCCAGTACAGACTCAAAGATTAACTCGGAAATTGAGTCTGTTTCTAAAATTTCATATCCTGCAGTCGTTTCCATCACTTGAGCATTTATTTCTGGAACAACTCTGCTTCATTCCACCTGTAGCATAAAGGAAAAAAAAAGCATGTGGTGAATCAGACTTGTATGGGGGGGGGTGAGAACAAATGTATAAGAAGAAAGAAAAAGGTCCTCTCCTTCAGTCGAAGAAGAAGACCTAAAACGCAATCGAACAAAAAAAAAAGACAAGTGACAGACCGCGGTGAAAAAAAAAAAAGGGCTATAATCTCCCCACCCACCACCACCATTTTTTCCTGCACACTAACTATCTGGACTTTTCAGATTATTGATCAGCGTTCTTAACTGCAGGTGTTAAGCTTCTACTGTAAAACAATTCTAATTTTAAGGCAATAAATAGATTTTTTTCTCATGTTTCTCCAACGGATAAAAAAAGAATGGATTGAAGCTGAATTATGATCAAGTACCAGTAAACACTTAAACAATGTAAAATCTTTATAAATAGCTCCAACTTTTTTAGAGCCTTCATGAATCATCACTTAACTCTGACAAGCAGCTGAAGAGAACTACCATAAAACATTTCCTTGTTCTCAAATATCTAATCTCTTTTGAAAACAAACCACAGCCACATTATTAATTATTCATCTAAATGTTTATGAATATATTTCCAAATATACATAGGAAGAAATTTCAATAAATATCAAGGCAACAAAATTTGTTTGGTCATCTCAAACGCCAAGTAAAGGGGACCTATAATTTCAAAAAAATCTCAGAAATAAAATATTTATCAAATTAATTAAATAATAAATTAATTACATTATGTATTGGTTTTCTCTAAAATATGAATCTTGAAGGATTTCCTTGGATACTTTCAAAATAAAATCATGCACCAAAATTTTACTTCTTGTCTCAATTTGAACGTTGGAGAAGTGAGTAAGGCAAGGTAAAGATTATTGTTGAAGTGGAATGCTAAGAGTGTGGCCCCACATGCATTTCAAAAAACAATGCAAAGACAAATATAATGTAACATCAATAACTGTTAATACAATAGTCCAACTTTAAATATTCACAACTAGATGCTGCATGACAATTATTGTTATTTGGTTTAATAAGAAAAACAATATTCAATTGAGGGAATAAGGATGGAGCAGGTCATCTTTTAGCATCATTAATTGAAAATATATAAATATTAGCATTTTTTTCACAAATTCAAAATATATAACAATAAAAAAAAACTGATGTAAAAGAAGAATCTTATTCATATATAAAATATAGCTTTGATAAAAACGAATCTCAATTCACAGCTAACAGATTATAAGAAAGCCATGAGTAACTTGGAATTGAATTTGAAAATGTTCTTTACATACATTGTAATTATTATCCGCATATTCCATTCAAAAAATAGTTCAGGTATAGAAACTTTATCTTAGTTTAGTTATTCTATTCATGCTGAGTACGAAGTGAATGCAATATATAAATATTGAGAACTTTTAATGAAAATAAGCTTTAGCCTTTAGTAGTTAAGTAGTAAACTTAATAACTACGATTTGGGAGGCAGCTGATTCGGATACCCTGAAAGTCCTGGATAGTTGAGTGTGATGTGGGGGGGGGGGATGTGCAGTATCCATTTATATCCATAACCTTTTTTTTTTTTGGTTGATGATTTTGTTTTTTAGGTCTCGTTTTTTTGGCAAAAGGTGAGGGACTTTCTTTTCTTTGTTCTCACTTCTTTTGAACCCCATAAAAACAAGTCTGTATATGTCACTGTACTGTATATTGCTTTTTTTCCTTCATCCGTCCGTAGCTGACGTTGCATTCAGAAATAAATTGCCAGGATTGAACGCTAAATCTAAGTATCTGGATAGTAAATTTTAAGAAAAACTCCATTTTCTAATTTTTCCGGTTAGTTGAGCTTTCCGGGTGATACTTGAGAGTTTACTGTAATCTGTTCTGTAAACATGCAAATTAACTTCCTATGTCAAATGCTTTCAAAATAACAGCAAATTATAAAATTATGCAATGATCACTAATTTTAACAGAATTGTTTAATTATGATTATTTTCTCTAGACATATTTCAATTAAATGATATGCACAATGATCCAGCTAAATAATAAGGTATAAAAAAAACTACTTAATAAAAAAAAACTACTTAATAAAAAAATATTAAGAGTTAACAAAAAATACATTCATATACATATGGTACATGCTCCAGTTTTGGCCATATTGGATCTGTTTTTCCAATAATTAACTAGTAATTTCAAATTAACTAATAAAGAAGCATTCCAATACTTTAAAAATCCTTATTTTACTATCAATCTGATTGGTTCATTTTCTCAAACATGTGACTTGTAAAAAAAAAAAAATCAAACGCTTGATCAAGTATTGTATACTCCACAACTGTTAAGGTTTTTGTTAAGGAACAAGTATTTGCAGTTTTCATCATCAAGCTCTCAGAATTAAATGATTAATCTAAACTGATTACCCTTAGGGTTTATGAGGTGTTTATTCTGATTTCATATCAAAATTAATTATTTTTAAGATTAATGGAGGGTGGCCAAAACTGGTACTTTAAATTTACTATATGTGCCAGTTTTGACCATAAGTGGCCAAAAGTGGAACATCACAGTTCCAGTTTTGGTAACATACTTCATTATTGTGTTTTTAGCCATTACATAATTATGAATATCTGGATGAAACAAAATCAACTAATTTAGTTTTGTTTCTAAAATGAAGCAACTAACTTAATTTTATTTCTAAAATAAAAGCAACTGATTTAGTTTTTGTTTGTTTTCATTTTACATAGTAATGTCAATTAAAATAAGAAGGCAGGTAGCATTTCCATAAAAAAAAAATTGCTACTCACTACATCTAAGTTGTTAATGATTATAACCATTCAAAATGGAATATCAAAAACATCTCATTTTGAATGTTTACCTCATTTATGTTAGAAAATTTTAATTTGAGAACCTACGATGAGGAATATTCTTTTATATGCATGGATTGCTCTAATTTTAAAAATGATTCTGATGAATTGGATTAATGTTGCAATTAAAAATTATAAAAATACATATTTGTGGATATTGTTAGTGAGTATAATACTGCAAATTTGTAAGATTTTTTTAAAAAAAAACTATGCTTTTGCAATACAAGTTTATTCCTCTCCCATTCTTTTGTTTCATATTTTATCAAAATAAATAAATAAATAAATATCGAGTATATATAGTTTGTATTTTATCAAGCCAAATTAATTATTGTCATTTTATCAAACAAATTAAATTATTGTTTTCTACATTCCTGTTTCTTTTTTTTAAAAAATCTGTCAGCTAAAATCAGCTTAGGTAAATTTTATTACATATCTTTATAAGTCATAAAAAAATCACATTTAAAATAACAAAAAATAATGCACTAAAATATATATTGCATAAAATGATTAATTTTACTTAAAATTCATTAAATGTCAAAAATATAATATTAGTGTGGCCAAAACTGGTGCAAATTGGTTAATTTATTTAAAAATTCATACTAAATCTAAAATATTCTTCAGAAAAAATTTATAACTTGCAGAAAGCCAATAAATTTGCTAAAGAATAGTATAAGTATGATTTATCTTTAAACAGTCATCCACTGTGAAATTTTCATTTCAAATTTTTTCTCTTAAGGTGGCAAAACTACATACCCAAATAAAATTGGTATGATTTTTCCCCTTATAAGTATTGTGAATTTTAAAAGGAAATATTTTGTACTTTATCACTCTAAGAAAGAATAATGTTTCTTTTGAGCATGAATTAAATTCATTAGACTAATTTTTTTGGTTCTGTATTATTATTTATGTGTTACTTTAATGTCTTTCAGATAATAAGATTTTTTGTCTATTTTTTAATCAGAATAGTATTTTTTGTTAATATCATATGTTTTTTATGCTCAGGATTTTTTGACAATTAAAAAGCAAGCATATAATTTTATTAAGCTACATTAAACAGATCTCAGTTTGTTGGATGAAAGACCACTGAGTCAGTGAAACTATTTTAAATTTAAGAATATTTTAAAGCAGATACAACACGATTCATTAGTCAAAATTTCCAACATTACGTCTACATTAACAGATATAATTGAGGAAAACTTATATATCGATTAAAATAATCCACTCACAAAGTTAATTTTATAATTACCTTTGACAAAGACAAAATTCTCTAGATTTATAGAGACATTTTCACATTTCAGTTCTGCCCTTCTTCCTATATACCTAAGCCACAGAGCCTAAGTAGCAGTGAAGATCATCCGTTGTTTGGAAGATTGTATTTGTTTGTATTTTTGTGGCAGGGTGCCAGATCAAGTCAAAATAAGGCCAAAAAAGGAATTTGAAAATTTCATTAAAGCGTACATTTCCCCTTATTTGTTATAAGAAAATGACTATCCTTCATGAAAGGAATCACTAGATTGACATGCATAATACTGTTCTATTAAACTAAGTAAGGTGAAATTTTTTTAAAACTCGCTGACTTTGCAAAAAAAAAAAAAAAAAAAAAAATATGTTCTTGCAGGTCCAGAATGAATGTTCGATAGGGTCTATTCTGTAATCCATGGGTTGTTAACATGCGGAACAAACCCCAACTCCCAACCCAACCGGGGGTACCAGAATAGACCCCATAGAAACCTCTATTTACAAAAACGCTTTAAATTATTTTTAAAAGTGATTATAATAAATCAAAAGTTCTTTCATACTTATAGTAAATGACTAACAGTAAAAAAAAATTCATTAATATAAAAAAAACTGATTTCAGATTCATACAGAAACATTTCTTATCCTGGAAATACTTCGTTTGATAGCTCACTGTGGGCCATTTCAATAGTGTCATATCAAAATTTATTAGCAAAATAGTAAAATTATATATTAAAAATCGTTCTAAAAGCCATAAGGAAAAATAAAGCCAAATGAAAGGCCCAAAATGAATTTAAGGCCAAATGAAAATTTCTAAGACCAAGGGCTTTTAAAAAAGGCCAAATTCAAATTTCCAGAATTAGACCAAATTCAAATTTCCAGAATTTGGCCTTAAAAAGGCCAATATGGCAACCCTGATTTGTAGCACTTCTCTCATTCCATGAGTACCGATTCAACTCAGTACGCAAATATAGTTATTAGCCAATCGGAGAGCTCTATTCCTCTTGAGTACGTTGCACTATCTAGTCGCTTGTTTGATTCTACACTTCCAGATCCACGGCCTTATTCACCATCCATGGTTAAACCATGATCAGCGGTTAAATGATGGTTCTGCTACAATAATGCGAAAGGTGACCGAAATGCATTGCCAAATGTATACTTTATTGGGTTGCTATATTGGCATGGTATCTCAATTTCTCTGTTGTTGGCGATTTTTAAAATTACCATCAGCCTTCGAGCCAAACGAGTTTCTCGCCAACTCGCCAGTTAGGGGATACATCCAGCCGATCATTTCGGTCAGCATTCGCTTGTTCGTGTAAATTCCCTTTTAACCGCTGATCAGGATTTAACCATGGATGGTGAATAAGGCCGCCAATCCTACGGACGAGTTTTCTGTTTTGTTCACAATTAAAAACCTTGACTTTATTTGTATGGACTTTGATGCTTCAAATCCCACAACTCTTTAATTCTAATTCATATATTTGCATGGCTTTTGGATATTCACTTTGAATATTCCATTGACTTAGCATTACATCGGAATTATGTAGTAACCGCATTTTAATGTAAATAAACAAAACAAAAAACCCGTCCATTGTATTTTTCTCTTCAACTGGATTGAGATTTTTAGCTTTCAATTTAAATTCGGTTTTGAATTTCATCAAAATTTAACGAAGTATCTGTGTATTGTTTACAGAAGTATAATTCAAATATTACACAAAATATTATCGACAATTAATTTGTTTGGAAGCTATCAGCTGAATCGAACTGAAAAAAAGTATTGAGTTTGGTTTCAAGTGCTCTTTTTTTTCTTTAGAATTGCAAATGCAAATTTCATACGAAATCATAATTCCATCTCATTTATTCCTTTAAAATTCTTTTTAAATTCATACACTACCGTGGTTAATACCGTAGAATTCATACACTACCGTCTTATTAAATGATGAAAATGCATTGTTTAGAAGTTTTAAATGATAATAAAATCGTTGTGCCATCTATGAACTAGATAATGAAATACAGTAAAACCTCTTTCGTGCGTCATTCGAGGAGCCTTTCTAAAGCGACATGCTAACTCGAACGCTATTCAGTCGTTATGTAATTAGTTTTTTAAATATATAGAAACACTTTTCTCGCTACTTTTCCCCTCTTTCTGAACTTTTTTAACAATTATGTTTTCCCGAAATTTGCGATACAAGATTCATTATTAAGTTTTCAAGCCTTTTGAATGCAAAACATGTTTTTCCCAGGAACGCTTTTAGAATTTGTCACCCTTAAATTTATTCTAGAGAGGATTAAATCAATTTTTCTTATTTGAATTCTTTTTAAAATAAATGAAGTCGGAAAATATGTCTTGTAGAATACTACGTTTCAATCAGCTCCGAGATATTTTTATAAATTATTAATTTTTAGATCCAACAATCGTGTTTTAGCTTTGCTATGCTTTGAAATTAGGCGAAGACATTTTAAAACTATTGTTGAGTATATACTAAATCAATAATCAGTTTTCTTAAATACATATTTTTCAAAAAATTTATTTTATGGATTAAAATACACTGAGAGAATAATGTTTAACAATAGATGGCAGCACTAGTATTGAAATGAAGAAGGTTGAAGGATAATGTGAGAAATTCTGAAATAAGGGTATAGTGAAATTATGAAATTAATTAATTAAGACCAAAATTTGTCCACAATAATTCAAACAGGATTCGACACAAAGATAATTATTATCGTTTTCGTGTATTTATATTGAGTTATTGTTTCAATATTTGAATTGACTTGTAACAGCACTTTAAATAGCACACAGCTCACCAGCTCGCACTGCAGACGAAACTCCAAATGATTCCCTGGAGGCATTCGATGAATTTTATAACAAATTGGCCAACTGTTGCTAAACTCTTTATTTTATATTTCTGATGCAATTATGGATCTAATATCAAAACACTTTGAAGAAAATTGTAATTTATTTAACTTACATTTTTTTATGTGATGCAATTGAACTTTTTCGAAGCTCTCTGTGGCGAACCACCTGCTGTTACTCTGGGATTTGTCTAGTTAGAATTAAAAGTTCTGTATTAGTTTTATAGCACCTATTACCATTTTATACAGTATTATTGGTATTGGTTATCAATTATGTATAGAAATATAATATATCGCAATATTGTCATAATTCTTTTTAAAGTTTGCTATGTTTGTCTAATGTTTCAATGTGCATGTTACTACAAAAATATTTTAGTTAGTAGCAGGAGTGGCGCCAGTGGAGCGACCGGGCGTCCCACTTGTCGGGGATGCTGGGCCCCCCCCCCCCATCGGAGCGAATTTTCGCACCCCGTTCATGCAGAGGACTATTCAACTAGTAGATAAATAAAGATCCAGAGAAAATTTGAAATGGTCATCTTGATGCTCCTCCCCTTGTCGGGAAGACCCTGCTCCCCCGTGCCTCCCCGTCGGGCGGACTCTAATGCCACCCCTGGTTAGTAATGTTAAAAGTTACATAGGCATTAAAAGAATGTGGTTTTGTTGTGATTTTTGCTTTGGGATATCTATTAATAATCCTGATTGAATTTTTTATTTGCCGATTTTAATATTTCTTGTTATTCAAAATACCTTGCTTTTTTTCCTCGAACTTCGTGGTATTATTTATGTGCACATGATGTCTGTTGGGCACGCGATATTTACTATCCCTTCCATTCCCTCTTTCGCCCCCCCCCCCCTAAAAAAACCACATAGTCATTCTTTAACTGGCTCATGCGTTCTTAATACTAAATGTTACTTGGGAAAAATATTATATTTTTGGTTTGCGAAATTTATGTCAAAGTCTTTGGGCACTTTCTTATCTCTTAACCATCATTTGGGTCGCGGTGGCCCAGTCGTAAGGTCTCGGTTTCGGGGCCGGAGGGTTGTAGGTTCGAAACCCGATTCCACTATCAATCCGCAATGTATGCGAGCCTGGCGCGCGTTAAATCTAAGTCGTGGGCGAAACCTCCTCCCACCCGCGTGGTGCACAGAACCCACCTCTCCCACCCTACTGGGCTTAAGGCATTAAAGAGCCGGAGGGGAAACTGTTGTGGTGGGGAAGTTTGGAGAGGGGAGTGCCACCTCAGGTGTCGCTCTCGTCATCTGACCGCGGTTTAAAATTACGAGGTCTGTCCCTAAATAGCCCTCTTGTTGCTTCAAATCGGGACGTAAATGAAATTAAACTGTCATTTTTTCCTGCGTTTCTCTTACTTCTATAATCAAAATGAGCAGCAGTTCGTACCGCAGTTGCTATTCAATTTCGATCCGTTTTTGATGCTACACGGAGATATTGGGGTGGTGCTTTTAGATCTGAACCCAGATAACAAAGATAACACCTAGACCAGCACACTCGCTGTTACAACTTTCTCACCGCACACGAATCTTTGACCCACGACATTAGACTGTACATGAACCGCATAGATTTTCAGAGGATTCGGATATTGAATCCATTATAGTTCGACGGCGAGGAAACTCTACGGCCAGGTCACTGCGATACTTTTCAAATACTGGTTAGTCGCTCACTTTGGTGAAAATGAATTCAGTGTACCTACGGAATTTAATGGATGACTTCCATGTTATAAACTTTTGAACAAGTTCGCCGAGACCTTTCATGGTCATTACTTAAATTATCAGAATATATACATTTTCAGATTCAATAGTGGCATTTATTTTCAATTTTTTTGTGCTTTGTGAAATATTACCTTCAACGTTAATTAATAAACATGTTAATTTTTTGTAACATATTTTCCCTTTTACTAAAAGTGTCATCTAATTCTTCATTTTCAACAATGTAGAAATTTTATGGCTGAATTTACTATTGACTCGAGTTAAGTTAAAACTCTATTGGTTACGCAATCCGTTTTTTTCCGTCAGAACACTTGTTATATACTTTTAAAAACAAATCTCTTCCAAGGAGGGGGTTTATACTTTCTTTACTGTTGATTAGACCTCTCAATTTGGCAGTAGTTATCGAAATTAACCCTTATTCAGGTGATTAACGGCATGTTAGCTATTTTACCTCCAAGATATATACATATTTTATAGTATATATATGAAAATTATAGCATGGATTTAATAAATATGTGCTCTGTGATTTCTGCTTGCTTGGTTTTCAGTTCTATCCACTGGATTTGAAATATTTTTTCCTACCTTGCTGTACATACTTTGAAATGTTTACATTATATACATTCAAGTTGCATATAATTACAGAATCATTACTGCCATTTCGAAATTTTATTAAAAGCATGTTCTTATTACAATGATTTTACATTTGCTATTGAGTGTAACCATAAATGAATTGATGGCTTGGTTCATCTGACATCGAGTCGGAATCGTCATAAATGTTTAATTTAGTTTTAAAGCATTTCAGAAGAGCTTTTACAAGTTTGAAAACTTGATTTTCTGATCTTGAGTTCTTAGGGATAATTTTGAGTTTTTAGTGCCAGTTTTCACCTTCAAATAAAACCCTTGTCTTCACTGGCAATACAGTATTAGAAATTTATCGTATATAGTTTGTAGGAATCCAAGATTATGAAAAATTTAAAATTTTAAATGTACAAAGAATAAAAAAAAATTGATTGTCTGTTGAAATACTTACTTCTAAATAAAATAACTTTTAAATTTCCAGTTATTTAATTATCTTACTTAACTCATTCTTCATTACTTTGCTAACGATAAATGACTCAAGGAACCATTTTATTAATTGAATGATTAACCATGAGCTTTAACATAAAAAAACCCTACGAATGTTAAAAAAATTACGCAAGAAGGTAGTTTTACCAACGAATGCTAAAGAGCTACTCCATTATTTTCAATGCTTAATTCATGATGCAACGGTGGTTTTAAGTAGCAGTTAAATGTAGAAAAAAATGCGAACTGTAATTTTCATAACTTTGAACCGGCATATCTAATGTATGAGCCTTGTTTATTAATTATAATCATTCAAAATATTAAAAACTGATTGTTCGACTTATCATTCTAAAATAGTTCTAAATTAATTTCTTTTTAAAAAACAAGGTAGAGTAAGGAGGGGGGAATGGGTGTTATGTTTTTGAATTTCAATCATACAGGCTAAAATATTCTTCAAAATTGAAAAGTTAGAGTTTACTTGCCTTCGAAGTCCAACTTACTTTTCAGTTATGACAGAGGAGAGACGCCGAATTTGGACCGGCATTTAGATTGGACAGGTATCATAATTTCAATTCTATTACAAATTTGGGCCGTAAAATAGGCAAATTATGTTGTAACAATGTAAATGGGGTGTATGATATCATTTTTAAGAGAAAGCGCTACGTGGTTGCAGTTAGAAACAAGTATTTAGATTTAGGTACCAGCAATCTATTATTTTACAAATGACAAAAATACTACAATTTCGAAGCAGCATATTCTATTTCAGGATCTTGCGCCCAAAAATTCAAAAGAAAAAAAAGCCCTTACGCTATTCTAGATTAAGTACGAAAATATGTTATTATCAGATAGGAAATTTCTTTAGCTACAGTTTACTATAATCATTTTATGAAAATAGTTTAAAATTAAGGTTGAGGGAATTTCTTTGTTATTCTCCAAAAGTTGTCTAGATTGGGCCACAAACGTTTGCCCAGATTCAACCATTTAGATCAATGGGGTTCAACCATTGAAATCAACTTTATTATCTCAAATTACAAGAATAGTTCAGAAAGCAGTTTATCGTCGCTAGTAGTTCCCATAAACTGGGATTGGATCAAGTCAAAGCAAAGGGAAAAAAAGGACACTAAAGTCAACAAATATTGGATCAAAAAGTATAAAAACTTAGAATACGTATAATTTATATCGTTTGTCAGGAGAAAAAAAAGGAGAAGAGAAAGTGATACAGTGCGTGAAATGTCATACTTGGGTTCATGCATTGTGTGCTGGTGTGAATTTGAGAACCAAAAAATATTTTTGCTTCAATTGTGCTTAAAGGAATTGATGATCCAATCTAGGCAACCGGTTTCCTTGATTGGACCGATGACACAATTTTTTAAGTTGCTCTTTTCCTAATTTAAAGTGTTCTCCATCACTGCACATTAAAAAATGTCCAGGTGGTCCAAATTCGGCGACACTCACTATTTTAAATTTTTACTCTTGAATTTGATAGCAATAAATAAATAAATAGAAATCAAATCAAATAAAGCAGTTTACTGAGTGGGGCCTCTGTAACTCATAAAGGACACATGTTAAAATTAGTGGGTAACTGGGTGTTAAAAAGGAATATTTGAAATATATATTTACACTGGTTTGAATTTGAACATTTTTTTTTTCACACCAAAAACTACATGTAAATTTAATTTATAGAAACTTGCTCTCTTTCTGAAAAAGGGTTGTGAGGAATTAAACTAATTTAACTTAAGATATGTGGCTTTATGCACTAATTTATTACTTAAGATTAGAGAAAAATAAACCTAACTTGGATTTTTAACTGCACTGAAAATCTATTTTACAAAGGTTCAAAACTTCATAAAAATCAGTTTTTGGAAATTAACAAACAAATAATCAAAACATCTCTAATAGGTGCTTATACTACCATGTAAATATTTATTAATAAATATTTTCATGTTAATAGCATAAATAGCAAATTAAACCAATGAATTGAGATTTTTGACCGTATTTAAAAACATGCACAAACTTTGACTAAAAAATTTGTAATTTTCTCAAATGAAAAACTAAAATACTACTATTAGGTGCTTACATTAGCACGTAAAATCTTATATCATGATAAATATTAATATAATACCATGTTTTTATGAATTTAAAAATTATCTAACTTTCCAAAGGGGGCAGGGGGAACTGTGTGGCAAACTTTTCTATCCACCCCCATGCTCTATCTAGTGGCGTAGCTATGGGGGGCGGTCCACCCCGGGCGGCACTTCGAAAGGGGCTGCAAAATCAGACATGTAGGGAAACCATTTAATAAATAAGGAAAGCATCGGCACTAGTTCAATCATTGTATACATAAAAAATATCTATAGTAATCAATTCATATTTTTCGCCTTATTTCGGTAAATTGCCGGTATGTGAAAGAAAGTCTGGTGGTGGACGCGCGATTTCGCGTCCTGCAGAGATCGAGGGTGTCAAAAGACGAATTCCGTTATTAAATTAATTCCCACCCCCTGGAATTTATTGTTTTTATTTTGAGGTTTATACAACTTGTAAAGGAAGGCATACTGAAAGTTCGCCCCGGGCGACAAAAGTTGCAGCTACGCCACTGCCTCCATCATCGGTATTTGTAAAAATGTAAGGGTATTTAGGCCCGGGGCTCTGGGCATTTTTACTTTTTGATCTTTAATATTATTATATATTAAAGATCAAAAAGTAAAATATAATAAAAATAAAAATGCGCTTAATATTAATATACTGAAAAGTAGAAAATAATTTTTTACCTGAAATATGGAAACCAAAAGAAAATCGTAAAAGTGCAAGGTGCTAAACATATTATTACAGGAAATTAAGCCACAATAAATATTTTAAGAAAGAAAATTCCTAAATATTTTTCAAAAATTTGCTATAAATATGATTAAAATTCATATTTACTTAGGCCTTTTCTAATATCATGATACCCAATACCTAAGAAACCCTAAAATTTCAAAATTTCTTTTTATTTACTGTTTATGAAATTCTTAAAATACCTTTAAAATGAATGTAAATTTTTAAGTTAAAGTTTATTTTTGAGATAAACTCTTTTATGTCTGAAATTTTCAAAATCTGTAAATCTTTTCCTTTAGGGATGAAGGTAAAATGTGTTAAAATAGTCGCATGCTTGATATGACGAGGTTTCCAATATTTCATTAATATTTATGCACTGGTATTGCAGTTTCAAAGAAGATATTTATAATATGTGGATTTAATCAATATTATATAATCGCAAAATGTTGTGAAATTAAGTCCTGGTAGATGGCACACCGGTATCTATTCGCAGTAATTTTAGTTACTATTTCTTGAATCCCAAGCTAATATAACCGTTGCCCCATTTCAAATGGGGTCACATAGATTTTAGGGTCGCGAAAACATTGAAATAACGCATGCTTGTGCGCGATCCTTCTACTTCATTAAAGAAAAATAAATTAGAACGGTATTTTGTTAGAAAAATATATTCATATATATAATAAAATCTCATCTATTATAAACTATAATTTCTTTATTACTTATTTATCAATGGCTTAACTTGGGTGGGGCAGGCAAGGCACGTGCCCTGGCTGTCATTAGCAGGGGGCACAAAGCTAAGAAGTAAATTTGTAGCATTTAAGAGAAAGGTAATTTTTTTTTCACTTTCAGTCCTCAAATTTTTAAACTTTAAAATGATTTGAATCCAACAAAAAGGAGGAGACCATAAAAACAAATGAACAACCCGGTAACCTACTCAATCTAGGTTTCTCAAAATAAAACAACAAATACTATTATGCTACTATTTGTTATTTTATTTTGTTATTATTACAGAGACAACTCCTTTGGTGCAAAGCGGAAAAAGAGATGGTCTCCCGCATTACTTTTGCGTTCCTCAGTCAAGGAGGATAGGTGGGTAAGAAGAAGTTTTTTAGTTTTTAGGAAAGCCTTTTTTTAGTTTGCAGCTGCAATTTACAGTCCTAATATTTCTAGGGGAGAAAGTCACTATCGCAAAGCTTCGAAAATAAGAAAAACCATTTCATCTTTGTGCCAATAAAACTATTACCACTGGGCAAATATAAAAATAAAAAAAATGTAAGTTAATGTCTAAAAGCCCTATTTGTGCAGACAGAACTAATTCTGTGTATTATTACATATAAAAACAAAATTATCAGGGGTTTTATATGATTTTAAGTCCCTTAACAGACCATTCGTTTTGAAATTTAGAGTTTCTATAAAATGTCTGTGGACAAAAAATATTGCATATAATATTCTCATTATTATTCGATTTGGTGGTTTGTTTTCTCAGTGGATTAAATGATTTGCATGTATTTTAAGTTTTTAAATGCGAGATAATTTATCCTTAGAATGTATCTTTGTTTTATATATTTTTTTTCAATGTATCGAAAAGTTTTTACACAAAGATATATCCGATTTCCTTATATGACCTTTTTTATGCAGTTATCGTTAACTAAAATTTTCTGTGAAAGTAAAGCAAAATTTCATTCAAAACTTTTGAATCAATTTTTAAAAATTTAAACATATGTGATATAAACATATATATATATATATATCCTATGAAGCCTTTTAGATGAAAAATTTGTCCGTATATAATGCCCAATCCAATTTGTAATATGCAAATCATATTTGTCCAAATATGTTTTATATATTAATTAACAGTTACAATTTCAATATTTGTAGTAACCGGCATAAAGCTCCATTAAAAAAGTGGGAGAGGGCGATTGGGGGACACGGTTTGGGTTTTTTGTCCTGGGTACCATTTTTTGTTGTTACGCTTCTGTTATTTATTGTTTTTAACTTATTTATTTAATGATTAATCAACATCCTATTTGTCTATTTTATATTCATACAGAACTCAACATCTGGTGGTTGGGGGGGGATGCGAAGTTATTTTTTTAGCAGAAGGGGATAGATAATGGAGAAATTTTAAGGCCTGGTATAATCAATTTCGAATGAAAGTGAGAGTGATACTGGGACGAAATAGGTTCTATCGGTATCTTGATTTTTCTTACAGCAGTGCAGTAGTTTTCCTTTGTGTTATTGCGCATCTTTGGATGCCCTAAATACAGTTAAGAGAAAAAATTATGAAAAATAAACCAAACAAAATTAAAATACTAAAACTAAATCATCACTAGCTGATTTATACGAAAATAGCGTAAATAAATAATATGCCAGTTTTTTCAGCAATATATCCTTAATATGAGATTACCTTAATTTTCACTGTAATGTTAGTAATAATAAGGAAATGAGATCAATATTACTCAACCACAAAATATTGTGAAATCAAGTACTGGTAGATGGCAGCACGCTATCTATTCACACCTCTTTTGCTTGTCGCATCTCAATTTTAAAATCACTTGCTAATACCTTAGCAAAGAAAAATAAATGATTTATATTGTTTGAAAATGTGTAGTTAAAATATGCTAAATAGCAAGGAATGTAATATCTAGCAAGCACAAATATTTCAAAGATTCCATTTATTCACCGATTAAGAAAATATTAAAAATAATTCAGGCAATGCAAGTACCGGATTATCAAATAGTCAAAGTAGGCAGCTGCCTAGGAACCCCGCAATTTTGGGTACCCCCAAAGCTTTGAGAATTTCTTTTTTTGCATTATTTTCAGGTTAATTTAAATATTCGCTTTCATTGAATTTATGAAAGCCATCCACGCGAACTTATTCGAATTAAAAACAAGTATCTTTAAATTTCAGAACATTATTCTTATGAATTTTTTTTGATGTTTCCAAATTCGCTTACAAACCAGAGTGGTCCATTTTTAAAAAAAATTTTTATTGCAGTTGGCTGGCTGACTTCGAAGTCAACAGCTCTGGCAAATTTTATTTTAGAGTATTTGGATTGTATTGCATTTTAATTATTAGACCTAAACTTAAAGAGCGCGATTTCGCTCACCTAAAATTAACGAAACATTTTTCTCGCTCATGAAACTAAATATTAAAGTCTCCTATTTAAAATTATCATGTGGAGGTACTTATGATTAATTTCACGCTGTGGAATTCCGTATTTGAAACGTCGTTGCCGCGTATTTTTTTACCATTTTCTTTAAAAGGAATAAGTTAATTTTAAATTTAAATTTAATTTTCTTTTTATATTCGGCATACTGAAACTAACTCTCTTGAAGATGACCTGCCTTTAAATATTTTGTTATTTGTGTTTGTCATTAATTAAAAACTGGTTATATAAGGATTAAAATATCCAAAAATTGTCCGAGTTTGAAAATTGGGATAGCAGAAGGGGGGGGGGCAAAAGTTGCATTGCCTATAGGCCTCTTCAGGGCTTAATCCGGTCCTGGGTGGAGCAGAAAGTTTTAAATTATTCCAGTAAAAAAGTCTGAAAATTTTCTGAATGTCTGCATATCTAGAGACGAAGACGACTTGTTAAAATAATTTTTTATATGATAAGATTTTCAATATTTAGATCATATTTACAGGGAAATGTTGTAATTAAAAATATTTTAAAAATTGAGGTGGATGATAGAATTTTAATTCAAATAAGACATCCACAGTGTTGGAAGTAAATTCTCAGTAGATGGCAGCACGGTGTCTAGTCGGATGCTTTTCTGCTCTTTTTACGAAAAGTATGCCTCGAAGCTGTATCTTGTTGTCAAACAGCTTTCGGATGAAAGTGATAGTAATTTTAAAGTACTTTTTTCTTTACGATTTCATTTGTGATTCTTTTTCATCTTTATTTTTCCCGTAGGAGTGCCAAAACTTATTAACTGTGGGTGTTGCATGTTGTACAATTTTTGTTAAAACAGTCAAGCGAAGAAAAAAATCACCATACATGACCAAACGACAAAAAGAATTAAAAAAAAAGTAATAAATGAAATAAAAAACAAGACAATTAAATGAAATTCTAGTGCGTTTCATACTGTAACGAAACATAAATTTGTGATTATCTTCACGTTGATTAACACATGACATTTTGTATTGCGTGGAACTGTATTTGACAGATTTGTTTTGTTATATTTTATTATATTTTAACCGTAATGTCGTGAAAATTTTAAATTTGTGGTAAACTTCTTCAGACGTATTTCATAAGTGGTTTTCGGTTAACAACAACGCTTAATCAATCAATTAAAATCCTTTAGTCATTACTCTTCTTTGTTAAGGGTCAAGAAATGTTTATCATTCTTTCGATGTTAACATTGATTCGATATCATACGAACTTCATTTTAGAATGAAAACTTTTTTAAAACAGAAGAAACTGTGATGGACACAGGGCCGGATCCAGAGGTGTGCAGCCTGTGCCGCGGCACAGGGCGCCGAGCGTGTAGGGGCGCCATTTCTAATCATAAATTTGAAAATTCTTATATTCATTGCACAAATACATGTTTTACAATAATTTAACAATTTACTACAATTAAATCTTAATTATTATAGTTAATAAGTATAGTTAATAATTATAGTTAAATCTTTTAGTATATGTACCAATATACGATATATACAAAGGGGTGGGGGCGCCACAATAATTTCGTACAGGGCGCCGAATACTCTGGAACCGGCCCTGGATGGACATCAAAGTGAATGATAAGGCGAGTAGGTGCATGCACATGAATTCACTTTAGTGTAGTTACGCTATACGGCAACGTTAATAGGAAATTTTAGATCGATAAAATTTCAACATATTCTACAAACATACATTTAAAGACAGCAAAGACAACATAAACTATCTGCAATGGGAGATTCAAGTAAGCCCTCTACAAAAGAGCTATCTGATTATCTCTAGGTTTAGAGTAATTCTATATTTTTTATATTAATAAAACAACAAAATACTCTTCAAAGATATAGTATTTTAAAACAGGAAAGATAGCGTAATCTAATAGAACTGGGATAGCCGAGGAGAATGGTGTTTTAAACTAGCGACTTCACTACTTGGCCCGGCTGTCTACGCACGAGCTACCTGAATCTCCCTAAGTTTATAGAAAATCAATAATATTTTTACACTGATAAAACTGCAAAATCCTTTTCAAAGATACAGTACTCTAAAACGCCAATGGAAACATAAACTAGCATCAATGGGATAGCCATGGATAGCATTGTCTTACACCAGCGACTTCACCACTCGGCAATGCTCTCTACGCTCTGGTTCTCTCTAGGTTTATAGTAATTCAATAATTATTTTACAATGATAAAACTTCAAAATACCCTTCAAAGATGTAGTACTCTAAAGCAGCAAAGAGAACATAAACTAACAGATGGGACAGCCGTGGAGAGCAGTTCAGCTAGCGTCTTCACCACGCATACACACTATTTACACTTTTCTGATTCTCACTAGGTTTGCTGTAACTCGAAAATTTTTTACGCCAAATAAAACTGCGAGCTTCTCTCAAAAAGAATAAATTTTAACTTCAAAAATTAATTAAAACACATAAATTGATAATAACTAAAAAAGAAGAAAAATATTTCATAGCCGATACCATCTACTGTGCTATGGAACTTTCATTTCAAAATGTGTACTTATATGGGTGACACACACGCACACTGTTTTTTTCTTTCTATTATAAATGCTCATTAATTATGAAACATTTAGCACGCCTTTTCTCTATCCAATATTCTTCACACGTATATTTTCTCTGCCGAATGAAATTTTCATTTCTTCTGCTGATGAACTAGGAAAGTTTTAGAAAGAACAGTTCGAATGAACTGAACTAGTATACTTGACTTCTTGAGCTTTGCGAAGGCAATTGCATAAGAATGTGAAGGCTAACTCAGTTCAGTGGGACGTTTTGCTTTTACAAGGAGAGTAACAGAAGATAAAGGTCGAGAAGATATCCTCTTTCGTGGAATTAATTCGCTTGGAAACTTGGGGAATGGCGCGCGTTACTTCAAAGCATTCTTCACTTTCCTCAGATGTTGCAACACCGATGGAGAAGCTATCACTGATTAGATGTTTACAAAGAAAGAAATCAGAATCATAATTTCTCGTGAAAATTAGGTTACAAAATTATTTTGATTGCATTATCGTTATTCTTATGAAAAAAAAGGCAATGCCTTCACTTTTAATATAGGTGTCCATAAATTAATCATCGGATGTTAAAAATATCCGTTAACATATTTTTAAAAGTCATGTGGAAACAATTCATACCAACACATGCTTTAGTTCGAAGGGCAGCGTTCTGTCATGCATGGCTACATCGGAAACTTTTTTTCAAAATTTTTTAACGGGAAAAATTGCTTTGTAGTAGTATTGTAGAGATAGGGTTCGAGCAACTAAAAGTATTCATACTGAAGTGTAACATCTTTCAGTTTGCAACCCGTTTCATAAAAAATCTTTAAATTGCTGTAATAAGCTCAATAAGAATTTTTTTATAGATCATTTGACCCATATTTTTTTTTTGTAACAGCCCTTTATCCAATGATTAGTTTATGGACACCCTGAGTAGATTTGTTATAAAATATATGGAACAAATTATTTTAAAAAATCTCACTCAAAGTAATTTAGAGTTATTTTTTTAAATGAAACGACAGGTGTTTAGCACACTTCAATGTGAGCACCATCGGTTGCTTGGGCACTAACACTGCATTACTTGTTCTGTTAGACAATGCCATTTACCCCTTAAAATTTTATAAAAAAGTTTCCGTTATTGTCAAACATGACAGTAAAACTCTTTGATCTAAAGCCTGCATCGATATAAATAGTTTCCACGTACTTTTTAAAAGTATTGTTTTATCAAGGTATGATTATTTTTTGAAAAAAGACTCGAGAAGGAAGCCTATGTGTTCCGAATCTGCCTGCGATGAAAAATTGATGCTTCGTGCTGGTAAATTCTCCCTATTGCAGATTTTAGAGATGTGCGGAATTTGTGTTAAGACAGAAAAGTAAAGATCGCGCTATACTTCGCTAAAATGTGTGCGGGTTGCTTTTCAAAACTGTGGATTCGAAAAAAAAGAGGTATTTCTAACACTCAGCGAGAAATCTTCGTGTTGGATGCTCTCAACCTGGGCTCTCGTTTTCTGATCAGGTATAGATACTAGAGTTCTTTTTTTTTTTTTTTTGTTTAGCGTTTTGAAACTCCTTTAGAGCTATTTGGGGAAGGACATCGTCATTTTGATAGTAGTGAGTTGACGAGGAAGACACCTGAGCCGACATCAATTCATTGCACTGCGTCACATCACACCAGCTGGAGGATGTCTGACCCACGACGGATTTAAAATGCACCAGGGCCCTATACTAGGTAGCTTTTTGGTGGCATTGGGTCTCAAACCCGCGATCCTCCAATCCCGATGCGGAGACTGCACCGTGTTCACACGTCCCTGGGCTTAGAACAATTTATGAAGTTAAGTTAGTGGAGTGAAAGGGTTTCTCCTCTCTCTCTCTCTTCAAATCCACAGTTGGTGATATTTTGACTCCACAGAAATCAAAAGATTCGTATTCATGTAAAAATCATTGACCTTATTTCATATCTAATTGTTTCTTTAAGATTAAGAATAATATTTTACAGCAAATCTCTCCTCATATTGCAGAAAATGCAGAAGTTGTTGTAGTTTAGAATGTTATAGTAGTATTAACAATTTTTATTTGAAAACAATCAGCGAGTTGATAGTAGTAACTGGGACAAAAATCGATTTTTTTTTACAGATGAAAGGAGAGTAAATTGGAAAGAATTGTTGAGTAATTAATTTCAAAATTAATAGTAATTTTCTTATAATAAGACTTCAGACTGAAAATATTCATTCAGCATACTCCAAATAGACAAGATGGAACAAAAAGTTTCTATATAAATATATTTGTGAATAAATAATTGCACCAGAAATATTTGCTTCAATTGCATTAATATCATATCTAAGTTGGCAGATGAACTATCAATAATGACAGTATACGGGAAAGATCAATTTTCTCTAATCATTGCTAATTTATTTCTTTACTTGGCCATTCTAAAAACCCACTTACTCTTAATTTTTTGATATATTAAGTTCAATAGCAATTGAAAATAAATAATAAAATTGGCAGACATTTTATACCTCATTGCATTTAAAATTTGTTTATAAGAGTAAAGCTACAGCACTACGATGACCCTATGGTAGTGTCACGGCAATAGTGTATGGAGCGGAAGGAAAGAGGGATATAGATATCCCGGGGGTCAGTCTTGGAAAGAGCTGCGAAGGCAATATTTTTGCGTCTATTTTACATTTTTCAGTCCGAAGTCGGTGAATGAGATCGAAGAGGGAGGGAGGGGGGGGGGGGGATGAAAAATAAATACTATGCCCTGGGTACCATTTACCCTCGCTATGCCACTGAGTCCTGGCTTAGTAGGTCTGAATTCCAATTGGTTCCGATATCCACCTTATATATGTACTCTAGGCGTTTGAGTCACCTCCAATGAAGCGTTTTCATCGTTTCTATAGTCAAACGTTCTCACGTAAGAGCGGTGTAGAAATTTGAAGAGCGGGATACTCATACTTCTTCCAAATCTAATAATTACAAAGTACTTTTCGATGGCTCTCGTGTGATTTCAAAACGGGACGTTAATGCGACAAACCAAATGAGTTTTAAGCGATTTAATAGCAAAGACACTGACTTGGATCAATTTGCAATGGAAGGTAATATTAGGTAATCTGCGACCCCAATACATAACAAGAAAAAGTTCAGTGTGAAATGCATGTGAAGTAAAGCCCTTGGACGCCTTTCACTCGGACCACGATGTCAGCAAGAGGCCAATGTAAAACGTGTGTTGTTTACTCACTGAAACGCAGGTCATGTAAAGCATACATTACCTAACATTTCCTTGAACTTTTATTTATTAATTCTCGAAGTGATCTGCTTCTTAACCGATTGACCATATCTGTTTCCTAATGTGTTATATCAGTTCCCAGAAGAAAAAACAGTTTTGGATTCTGTGAAAAATATACAAGAATCAGCGGCTTATCATTTTCGGAGTGAATTGCGAAATTTTTGTTATGAATGAAATCAAAGTTAGAAGGAGAGGGACGATGAACATATTTAATGCAGCGAATTGGGACATGTCTGGGATTTTTCAGAGTTCACCATTTGTGAAAATCAGCAAGATGATGCATTTACAGTAAAAATTGTCATGAATTTTACCAAAAAAATTAATTCTTTGTTATATAACTAAATGTTTTTCAACGTTTTATTGTCTGATGTATGTGAAGAAAGTACTTAAAAATAAAACTGTTAGGAATGTTATTGTTTTCCTTAAAGATTTTTCTTAAATTAAACGTTAGATGGGAAAGCAGATATTTCCATTTTAACATATAATTATGTTAAAATAATTGTGAAGTCAATTACACTTGCCATTTCTTTCATTCATTAACTGATTTGATTTGTTAAGTTAGGGTAGCACTTTGGCGCTATACGTGGACTATTAGGAAAGCATCATGATTTTGAACCTTGATCAGAGTACAAGGATGATACTTCAGCCTGCACCGCACTCTCCAAATTCCAATACCAGCGGAAGAAAGTTTCAAAACTACAGCCAATTTAACGAGCATCGGAACGACGTACACTGATATTTTCTGGGGAATTGGATCTTAGACCCGAAATCGAGATTAGATATCTATGCACGCGGCCGTGATAGTTTTATAGCAGAGTTTTGACCTTGGAACAGGAGAGTCACAGGTTTGAGACCCGATTCCACTGTGTATATGAGCCTGGTGCACATAAAAACCCTCCTGGATCACACGTCCTCCCGCCGGTGTAGCATGGAAGTTTGGAGGTGGGATGCAGGTTGAGGTGTCCTTCTCATTGTCTGTCCTCGGTTTCTAAATGACTAAATCTGTTTAATAAAGCCTCGTGTATCTTCAAAACGGGATGTTAATCAGACTAAAAAACGAACAAAAAAAAACACCTCTATTTTACTCTGTCCGAACTAATTAGGAGATATGGCGATTTTGCATATAAACTGTGAGTGAGGAAATGTTTTATTCAGCTTACTTCAAATCAAGAATATTTGAAGAATTCTTGGAAACTTCATCGATTTTTGTCAGAAAAAGCAAAAGAAATGCTTTCCTTTCTAGTGTTTGAACATATCAAAATTTTTGCTCAGGATTATTTGAAGCTGTGGATTCTTCTACATTTTTTTTCTGTTCATCGTTACTTTAGAGATTGAATCTGAATTTCTGTTGATAAGGCCAAATTGGTAACAGCTTGTCTTTCCTCTGTTAGAATATGATAGCTATTTTGCAAAAGTTTGATATTATGGGATCAGAAGTAAATCTTTAAATATTTTAGGATCCAAGAAGAAAGAAACGGCAAATATTTGACTTTTAAGTATTTAATCCTGGTGATTAATTCTAAATTTGGTTCGAAATTATTCATGAGAAAATTAAATAATCAGTGTTTCATCATAATGGATTATAAAATGTTTATTACTGACAAATAAGTCGGAACTTTTTTACTGATTTTATAGGGTTACAATGTTATTAGAAATAGTTATTATTAAATAAGAAATAGGTATTAAAAGGCGACCATAGAGCAAACGTGTTAATTGAACACGATTGATGATATCATATTATTTTGTCTATGTCTCTGATGACCGCGCTGACCTTGTGGTGAGATACCTATATATTTTGGGGTTGGAGGTTAGTAGATTTGAGACTCGATCCAATCAAAGATTTCTCGAGTGTGAGGGTTCGTTGCACGTTAAATCTACCGTCTTGAATCAATAGTCATCTTGTTGATGTGGCGTAAAAATTTGGGGTGTGGGATGCCGCTTCAAAAGCCTTTGTCACCTGACCACGATTCAAAATTACGAGGTCCATTTCAAGATAACACTCTTCTAGTTTTAAAAAAATCACTAGACGATTTGTAATTGGTGACGCGATGCATTACATAGAATAAGACAATGAATGGAGTAACGACCGGCAAAAGTTCATTGAGTAGTCCTCCTTTCAGAAATGCAACTGTCTGATGAAGAACCATACTTTTCGCAGCATTAAGCACCATTTGACAGAACATGTGCAACCGGTATGACAGAACATGTGCAGCAGGAATGGTGCTTAGTGCTGTAAAAAAGTGTAGTTCCTCGACTGACAGCTGAATGAAGGACGATCTAATGAATATTTGTGAGCCGTTACTCCGACCAATGTCTTATTCTATGTAACGCATAGCTCCGAAATGGATCAACCGAAGAACCATCCAGTGGTTTAAATTATAAACCAGGCTACTACATGTCAATTCTGGTTTCATTCCCAACCTTTATGTACACCCCCCGACTCCGCCGACCCTATTTTAAGGCAACAAAGAGCTGGAGAGCCCATCCTTCATGTAAAAATAGCCATCATTCTTTTGCGAATAATTGATTTTTAAAGTTACTCTGGACATCTGAATCACGTATACTTTAAGAATAGAAAGCCAGATAGAAAATGATCTCCGGAGCAAATATTCTTTCAGTGCGAGAAGCGTTTTGATTCCGACGGAACCTAGTGATCTGATCTCCGTTTTCATTTATCTTTTCCCTTCATCTTCTACTTTTTGCTCTTTCTACTTCTGAAGAATCTCCGCTTAGGAATAGGAAGATTGCGGATAGAGACCAGATTGAATCAAGGATCCTCCGTGTATACAGGTCTGGTGCACATTCGCTGTCGTTGTGGGCCAAACATCCGACTGTGTGGCATGGAAATTTGGTGGGTGGGGTGCCATCACAGCTATTGTTTTCATCGTCTGATCGCGGTTAAAAATTAAGAAGTTCATCCCGAAATAGCTCCCGTGTAGCTCCAAAACGGACTGTTAATTTAACTGAACTAAACCAGTGCCTTCTTTTTCATATAAAAAATCATCACCTGAAACTGAAAAATTTGACTCTGATTTAGAATTTCTAATAGATAAAGCTCCTTTAGATAAAATAGATAAAGCTAAAAAAGTTAGTTCTAAAAAAATAACTCAAAAACTCTATTTTGGTGACTTATTTGTTGAAGACAATTCCTGAAGGCAAGACCTAAACTGCTGAAACTTAACTCTCTTTCAACGATTCATATTTACTTTTCAACCCTAAAAGAAGTTAAATTTTTCCCTGAGAACCATTTTTTGAGTAATGCTCCTAAACATTTTTATTACAGAAATTACCACCTATCATTGACCTCAACAGGTTACACATGTGCAGCAGATTACCAGTCACTGAAGTGGTGCACTCTGCCCCAAAATCATCTGATATTGACTTAAATTATATTCAATTTCCAAAACATATTAAGATAAGATTCGTTGTTCTGTAAGACATTATATTTCTAATCCTTTGAAGTGTTTCTAGTACCAATGTTTTGGATACCTCAAGCTAATTACTGCGGATCACTTTTTTGTTCTAGCCTGGAACCTCAGATTGCATCTGTTGGCAATTCAGAATTGCGAGATCCTAGCTGCCCTATAATTTTAAAACTAGGCATTTATCTATACTGATGTGATTGTACATTCTGTAAGACATGGGAGCAACCCGCAGAGACTGCTAAAAATACTGTTCTAAAAAGATATTTCAGAACTCCATTGTACCAAAATTGGATCTGTGTATTATTGCTTACAAACCTGGTACCTGTATACAGTCAAAATTTTAAACTATTGCAAGATATCACTATTCAAACCCTTAAGAAGGTAATTTGAAGAAACCATATGGGGGGAAATTTCTTATGAAGAGCCTTGTTAAGAACTTGAAGTATAGCTGAATTAATATTGGCAATATATTAAAAGTATTACTATGTATTGAAACCTTTCACAGCTCTTATTTATAGCATGATTTTATCAGGCTTTTGGAGTGCATGGGAGAGAAAACGTAGTTTAATGTAATTCTGTTTATTTTCGTACAAGATCTTGTAAATTTTGAACAAGCGAACTTGAAACATCCATTTAAAGACATTATAATTAGTATTAATGTATAAACAGTGTATAAAAATTAATGGGTCAGTATAAATGCAATTTTTAAAAGAATAATCACTTTAAAACATTTCTATCCACTATTTCTAACAGATTATTTAAATAGCCTGTCTTATTATAAAATCTAATTTGAAGTACAAAGCCTTATTACACGATATGGCTTTATTACACATATATGGTCCAATAACCCCCTGAGCTCAACTTAGTTGCTTCGCAACAGGTTAACTTGCGTGACAGGTACTCGTGATGAAAATAAACAAAAAACATAGATGATAAATAACATCCTCCGAAATGGCATTTGTGTTATCCCACGGTTTGGTTCTAATATATCTGAAAAGTCGAATTACCGAGTCAGCGAGCGAAACAGCAATTTTCTGACGTGCTGGGAGGAGAATAACAAACAGGCAATAAGAGTCCTTGATATGTCAGTTAAGGCAATTAAAAACACTCTTTAACAGTACAGCGTGCCTTTGGAGAATTTCATGGGCTAAGAACGTAATTTTTTGTTTTCTACAGAGGGCATTAAACTAAAGGCTTGGCGAACGCTTGGCGCTGATGGGACGGGATTTCACCGATTACAGATCTTTGCTCTTACCTGTGGAGTCAAGGATAAACATGGTTAGAAACTTGATCACGTGCTGAAGTTCACGAGGAAGTTCAAGGCGTTCTGTCACTCAATTCATTCTCATCGAAATGAATTATTCAGTTCGTGTATCCCGAATCTAATAAACAACACTCCTATCCCCCACTTTCGCTTTTAGATGCAATCGCTTTTTATGTTACGCCTCAAAGCATTTGTCACTTTTTTCTTTTCTTTCTTTTCTGGTTGGCAGCCAAGGGAAATCGAGGCACGCCTTCCAAACGGGATTTAGAAAAAGGGATTTGCGCAAAATTAAAAACTGATTTGATGTAAGTACTTCGCTGGAGGAGCCCTTTATTTGTTTCGTAATTCATAAACTCTGAAAAGGGAAGCATGATGTCATCCCCGGAGTATGCGAAATCCAAATATAACACAGAAAAAAACCCTACCTTTTCTCGTAACATAACAAACCTATATAATGTATTATATAGTATGATTGCTTGATAATAGTTTGAAAGAACAAGGAATATCAGAGTTGCATTCTAATCCTTTATAGTAGCTTTATCTTCCCGGACATTTATTATATTCCATATATTATATATGATTAAAACATTTTTTTACGTTGGCCAATTCTTTACGACACATACACTTTTTATAAGAAATAATGCCAATCTTGAAAAATTCCATGTCGCATTTAGTCCTTCATTGGAATATATGCCTCTAAGCTGCAAACTTACCTTGCTTTACCTACCACAAGAATGGTGAGGTATGGCCACCATTGACTCTTGTGCCCAAAAGTACTCTCAATAACAATTTCAGAAAAGTTCTGTATGACATATTTATAGTGTGTAAGTGGTAATCTGAAATTTTTTTAAATATAGGTTAGGCTAGGGTAGGTTATTATCGGGAAATACATAGTTTATAAAAGGAACTCTCTATCCCAATGCTCTCCAAGAAATGACGTCAAGAATTCTCGCTGAGAGGCTCTTAGGTACGAGAAAGGGTAAAGCTTGCAAATAAAGGACTCTATGAAGAATTGTATTGACTATATGCCAGTTTTACGTTTAAAAAATGATGGAGTTCGAAATGAACAGGATTAAAACATGAAATTATTACTTTTCGATTAGAGAAGTAATTTATCACATGAATATGGCTATACTGAAATGGCCAATGAATCCTTGGTTTTTGTCATATTTCATACACGAGATTGACGTTACCACTTAAAGGATGACGCAATAGCGAAAACGATGATGCAATCATGCGTTTCTATTGCAAACCGATCAAGATTACATTTTTTCAGTAGCATTATTTGCCGAATTTAAAGTTTTAATTCATATATATAAAAGTTTAAGTGTTGCGCTTTCTTTGGCCACTTCTGCCTCTTTGATGTGTATATTATCTCTTTTTGTAACACTTAAGATAACTATGCCTACTTTCACCGGGCCTAGATTGGAATCCAAGTGAATGAGTAAAATATTCCTGAATAAAGATGCAGATGTACCTAGGATGTGTGGTCTCCAGTGTACGAAGTAAAAATTTGTACACTGTTGAAGATAATATTTTTTGAAACAGTTGAACCTTGGGCAGTGGTAGAAGGAACCTACTTTTCCTAGTTACGCCTTTGAATGTGCTAATCCTCTAGGCCTCATGGGGATTTGTGACAGTAATCCCATCTTTCGATGCTTTCCCTTTACTATTCCAGTCACCCTGTTTAGAAATTGTTGGAAATACAACATGCGAACAGAGCATTACCTTTAAAACCAATAACCTCATTAACATGCTATTACTGAAAGCAGACAAAATTATATCAATTTATATTATCTAAAAATATGAGGTGAAAGCAGATTTCTAACGTCGTTATTTTCTAATCGCATGTTCTTTTGATTATTTTATTGGCTGATTTTTTGCTAAGCATTATTTCTTAAAAATGGCTGTTTTTACACTATTTCTATAACATATTTTATTAATTCCAGGGCTAAAATATTAAAATTTAAGACTTTCAATATCTCAAAAAATTCGAGATGAATATTTTCCTTGTTTTAGTTCGGTAGTTTTGTTCTTACTACTTGGGATATTTTGATAGTTACGCAGTGACGAAACAAGAGGGGGGCAACCGGGGCAGTTGCCCCGGGCGCCAATCAGGAAAGGGCGCCAGCCCAGGGGAGGTGAAAAATTTAGGGGAAAAATTTTAAAAAATAGTATAAAAATAAAAATATATATGTTTTACTTTTTAATTTTCTGTTTAAATTCTAGCCCGGAATCAAAACCAGTTGTAATGTAATTAAATAAGTACGTAAAATTAAGATGTGTCTGTTGATGAAACTCAAGCAACGCCGGCACAACGAGACGCAGGGCGCTGAGGGGTGTGACTGATGGATTCACGTAGGAATGTGGGAACGCATTGCATTACAGCTTCCTTCAGCGTATGCGCATGTCCGGACTCTGGAAATGTACTCATATTATACCCCCTATCACCCCTTTACTGAGTAAAATCGTCCAAAAGAGGTAGTCTTCGGATATTGAGACGGACGGAGAAGACAATTCCGTAACGTAACCTCACTCTGCTACTCAACGAAAGATGTGCAGAAAATTGTCGGGCGTTGAAAACCGTAAAAAAGCTAAAGAGATAGAAACAAAGTCATTTGTTCGCCTCATTTTGTCATCGTGGCTAAAAGCAAATACCAATGAAGGTAAGTGGTGTTAATCTGCTCGTTTTCTTTGTTAAGTATCAGGTTTTCAAAACTACCACTGGACAAGTGGTTGTCCTTTCGAATTTTGTCCACATTAGACACACATTAAAGCAGTGGTTCTCAAAAGGTGCGCCCTAGAAGATTTTCGAGTGAGCCCTGTGGTATTCCAGAGAAATATGTGTCCAGATATAAAAAAAATATATTTACTATTTTTGTTATCAGTTCTCCAGTTCAAAAGACAGTTTTCATTGCAAGCAGCTAACCTTCCTGGTTGCTATTTTTCCCTTATGATTAAACACAAGGAATTGTCTCTTGAAACCTTTTTGGCAGGAGCGGCCCGAGGCTTGGGCAAACTGGACAACTGCCCGTGGCGCCAAAGCGGGAGCTCGAAGGGAAAAAATGGTTTAATAGACACGAGAGCTCCGGAAAAATGGAAAATATTGTATTTTAAAAATAAATTTGTTGAATTATTTAAAATTAAATAAGACCACTGTAGAATCTTAAATATATCTGGAGTTTATAAATTCTCATTATGATATTGTTAAGTCGTATTTGCAGGTAAAACGTGCATATTTCTATGTTCTAAAAAATTAGGTTTGTTCAACTTTTAGAATACAGACATTATAGAATTTTAAAAAATAGCATGGTTTTATGTGGGGGGTGTGGCGCCATACTTTTGCTTTGCCCGGTTGGTAAAGTTACCTCGGGCCGCATCTGCTTTTTGGTCTTCCATAAAAGAATAATATGTGTCAATATCTAAAAAAGCTTTAAACTTTTTACTGAAATTTTCAACATCATATTTATGTGAATTAGGATATTTTCCCCTCAACACCATTATGTGTGAAAAGAGAGGAAATTTTCAATGTATTGATGAGGAAATGAGTGTGCCTTCCAAATATATATCCAAACATCGAATAAATCGCTAGGACACATCAGGCTGGTGTTTCTCATAATCACAAGAATGAATAAACTTAAGGTGTGTTTCATTTATCTTTTTTCATCGCTTTATTTTTTGTTATATTTGACTTAATTATTATAACTATAACAAATTTCTCTGAAATTTGTATATAGTACGCCTATAAAAGACTGCACAAATAAAAGATTGTAGAGGTACAATTGTGAATGAAGTCTTTGAAGAAGCAGAACAATCTTGTCTTGCTCTTAATGTAGATGCGTCTTTTAAGGAGGTAAGGAAGAGGAAGAAGAAAAGATTTTTTGACAAAAAATGTGAAGATGGAAGCTCTGAAATTTCTCAACATTAAAAATTCAAACTTGCCTTACTGCAAGTGAATGATAGAATACAAGCTGAGTTAGAGAGACAATTCTAATCAATGCAAAAGGTGAACGAAATTTTCGGATTCTTGTCTCCCAAACAACTGACGGCTCTTGATAACAAAACTTTAAGAGAGAAGGCTACTACTTTGGCAAATTTGTACCGAGACAACCTGGACATGGATGAACTGTCTGTTGAAATAGAGAGTTTTAAGATACTGTGATAAGTAGCAACAATTTAGCTGGAAATGAATAAAAAAAGAGTAAGCTAAATTCTACTGCCCTTGACTTTTAAAATTATTTATATACAACTGGTCTTCATGAAAACTATTCAAATTTGACCACGACCCTAAGAATCTACTTTACTCTATTAGATTCTGTCGCATCGAATGAGAGAAGTTTTTGCAAACTTAAAATCGTAAAAAACTATTTAAGAAACTTAGCCAAGTATTTCTAATCTTGCAGTGATTTACACTGGCGGGGGAAAAAATCCCAGCACCAAGACAAAATTATTGTAGAGTAATGAAATTTGGACAATGCATTTATCTAGTTGACATGTTTAATTGATTAAATTTTCAAGATCACAGGTTAATTTAAGCTTAAGAAAATGCATTTCAAATGTGAAATGCAGTTACATTAGTAGCCGGTGTAACCTCCAGAATTTTGAATGCAAGCCTGCAAACGTGCATGCATCGTGTCATACAGGTGCCGAATGTCACTTTGTGGTATGGAGTTCCATGCTTGTTGTACTTGTGCTGTCAATACTGGAACGGTCTGTGCTGGCAGTGGATGATGCTGCAGTTGTCGCCCAATGATATCCCATAAGTGTTCAATTGGAGACAGATCTGGTGATCTCGCAGGCCAAGGTAAGATGTCGACACACGTTGCGATACAGCAGCGGTATGAGGGCGAGCGTTATCCTGTTGGAAAATTCCCCCTTGAATGCTGCTCATGAATGGCAGCACTACAGGTTGAATAACCAGGCTGACGTACAAATTTGCTTTCAGTGTGTTTGGGATAACCACTAGAGTGCTCCTGCTGTCATACAAAATTGCTCCCCAGACCATGACCCCAGGTGTAGGTCCAGTATGTCTAGGCCGCAGACAGTTTGGTTGCAGGCGTTCTCCTGGCCTCCTTCTGATCAACACACGGCCATCACTGGCACCAAGGCAGAACCTGCTTTCATCAGAAAACACAACAGATCTCCACTCCGCCCTCCATTGAGCTCTGGCTTGACACCACTGGCGTCTCAAACGGCAATGTCTTGGAGTCAATGGAATGCACGCTACAGGGCGTCTGGCACAGAGTTGTACATCAAGTAACCGATTTCTAACTGTTCGTTGTGTCACTGTTGTACCAACTGCAGCTCGAATTTCTGCAGCAGACGCAGTACGATGCGACACAGCTGTACGTCGAATGCGGCGGTCTTCCCTCTCAGTAGTGCCACGAGGCCGCCCGGAACTCGGTCTTCTTGAGGCTGTAGCATCCCTTGACCACCGCACCCAACAATCATGCACAGTGGATACATTCCGGCCAAGTCTTTCTGCAATATCGCGGAAAGAAAATCCACCTTCTCGTAGCCCAATTACACGACCTCGTTCAAACTCGGTGAGCTGTTCATAATGGCTTCTTCGTCTTCTTAAAGGCATTTTTGGCTAACATCAACTCACTACGTCAAATCTCAACAATAAATAACTCTCACGAACTTTATATCGCGTATTTAAAGCAAACCTGATTTGCATGTTAATAGTGGTGCTACTAGCGCCCCACTTCTGCGCCTGGTGCGTAATTTGATTTGATGTCACCTTTCAGATGTATAAACACGCCTACAAAATTTCGTTTATTTAACACAAGTCTTTCTTGGTGTTGGGATTTTTTTTTCCCGTCAGTGTATATTGAACACGAGAAGGCATCAAAGATTTCTTACGATGATGCGATAAAAACTTTTAAAGCAAAGAAGAGGAAAATTAAACTAAAATAATTTGAGTGCTTAATGGTTAACAGAGTAAACTAACCTATACATCTGAAAAATTGTTTGAAACATTATTTTATGAAGTGGAACACTTAGTTAGGATATTATCGTTGTTATATTATTGGACATGTTTTTTCTAATGTACACTGTGTAAAACTTGAACTTGGCCCATTTGTATTAGGTCAAACAAAATTATTTTCTACACATGTTTTTTTTCCTTTATTAGATATTACAAACATAGTAGTGTTTTCCTTTTCTTATTTTTAGGCGCCAGTCCTTTTTCAGTTTAGAACGGTAGAATTTAATTAAGATTTTAAGAAAACTAATCTATGTGTTATTTGTTGGTGTTGGGGGTAGTTGTAGGGGGCGCTAATCGCAGATTTTGCCCCGGGCGCCAAAATGCCTAGTTTCGTCACTGTAGTTACGCTGTTTTACAGATTCACTGCGCTGCATGAAAATCGGCCCCGACACCATTCCTGCAAATTCTTATGTAAAATGACCCCCTGTATCCGAATATGACTCCCATTTTGACCACCTATTTTCTCGAACCCCCCCCCTCCTACTTTTTACTACTGTCCGGTAATTTGTATACAGAATTTGATTTGGAGGGGGAAACTATTATTTTCCAGTTAAATGTCTTCTTCTGGTAGGCTAGATGAAAAGTTAAAATATAAACATCAGTGAAAGGAGAAGAGGATTTGTCTCTAAATTAAAAAAAATCTAAAATGAGTTTTCTGGTTTGTTTCTTTCATTTTCTATTTTTCACATTATCCAGCTCCTAGACCTTTTCCCCACCTAATCCCCAAATAATAAAAATATATAGCAACAATTCTGGCTAAAAGCGGGAGGGGAGATCAGCTCCGACAAGAAAGTTGGAAGATTCTTGTACAACGTTGCTGCTCTTTTATTTACTACTGTTCTGTAATTTTGGATGAATTTGATTTGAGGGGATTATTTTAACATTTAAATTTAAAATAAAATATAATATATAATAAATAAAATTAATATATAAAAAATTTTGGAAGATCTACCTGTACAACGTTGTCGCTTTTGCACATCAAAACTGATTGACTAAACAGTTTGTAAAGCAATGGATAAGACAGGTGATGGATTTAACTTTTGAAAACTAAATTCCTTAGTGAGGTTAAAATCAAGGAAGGAATTTTCGTGTGCCTTGATTAGACAACTTTTTTGGATTCAACGCTCTGGTGAAACACCTGAATCGCAAAGAAAAACGAGCATGGCTTGCATTCAAAAATGCGAGCATGTTGGCAGAATACTGGTGGTCATTGGTACGAAAAACTTCTACTTCATGGTACAAGAGGAAAGAAAGCACCAGATGAAGGTACTATATTATAAATTACATTTATTACATTTATATTATATTATCTATTATTATTTATTATTATATGTTATATTTTTATTTTTAAATTTAAGTGTTAAAATAATCCTTTCCCCCCGCCAAATCAAATTCATGGTCATAAAATTACAGAATAGTGATAAAAATAAAGAGCCGTAACATTGTACAATGAATCTTCCAAACTTTTTTGTCAGGGCTTCGGGACCTCTCCCCCTCACCCGCTTATAGCCAAAATTGTTGCTATATATTTTTATTATATGGGGTGTTTGGGTGAGGAAAAGGGGGGGCTGGAAGCTGGAATATGTAGAAAATAAGTGAAAAAATTGCGAAAACAAACCAGAAAAACCGGTCATTTTTATTGATTTTTTTTTAAATTTAAGGGGACAAATCCCCACCCAAATCTCCCCCCTTGCTACAAATGTTCATATTTTAGAACTTTTCATCTCTGTAGCCCATAAGAAGACATTTAATGGTTAAAATAATGATTCCCCCCTCCAAATCAAATTCATGTGCATAAAATTACCAGTGTTACAAATGGGGGGGGGCGTCCCGAGAAAACGGTGGGTGATGGGGCAAAATGGGTGCATATTTGGATTTAGGAGGTCATTTTACATAAGAATCAGAAGTAATGGTATCAGGGCTCGAAATTTTAATTTTTTTTTTGCAGCGCAGTGATTTAACAATCGCGCCTGTATTTTACACCAAGAGATAAAGGAAGACAATTCAACGTGACTCTGTCCGTTATTTTGTCATTTTTAGTCTACATTTTATTTATTTTAGATATAGAACGAGGAATTTAAATAAAAATTAGCTATCACAAACATCTAAATGATAGAATTTGATGAACAGCTTTAGACAGGCTTGAATCGGGTTATTTTCAAGCTGACGTCGCTCGATGGGTGAGACTGTTTTAAATGGCATTATCATGTTTATGACTCAGATTCTAAATACTGAACAATCTTCCCCACCGAGCTGTCTCAGGCATTACACCCTCTTTCGTAGGCTGGATCGGTATGGGTTTTAAATTACATAAATAAACATCGAGCAACCATTACAAGAAGCCTCGGCAAAGGTTGCTTCAGAGCCACCCCTTTGCAAAGAATCGTTATATAGCCTTAAATGCGAGAGTCCATAGGAAGATGGAACTTTCTGAAGCATTTTCAGGACCTCACTACTGCATCAAAAACAAAAAGTTCTAATCTAATAATATATAAACACTTCGTGGAGGATGGCTTTTATGCCTGCCAAACAATGGTGTATATCTCCTTTAACGGATCACCGAAGAGAGCCCGTCTTTTGGGAAACTAGACACCCCATTCTAGTAAACAGCAAAACTGGGATCTTTTTTTTTGGTGAAGAGTATAAATTTAGTATTCAATGTTATTCTCAATGAGTCTTCATTTGGAATGAGCCTAGTGTCTAGAATCACTCCTCCTTCATAAAGGAAATCGATCTGTTTGGTAGCAGAAATGGAATCTTTTTGTGGGGAAACAAGACTGTGCACCTCTTCTCATCTCCTTTGTTGGCGCTTGGACACCACAGTTCTTTTAGTATGATGTCCTTCAACGTATCTGAGGATCTTCAAGGCATCTGTTGGAGATAATATCACTTTTATGGATGATACCGAGAGTCCACACAGAGTTGTCGAGGATTTTCTCGAAGAAGATGGTATTCGCCGTATGGTGTGGTCTGCGAAGTCACCAAACCTATATCATATAGGGCATATTTGAGAGGCTCAAAGAAGAGTCATTTCATGAAGCTATCATCCTCCCATGGTCCTTTAAAAATCCCTCTTTCAGAAGAAAAGTTTTCTTGCCACACATTGTAATCAACAACCGTATGTGCAGAATAAGCTTTCCATTTTGTAGCTTTTAAGTATGTGTTGGGAGATACAATTCTTACTATCCGGTGTATTCTTGAGGTAAGATGTATCACGTTTTGTCCGTTATTGGTCACATATGCATTTCGCAAAAAAGTCCAGTTTATATAAATATCCAAATTGTTCCTTGAAGCTTTAGCAATGTCTTATTTTTGTGTGATAAAAGGTTAGAAAATGGAAGAACTGAATGTTTTCAAATTATATTTACTAAATGGGAAGAGTTCAGTTATGTATTTTTAACATTATACTCACGCGAAAGATAACAGCGCTGTTTCAGAATGATCCCCTACTTTACATAATTTGAATTCATGCATATAAAATGCCTGAACGGGCGAAGAACCGTTTAAGTTGTCTAGAACACTGTGTTAACAATATAACAATATGGCTGACATTCTAATTCCGGCACAACCTGTTTGGGATAACGGGAAATGGGTTGTCTTCACTGCAATGCACTAAGCAACTACTTCTGGGTACGCGTGAACTTGGCTAGACACTCCACTCCATTTGCATGATAAAAAATGATCATCAGCTGATGTATTCACAGTTTAACGACCATTCAAACAGCTGATGGCTCTGAGGGAAAAGGATTGCGGTTTTTTTGTAGAGCTTGTTTTATTTTCTCTTTGCTTCAGCGTTTATGTTCGTATATAACAGGAGTTGATTTTTTTCTTTAGTTCAGTGTTTTTGTTTGTATGAATTAAATTTAGAATAGAAATCCATAAATCTGCAAAGGTCAAATTTTAAAGTAGAAATATTTAAAGAAAGACTATTAACCCCTTAACCGGTTTGTTTTCTCAGCTACCTAATTAGATGACACCTTCTGTTTGGGAATTAGTCGCCATTTTAATTGATTTTAGAGCCTAAAGAACAATTGAAATGTTTATGGGTTACTCGTAATTTTTGTATCGAATTATAACGTCTGTAAAGGACTTTGTTTTAGTTTATAAGTTTAAAATTGTGATAATTTGATTCACGTACGGCGTACGGGAAAACCAGTTAAGGGGTTCATTGTTTAACCAAAAATTAAAATCGCTAATATTTTAATAAACATTAAATGCCTGATTAACGATGTTAAAGAGTAGAAATCAAATGTAAATCTATTTTGGCCCTGAAAACCAGTTAACCCTTTTGATTAGATTGAAAAATCAAGATCGTAGTGATTTTAGTCATCATTCGCAAATAATATACCAGAAATCATGAGAAAATTTCAAACACCTCCTGTGCTCAAAGGATTGTTTTATAGATGGAAACGAGAATTCCTTCATGAAGTAGAATATGTCGTGCAATAATGCATTGGAGGAAATATGCATGACTAAGGGTTTTGCATTTCCATAATGCAGCAATAGTTCTATAGACAATGAACTAGGCTGGTATTTCAAAGATCGGATTTGAATGCTGAAATATTGATATCAAAAAGTTCACATGTCAGTCAAGAATAAATAAAATAAATAAATAATAACAATAAAAAATAAAATAAACAAATATCTGCTCCGGCAGTACTATATTGTAAATCACATTTCTTACCTCGCTGAATGTTAATCAGAATATCAGTATCTTTCTTCCATTTTTCGCACTTCTTTTCATTATTTAACGTTACACACTATAAGCATTATTATACCACCCCTCAAAAGGAATTATTTCTAGTCAGCCTGTTCATATAAGGACATGTATTCTGGAATGACAGTATTGAGGGGGGGTGCATATCCTTTCTGGGCTGTAATTGGCTGTAACTCTCTTAAAAAAAGATAATAGAGGTTGATGCTCCTTCAGAAGGCATTTGACCCTGAAGATGAAACAAACAGATATAGACGAAGGGGAGGGAATAAAATATGAGATTATCATTGGAGATCCCCTTCATCCCCCTTTCTTTACGGTTGAAAAACTGAAGTGCGTTTAAACAGTGACGTGTAGAGACCACCTAAATATACACCTCACATCTAATATAAATGATGGACATGACACAATGTTTTATACATGAAGGCTTTTAAGATGAAGGTAAGAATTACCGAGAACTCTAGAAAGTAAATTTTTTATTATGTTTTTTGTTTATCATTGACGCAAATCACCCACATCACCCTTCCACAACGAGTCCATTGCCTGCGGATCCATTAATTTTATCTCTGGAGTGTTTTTTCTCACTGACTGAAGTTCCATCCTCCGGTCATTATCTTTTCTCTGCAAGAATTTGGAAGCAGTGTGTGTGGGGGGGGGATTCAGGGGCATTTACTTTCTTTCCAGGGTCATGGGATTACTTAAAAGAGCATTATACACCAGTTTGCTGCTTTAATTATACTGAAAAAAAAGTTTCCAAGCAAATTGGAAAATTTTGAGAGTGCTTCATTATAAGTTGCTTTATTTTTCTCGAACCAGTTATGTAGTTTTCTGACATTTATTGATAACCCGATACAGTGTTGCATTCATGGGGAGTAACGTGCTGAATTCCAACGTGAGCCACATCTCGAAGGTGGCAACGGAGTTCAAGGACTAGATTTGAAAGGAGCTTTGCCCTCCAAGCTATGCTTCATAATGGATGATTTAGAATCCTCCATAGTTATATCAATATCTGTTATCTGAGAAATACACGGTAATATTATAATTATCATTCATTATAGCCCGTTTCATTTTATTTTTCGCTGTTGCGAGGGCCACTTATCGACCAGGTCAAAAACTTCTATGCTTTCTTTTCCATTCTGTTTCACCCCCTTCCAAATTAGGTAATCTTTCACCTCTTTACAAAACGGCCTGTAGCGCAGCGCCACCTGTTTCTTTAATGGCATGATAACGTGAGCTGAGTGGGACAGAATTATTAGAAGCGGCATCTAACTAAAAATGATTATTAATTTATTTCCTTTACGATCCAATTTTTGCGAATGTGGAATTTTTCAGCACTTTCTTTTCTCTGCATCCAATTAAGAGAAAATATTCAGGTTTTCTTTTAGCAGGGTTTTTCCAAGTGAGGGTGGCGATCCCTTTTGCGGTTCGTAAATCAATATTACGATAGACAATAATTCACCATGCTTTCTTCTTTAAAATTCTTAAGTACAAGAAAGCAAAATTTGTTAAGAAAATAATCCTGTCCTCATCGTAATTTGTTGATTTTTAGTTTAATTTAAGTCCTGTTTTTGTAGCAACACGAAGGCTATTTTCGGACCGACTTCGTAATTCTTAATCTTGGTCGGATGACAAGGACACCTGAGCCGTCACCTTCCTCTCTAAACTTTCACACCAGACCAGCAGCAGAACATTTGATTTAATATAACGTACACGCTTGGTGAAAACAAAGGTCTCAAACCTTCGGATCCCGAGGCCGAGATTCGGCCATCAGGACACCGCTTTCTGTCGAACTGTTGTTTAACATTTAGTTTTCTTTCATTTATCATTTTTTATATTTTGAGTATAGAGTACATGGACTTCTGAGAGTGGTATTGTGAGAAAGACGAATCGGAATTGCACTGGAACTTGGCTAATTCGAAATTTTTTAAGTTGTTTTCTTCTATAATTCGAATTTTTCTCTTGTTCCTTGAATTTCTTATTTAATTTTTTACATAATGTTAATAGCACTCAGTCTTGCTTAGTTCGAATTTTTGTTTTGGACCCGTCGGCTGCGAATTATCTACTATATATAGCAACAGAAGGACGCAAGCACCCTCGTCACGTGCTGATAAATTAACTCATTTAAATGAACAATACGCGTTTTATTAGCATTTTCTTTACGGGAGGCACAGATAAGGTACTTGTAGATTTTTTCATCTGAGTATGTATGTACTGTGTACATTTGTTGTGAAACTAATCCATTAGCATTAGGAGTGGCGATAGAGTCCGCCTGACGGGGGAGCGGGATATCCCCGACAGGACGGGGCACTACCTGCTGTACAAAGGGGGGGGGCGTAATGATGACCTTTTCAAATTTTCGCCAAAACTTTATTTATCTACTAGTTGAATAGCCCGTTGCGTGAACGGAATACAAAAATTTGTCCCGAAGAGAGGGGGGGGGGGGCCCAACAACCCCCCCCGGGGGTCTTGACCCCCCGAACTCCCCACTGACGCCACCTCTGATTAGCATTTAATCCGTTGGGTCGCTATAGTCATTCTGTAGATAGCATTACTCCCTTGTATCACACTATGACTGATGGATTAATTGCTTTATTGATGATGAGAGAAGACAAGGATAGGTAGAGACTCATAGGTTAAAAGAGATCACGGATTTATCTTCCAATGACTTGAAAAAGGGGGAAAGCATTCTCCTATTTCCTCGCTAAAATTCTAACAATAATACAAATGTTGATAATAATAGCCGCAGTTACGAAGTGCACCGAAAATCACTAGTTGCATCCAGTTTCTTTTCTCCCAGGAGAGCTCATTCAACTCTTTGATTGTAGAGCTTTCAATGCTTCTTTGTGAAGTAATCACCCCAGCTCGAAGGAGGGCAGTGGTCACCCAGAACCCCCTAAGACTTTTTACTGAATAATTACAAAAAATTACACCATATTTACATATTTCTTACAATAGGTTTTACAGGGTATGCTTTGCTTATTACAAAATTTTATCAAACAACAAAATGTACAATTGTTTTCTACATTTTACAATATTACAGAATTTAAACAAAATATTTTTAAAATTTAACACATTCCTATCAACAACCAACATGAGTAAATTATACAATTATAAATAAGACGGGAAGAACAAAAAACAGCTCAAAAAGATGCAATATATAGAAACAGAAACAACACGACGACACAACCGCTAATGAACATATAGGGGAGAGTTTCCAAATTTGAACCACTTGGACATTTTTTGTACAGAGTAGAGAAGTAATTTTAATGAAAAACAAGTAAAAGCATTTTTTGTAGTTAATTTATATTCAGAACAATGTAATTAACTTTTTATGAAAAACACTTTATGGTAAAATACCTTAAATATCGTGTCATCGGTTCAGACAAGGAAACCGGTTGCCCAGATTGAACCACCAATTTCTTTCATAATTAAAGCAAAATTATTTTTTTTTATTCTCACATTCAAACCAGAACACAATACATGAAAACAAGTATGACATTTTCCGCTGTATCACTTCTCCTTTTTTCCCTCACTAATGACATAAAACTACATAACCTTAGATTTGTTCTTTTTGAATCAACATTTTAATTGCTTTAGTGTCCTTTTTTACTTTGACTTGTTCCACTTCCAATTTATGAAAACTACTAGTGGTGATAACTGCTTTCTGAGCTACTCCTGTAGTTTAACCCATTAGTGCCCAGCGTCCCTTTTCAGGGACGCTTCTAAAAATGCATCATAAACACACATGAATTATTTTTCTAGCATAAATGTTTTTAAAAAGTATTTTTATGTATTTGTTTCTTTTATATTAAATACATGGCAGCCCGGTTTCAAGCGTTCAGTTGATAATATAACCTTTTTATTGTCGAATCAGAATCAAAAGTAGTTTTTTGCAATGTCAAAAAGAAAAGGCTAAATTTATTCAATTATTTATCAGTTACTTTACTTGAATTTCCACTGTCGTCGAAAGAAGGTTAAAGATACAGTTTATTTAAGATTCTGAAAATCTGTTCTAATATTATAACGAAAAATTTTATATTCATGCTTTAGCTGATGAACTATCACTTTTCTTGACAGTCGTTCATAACTTAAAAAGAACACAATTAAAATCATCATTGCAATAAAAATTCCACAATAATTGTACGATTACCAAGCAATGGTGACAACCTTCATAAACTAAATGAGTAACCTTGAAATTATTATTAATGAAAAAATAGACCTATCCACAATAAACAATAAATAAAATTAACGAAATCTTTAGGATTATTTAAATTATTGATTTTTTTAAAAGTGCAGACCAATCCATATTATCAAATACAGATCTCATATGAGTAGATACCAGGGCTGCATGTGATTTTGCTTTTAAAATGTTATTTTTGTTTACAGTTTTATTTATAACAATTTCAGTATTTTTAATAATATATAACGAAATTAATTGTTATGGATAGTATTACTTTTACCAAACATACCATAAAATTTATTAAAAACCAACAGTTAATATTCCTACAGTTTTACGTATTTTTACACAAGTAAGCAGATTTTACATTAAATTTTACGGAAGTAAGCAGATTGTTTTTCACGAAGAACAAACTTTGGGATCCAAGTCGCGGCCATGACCCACGTCTGGTATCACTGGTGCATAGATTCACAAACTGTTTTGAAAACTCCTTGCATGTTTTGGACGGCCTCAAGAGCTACTGACATGCGTTTGTCGAGATCCGTAGCACAGTCCCCGAGTCTATTGTTCACCAAAACTTTCAAGCGACCCCAGAAAAAGTATTCAGGATAGGAAAAGTCAGCGATCTTGCCTGCCATTGGGTGGTACCATCAAGCCTCGCGTTTAATTGTTGATGGACGTCATGGCTGAAATAGACGAGGACTTACCCTGCTCGAATTGCACTTCGCTGCAAGATTTCCTCGAGAAATGTTAGGTAACTTTTTCCGTAAAGAAGTTTCGGCATGAAGCATGGATCTGTGCAAAGAGCCCCGACAGTGGCGAACTAGATATTTAGTGCAAATTTTCATGTAGCATGGTGGTGGTGGGATTCTTGGACACCATTTATAGCGTGAAGATGTTGCTTCCATCTCTGCATGGCTATATGATTCTTATTCATGTTTGAGAAATCTGCTTATTCTAGAAATTTGTACAAGCTATACTGAAACATTCTAAATATATATTTCTTATTATGAAATCATCTGTTTCCTTTTGTTAATTTGAGGTATGCCGAAAAAGTACACATGAATGTATTATTCATCTAGAATAAAAAAGAAGATAATATTATTTCCTCTCGTAAAATTTACATAAAACTAATTTTATAAGTTAATGATGGTTAGAAAACTCAAAACTAAATTCGAAATATACTTTTGTACTTGTACCATATATGCTTGAATTTCGTCGGCGTAACTAGGATTTAAAATAATGCCATATATATAGATCGGTTTGGAAGGATGAATCGTAAATAGATAAATAATTATATAATAACTCAGACGAGTTAAAAACGAAAAAGAAAAAAAAACACTACGGTTTGAATCATAACATTAGAATAACAGGGCTGTTGCCCTTCTTTGTGCTCGAGGCAAGAGAAAATGATTTGTTTTCAGCTTCAATTGTAAACAAGTGAAAGAGAAAGTGAATTTTAAAACATGAGTTTTCTGACTCCATACGTTGCTAGAAACTAATTTTAAGGTATACCAAAAATACAATCTATTAATAAATTCTGAGAACAGATCTAAATAACATTGTTATCCTTGACTGACTGCACCATTTTGCTTAACATTTCGTGAAAAACGATGAAAATTACAAAAGCAGAGTTTTATAATATATTGATATAAATTTAATTATGTGACAAATTTAAAATATAATAATGTATTTTTACGGAAACAAAACTAAATAAATTTATAATTGACTGAATGACTGAAAATGGAATGCCAATTTTAAAAAATTGGAAAAAGAATTTGTTTTCTAAATTGATGATATGTCATTATGTGATATTTCATAATAAAATATGTGTCGAAATTAAAATCGATTTATGTATCTTTAAAATAACAGCAATAAATTACTTTAATTTTAGATAATTATTGAGTGATTGAAAATGGAATGCTAATTTACAACATAGGGATAAAAATGGCTTTCTAAAGTAAAGCTATTTCCTTACGTTTTTGGTACCAAAATCAAATATATTTTTGGAGGTCAGTTTTCCGATCTTATACGAAAATTAAAGTGCATGGATAAATTTTGAGAAAAGATTTAAATAACATAAGTTATAACTGACTGATGCTTACACTCTGTATACCATATGTAAAAAGGAAAAAGATAGATTTTTCCTACTTTTTTTTCAAAGCATTGAAAGCGAAAGAGAATTTTCAAAACATGAGATTTCTGACTCCATACATTGTTAAAATATTATGATATACTAAAATTACACTAAACTGGTAAATTTTGAGAACTCATCTAAATAAAATAAATTAATATTGATTGACAGTTATACTTTTTATTCCATATTGTAAAAAAGGAAAAGATAAAAAAGATTAATAGTAGATGGATATTGGGCGTTCTGGGACCTCGGGTGGCGGGTGGACCACTTCCCTCCCCCTCCCGACTTCCTCGACATACTTTGAATTTCAGTTACGTATTATTGCTGATTAAATTTATTTATTTGATCAATGTGAAAATTAGATGATAAAACGTTCATTATTAATTTATTCAACCAAAGAGAATTTTATTTTTCTATTGCATTGATGAAGATATTTCTACGTTTTCATCATTCGAAGAAGTATTTTAAAAAATCAATGAATTTCAGTCTGTAAGAAAAAATTAGTTAGAGAAAATACATATAATTAATGAATAGAATAAATGATTTGTGAAATAATATAAGATTAAAAGAAATGGAATTGAAGAAAAGTCAAAATAAGTTCGTAAGCAGAAATCACTCGATAGAAGCTATATTTAATCAGTTAATGGGAAAATTTTAGATTAGTGTCGAGATGTTTTATAGTAGTTTTTGAATCAATGCATTTGTGACTTTTATATAACCTTTTGGCGTCATTCAAAGAATTGATATTCTTTATAGATAAGTTATATATTCCAGCAGAAAAGGAAATCTTTAATGGTTAATAATAATGAGCTTATTTCGTCGATGTTCCATTGCTAAGAAAGTTTAACGTTTTGATATTCTGAAACAGTTGAAAACGGGAATTTTAAGTTAACTTATTCAAACTAGTGTTAAGGTTCTTCTATTTATTATTTAGAATATTCTAAAATTGTTTTGTTAGTGGAAAAATAGAAGCTGAAGCAGAGAAGTTGAATGATAAAAGAAAATAAATCAAGTTGATCATTCGAAGAATTATTACTAAGTTTAATTAGAACAGATTTTATGAGAATTGGCGACTAAATAAACTTTTTTATTTAAGACAGAAAAAGCGCAGATTTTGAAATTTTCTGAAAACAAATGAAAACGTTATTCGATAACGAAAAAAAGAAAAATTAGCATGCCGAAAAAGAGAATAAGATTAGAGATTTAACTCTACTTGATGAAATTCTTTCAAAGCTGAGAAAATTCAAAGTCTCTAAAACAGAAAAAAATAGAAATTAAGATTTAGAGTATCAAATTTATGTTCATTTTATATTTAAATATTTATTTTAATGCACCTGATAAGTTGAGTTAGATTAATTATAGAATCAGAAGGACGTTGTAGAAAAAAAATCTAAGCCACTAAAATCAACTTTTGTAAAAAAGAATAAGCCGAGAAATTTTCAAAGTCCGAAAATAAAATAATTCCTATCATCCTTATCTAATTTAAGAAGAGTTCAAGCACATTCCTTATCTGAAGCTTGGAGCTGGGTGGGAGGAAGTCAGGAGGGGAGGGAAGTGTCCACCCACGAGGTCCCAGAACGCAATATCCATCTACTATTAATTTCTCCTACTTTTTTCTGAGCACTGGGAGCGAAAGTGTACTAGAAGGATGACTTTTCTTACTCTAAAACCATTCTAGAG
>BGPR01000298.1:301288-322862 GCA_013235015.1 Araneus ventricosus
TCCCATGACTTCCAGCCAGTTCAGATAAGAGATTGTGCGAACTCTTCTTAAATTAGATAAGAAGGATGATAAGGAATTTATTTTATTTTCGGACTTTGTTTCTCGGCTTATTTCTTTTTTACAAAGTTTGATTTTAGTGGCTTAGATTTTTTTTTTTTTCACACGTCCTTTCGGATTTACATCAATTCAATCATAACTTATCATGCGTGCATTAAAATAAATATTTAAATATAAAATGAACATAATAATTTGATACTTACAATCTTAATTTCATTTTTTTTCTGTTTTAGAGACTTTGAATTTTCTCAGCTTTGAACAGAATTTCATCAATTAGAGTTAAACTTTCAATCTTATTCTCTTTTTCGGCATGCTAATTTTTCTTTTTTTCGTTATCGATAACGTTTTTCATTTGTTTTCAGGAAATTTCAAAACTTGCGCTTTTTCTGTTCTTAAATAACAAAAGTTTACTTAGTCGCTAATTCTCATAAAATCTGTTTCTTAATTAAATCAGAATAAGAATAATTCTTCAAAATGATCCAACTTGGATTTATTTTTCTTTATCATTCAACTTCTCTTTGCTTCAAGCTTATTATTTTCCACTAACAAACACAATTTTAGAGATATTCTAACAATACATACAAACTAAAAATCACTTAGTTTGAATAAGTTAACTTATTCATGACATTTAGAATATCAATATTACTATAATGACATAGAAAAATAAAATCTCTTTGGTTTGAATAAATTAATGAAACTCATGTTTACATTCTAATTCCTTTTCACATTGATCAAATAAATTTAATCTCAAGTCAATTTTAACCAAAAGAATTTTTTTTCTGCATGCTTGTAAGACTGTGTATGTGATTTGCTTCATCTTTTGATAAAATAGCTTCCATCGTTTGTGTGTGTGTTTTGAACAGATTATCTTTGAGAATATTCCACATAATAATTCTAATCATTTGCTTACTCTGTGTCAATATCCTACATGAATCTTATATAGTTTTCAAATTCATTACTTTTAATATATTTCTTCCAATAGAGAAAACGATCAAAGAATATTCTATCAATGACATAGAAAAATAAAATCTCTTTAGATTTGAATAAATTAATGAAATAAAATCATGTTTTACATTCCCTTTTTTTACATACATCAAATAAATTTAGTCTCAACAATTTTAACCACCACCAAAGAACTTTTTTCTGCATGCGTGTTTAATTCACGAAGACTGTGTGTGTGTTTGTGCATGTGTGTGTGTGTGCTTGTGCATGTGTGTGTTTGTGTGAAACTCATGTTTTACATTCAATTCTTTTACATCGATCAAATAAATTTAGTCTCGACAATTTTAACCACCACAAAGAACTTTTTTCTGCACTCTGTTTTAATTCCACGAAGACTCGTGTGTGTGTTTGTGCATGTGTGTGTGTGTTTGTTTGTGGTGCATATGCTGTGTTGTACAGCATGTGTTTTGTGTGTCGTGTTTGTCTAAGCATGTGTGTGTGTGTGCATCATGTGCATAGTCGCGTTTAATTCATGAAGTGTGTGTATATTGTGTGCTGTGTGTGTGTGAGAGATTTATTTCAATAACATAAAGTTGCACGTCTTGTTTGCTTAAATTCATCTACTTTGGAAAATATTTTTCATGAGCAATGCAATTATAACAAAATATAATGCCTGATTTCTGGATTCAGACTTCAAAAAAAAAGAATCTTCATCACTAGATGTTATCATGCTTCATGATTATAACAATTTAGCTATGAGATCTCACTACGTCAGTTAGTATTAAATTTGTTCATCATGTTTCTTTAAGATTAAAGATGTGTTAAATCTACATTCGTCTTATTTGGACAGTCATAGATATCCATGTCTGTACTTATTTCTAGAATATTTGATATGACTATCGTCTTGCATTGATAATTCTAATCTTATATTCTTTTTCAACTATCATACATGAAAAATCTCTTTTATTGTCACTTGATATTTTCTTAGAACTTCGAGAATATTCTTATTCGTGTTTCATCATTACTATTCGTCATTCTTATGTCGATTAAAGGCATTTGTTGCTTTTGTCTTCCCTCACCCAATCCTTATTCGCAAATTGGATTCTCACACAAGTTCAACCAATATGTTACTGAACCTTTTATCAATTTTTTAGAGTTCCTTATAAATTTCGAACTTTCCTTCATGAATTTACTCTACTTTGATTTTGCCATTCTACTGTGTTTCCCGACTTCTCTTCATCATGAAACGTGCATCATCTGAATCCACTTCTTCAACGACTCCTGCGAAGAAACCCTCAACATTTAACACACTGGTGGCTTTACTGACTCTATTCCTCACACCATTATTACCTCGGTGAGGACACTATGCTGTGGATCAGTGATTTCGGGGATGTATTAAATGCAGCATTCGAAAGTTCAAAACGAATGAAAAGGTAGATCTTTTAACCAAAAACAGTGATCTTTCCCAGCCAAAAGGTGGGAATCACTTGCTACACCAGAAATGGACAATTCATCTTTACCATCGGAGACGGGAAAAGTGTAATCGTCAGATACATCTCTTTCTATCAACAGCTTGGATTGAAAACAAGCCTTTCACGATATGAGCAAAGTTAACTTTTCACGTAGATTCTACCACATCTGTGTGCCTCTCACGAAACTGAATGGAACCAACTGGTGCATTGAGGAAAAGATTAGCGAAAGCTGTAAAATCTGATGTTCAGCAATTTTCTGAAAAAGAAAATTCTTTTGGAAGTGTCTTCACGGTCTCACGCACCAATTTACAAATGGAGTTAGCATGTTGAAATGGTGCTATCGATTCCCTAACAGAACTTTTGCGGACAATATAAAGAGTCGAATCAGGAGAATGATGGTTTTGGTTGCATTGAGAATCAGGCAGATCAGCTTGGATTAAAGGCTGACCAATGAACTTTGAATCAGACATAGTCTTTACGGAGACTTAGCTATCCTATCGATAGACATTGACCTTTTATGAAAGTACTTTGTTGAGAAAAAATGCAATGCTTATTATATTAATAGACCTTTTTAAATAATCTGAACATTGTTCTACTTGTGAAAAATCCTGTGATATTATATAATAGCTTCTGACATCATGCCTCATAGAATGTTTAAAATAAAGTTATTTTATTTATCTGTGATTTATATTAATATGGTTTTGCATGCGCTATAAAATGTTTTAACCCTTAAAAAGGTTATAATTCTATTTAATATACTGTTTATTTATTTTACTTTAACTTAACTACTCAGATTTATGAGAAGCAATCATAAAATTTCTAAGTTTGAATAAGTTTCTCACAAATAAATTTGCCGAAACTAAACTTGAAATTTCATTTCCTATCAGTTTCAGGAATAACAAAACTGTGTGTATATTTTAAAGATCGGTTGCCTTTAAAGAAAAATTGTTTTCAAGCTTAAAATTGACTTATTTCAACAAACAAATGTATTGATTGAATCTTTTCTCACTCATGCCTTAATTCATATGGCATAAAATAGATTCTTTTAAATATATAGAATTTCCAAACCGATTTCAAGATATACTTTAACTACACTGTACTGTTAAATTTTGAGAATCGATCTAAATAACATTAATTTATCCTTGAGCACCTTTGCGTATTATATTGTATGAAAGAAATAATGCACAAAAAGAGAGTTATATTATATTTTGCTATAAAAATAATATGTGACAAATTTAAAATTTATTCATGTATATTTATGTTAACAGAACTATATAACCTAAATTTTGGATAAATAATGAGTGACAGAAAATGCAATTCCAAATTAGAAAAGAGAAATTAAAGTTGTTTTCTAAAGTAATGATACTTTATTACGGTTTGTTTACTTAAGTGATATTATTTGTCTCTAATATAAAAAAATCGGGATTTTACAAAAACCAATTTTTAAATTTAATATAGACCAGTTTTCAAATTTTATACTGATTTTAAATTGTATTGAAAATTTTGAGGACAGATCTAAATAACATAAGTAGAAATAGATGATAGAAGTTATCATTGATTGACACTTATACTTCGGGAACTATAACGTAGAAAATCAAAAGAGGAAGGATGAGATTCCTACTTCATTTTCGAAGCAATGAAAGTGAAAGTGAATTTTCAAATGGTGATTTTTTTACTCTATACATTGTTAGAAAATAATTTTGAGATATACCTGAATTACAGTGTGTTGATAAATTTTCAAAACAGATCTAAATAACAGCTAGCAATTCCTTGAGTGACTGTACCACTTTGCGTTTCATATTGTCAAAAGATAAAAAAAGATTTAAAAAATAGAGTTTCATTTTATTTTGATATAATTAAAATATGTGTCAAATTAAAATATTTTAATGCATCTTTAGGATAACAGCAATAAATTACCTTAATTTAATATTATTATTGAGTGATTGAAAATGAAATTCCAATTTACCACATAGGAGAAAAATTGTTTTCTAATGTAAAGATATTTCCTTTCGTTTTTAGTACCAAAACAAATTATATTTTTTAAAGAGATCAATTTTCAGACCTTAAAAGAAGATGAAATTGCATGGATGAATTCTGAGAAAAGCTTTAAATAACAGAGGTTATAACTGACTGCTGCTTACACTGTGTATAGAGGGCCATCTTATTCATTTGGCTATTTTGCTGTAGACCAGTGGCGCCATTGATCCAAAGGCGAATAAAAATTTTCAAGACTAATTTCATTTTAAGTTTGAACAATAATATGTATTAAAAAATTTTTAATGTGTCAAAAGTAAAGACTTGATTAGGGGTTGTAACTAGACAGTTATCGATTTTATAATGCCACATTAACATGTTTATATCACTTCAAAAAATATTCAGACAGAGATAATCGGTGAGAAAAATCCTAAATTACGCGTTTAATAAAAGTGACCTACAATATGGAAGCTTACTTGTAAAATCCTGTTTTGAAAAGACGCTGATTCGCAAAATTTTAAAGCGTTAATCAGAGAATAGGTTAACTTTCTATTTATTTTATTCTATTCTATGTTATTTATTTATTTATTTTTTTGCTCATCAATTATTGTATTAGGTAGGTATTATCGTTGCGCCACAGGCTCTCAAATTCTTAGTTACAGTTGTGTTGGGGCGCCAAATTACTCTAGCCCAGGGCGGTCAAATTTGTTAAGACGACCCTTTTTGTATACCATATCGTAAAAAAGGAAAAGATAGATTTACCCTACTTTTTTCAAAGCATTGAAAGCAGGAAAAGATGGATTTTTCCTAATTTATTCTTAAGGCATTGAAAGGGAATTTTTAAAAGTTTAATTTTCTTCCTCCTTACGTTAATAGAAACCAATTTTAAGGAATACTTAAATTGCAGTGCGTTGTTAAATTTTGAGAACAAATCTAAATAACATTAAGTTCTACTTGAGTGACTATACCTTGTGTACGATACTGTATAAAAGAAAATGATGGATTTTTATTACTTTATTTTGAATGCATTAAAAGCGAATGTGAATTTTCGAGAGATGAGTTTTCTTTCTCCATACATTATTAAAAAACATTTTTAAGGTAAACTAAAATTACAGTAAATTGATAAATTTTGAGAAAAGAATTAAATAACATAATTTATCATTGATAGACAGTTATAATTTTCATACCATATCGTAGAAAAGAAAGAGATGGATTTTTTTCTACTTCAGTTTTAAATTATTGAACGCGAAAGTGAATTTTCAAAAGACAAGTTTTCTTACTCTATGCATATGTTGGCTTATACTTTTTTAAACATGAAAGAAGCAACATTAACTTGTTTGACGTATCAGATACAGATTTTGAAATATTTATTCTTATGCCAAAAGTTTTCAATCTTTCTAAAACTAAATTAAGATGGATTTCATGTTCTTTATTGCTTTTGGATGCAATGAGTATATCGTCTAAATATGGAAAAAAAAAGTCAAATCCCCTGAGAACTTCATGGATAAATCTTTGGAACGTTGCAATGGAAAACTCATTACGTTAAATTCATACAAACCGAAAGATGTGATGATAGCTGTTTTACATTTGTGCTTTTCTGAAATGGGTATTTGGAAATTTGCTTTAAATAAATCAATTTTAGAAAAGATCTTGGTTTCTTTTAATATTTGATGGAAATCTCCTAACCTAGGTATAGGGTAGCGATCTGGAATCGTCTGAGTATTAAGTTGACGGTAATCCCCACATGGCCGATAGGACCCATCTTTTTTCGTGACTGGATGCAAAGGACTTGACCATTGCGAATTCGATGGTCGTATTATGTCATTGTTGAGCATAAATGTAAACTCTTCTTCAGCTATCGCTTGTCGTTTGGGATCAAGCTGTCGTGATTTGGCATGAATAGGTTGACCATTTATTTCAATAAAATGTTTAACATCATGTTTTATTTGCTTAGGGAAAAGATTAGGTCTAGAAATTTCGGGATATTTAAGGAGTAAATTGGAAATTTTTATGAATTTATTCAAGGTGCTTACAATTTTATCATTTGAAATACAGTTATATCACCTAGCAAACATATATTTGTTATCCCATCAATTGATTTTTTCTTATTTATGTCAACAAGTAAGTTATATTTGTGAAGAAAATCAGCGCCCAAAATACCTTTTGTGACGCCAGAAATTATGAATGGAAACTGAAAATCACGACGTAATCCCATATCCATATTTAACATCTTTATACCATAAGTTGAAATTTCAGTGCCCTTAGCAGCATATAACTGATATTCTGCTTTATCTATCCAAAATGCAGGAATTTTTACACTCACCTAATGCAACTCGGTTTCATCTGCTTTTCCGTCTTCAATCGACATTTTTTGTTTATAGGAACGGGTCACCAATGTTGGCTTCTACTTATTTAAACATGAAAGAAGCAACATTAACTTGTTTGACGTATCAAATAATAAAAATGCGAATACTCCAATTAAATGTTTTATTCCTTTCTTTTCGAGAAAAATCCATCTACAACGGAAAAATCAACAAAATTGAAATAACTGCTGTTTTCTACTGTTGTCACAAAAAATATAATATGATGAACTAAAGTAAATATGGTGATAAATAAATGTTATAAATAAAAACAAAAGATATTCACAAACAAATGTTAAATGCTGCGTGAGCTATAATTCAGACACTACACATTGTTAGAAACAATTTTCAAGAGATATTTAAAATTACAATAAATTGATAAATTTTGAGAATAAATATAAATAAAATATATTATCATTGATTGACAGTTATACTTTCTGTACTATATCGTAGCGTTTTCCTACTTCATTTTCAAAGCATTGAAAGAGAAAGTGAATGTTTAAAAGATTAGGTTTCTTCCTCGAAACATAGTTAGAAACTAGTTTTAAGGTATATTAAATTGAAATTAATTTGATAATTTTGGAACAATATTAAATAATATCAGTTATTATTGATTGACTGTTTTGCATTACATACGATATCGTAGAAAAGCAAGAGATTGGTTTTTCCCCCTACCTCATTTTTAAAGCTTAGAAAGTGAAAGTGTGTCTTTAAGCGATGATTATTCTTTCTCCAAACGGTGTTAGAAATCAGTTTTAGGTATACTTTAATTACAGTGTATTGTTGAATTTTGAAAACAGATCTAAATAACAATATGTTATCCTTGAGTGACTGTAAATCTTTCTGTATCATATATTGTAAAACAGGAAAAAGGTAAAAAGAGAGTTTAATTATATTTTGCTATAAATATAATTTGTGCCTAAATTAAAATGTATTATTGTTAATTTATGACAACAGAATTAAATGAAAAAATGTTTAGATAATTATTGAATGAGTGAAAATCCATTGTCGTTTTACCAAAGAAAAATAAAATTGGTTCTTTAAAGTAATGATATTTCATTACGTTTTTGATACTTAATGTATTATTATTAGTCTAATAAAACAAATTTGTAGTTTTAAAATAACAAATTTTAGTTTTATTAGAGATCAATTTTCAGATCTTATACCGAAATTAAAATTCATTGAAAACTTTTAGAACCTATCTAAATAACTAAATTTATTATTTATAGGCAATTATTATTTGTATGCAATAACGTTGAAAATGAAAACATTGATTTGTTTCCTACTTCATTTTCAATGCATTGAAAGCGAAAGTGAATTTTTAAAAGATGAGTTTTTTTACTCTACACATTGTTAGAAACCAATTTCAAGATATACTAAAATTACCGTTAATTGATAATTTTTTAGATCTGAACTAAATATCTTAATTTATCATTCATCAGCAGTTATACTTTGTATACAATAAGGTATGAAATCAAAAGATTTATCTGTTTCTTACTTCATTCTGAACATATTGAAAGCGAAAGTGAATTTTTAAAAGATGACTTTTCTTATTCCATAGGTTATTAGAAACCAATTTTAAGGTATACTTAAATTGCAGTGTGTTTTTAAATCTAGAGAACATGTATAAATTATATAAAGTTATCCTTGAGTGACTGTACCTCTTCCCGTATTGTATTCTTAAAAAAGAAAAAGGTACAAAAAGGCACTTTTATTTTATTTTGTTATAAAGATAATGTGTGCCAAAATTAAAATGCATTAATATATATTTTTGATGATAGAACTAAATAACCTAAATTTTAGATAATTAATGAGTGACAGAAAATGTAATGCTAAGTTACAAAACAGAAATAAAAATTGTTTTTCTAAACTTATGATATTTATTATGTTTTTGATGCTTTTATATTTTTATTGCTTTTTTTAAAAAAAACTAAAAATCAGGTTTCGACAAAAACGAATTTTTAATTTTATTAGAGACCAATGTTGAGATCTTACACCAAAAATGAAGCGCATTGATACATTTTTGAGAACTGATCTAAATAACGTAAGTTATAATTCAGTGACAGTTATACGTTATGTCCGTATTTGTAGAAAAGAAAAAGATTGATTTCTATCCTACTTCATTTTTAAGGCATTGAATGCAAAAGTGAGTTTTCAACGATGAGTAATTTTCTTACTCCATATATTGTTTGAAACCAATGTTTAGATAGGCCGAGCTGAACTAAGTAGCTCAATTACCGGACATTCCCCCTTCAAATAAAAGAAAGGTATTTCAACACCTAATGAAAAGAAGACTATTACGAACTAATAGTGTAAAAATGAAAATGCCTGTGCTGTACATAGTGTATATATTTCCTTCTTTTTGTTTATTTTGTTTTTCTTTTTCTTAAATAAAATTTCCGTGTCTTGCCCATCAAACCGTTCAGTGACCGGTCTGGTCACGGGTACGGGGGTAAGGGACAGCGTTCTGTTCTGTTTAGATAGGCCAAAAACACAGTGTATCAATACATTTTGAGAGCGCATCTAAATAACATCAATTTATCCTCGAGTGACTGTACAACTTTGCTTGTAAAAAAAAAGAAAAATACACAAAAATAGAGTTCTATTTTGTTTTGTTATAAATATAATATGTGCTAAATTAAAATATCTTAATATATCTTTATGATAACAGCACTAATTAATCTTAATTTTAGATCATTTTTGAGTTACAGGATATGTAATGGCAATTTACAACGTAGGAAAAAAATGGTTTTCTTAAGTAATGACATTTCATTACGTTTTATTTACAAAATAATTTTTAAATTTTTAAAGACCAATTTTCAGATCTTATGCCAATTAAATTTTATTGATAAATTTTGAAAATCTAAATAACTTCATTAGTTATCATAATAACACCTTAATTTATCATTGAATGCCAGTTAACTTTCGTATACCATATTGTTTAAAAGGAAAATGTTTACTAAAGAACGTTTTATGTTTATTTTTAATATTTATGTAGTAATTACCACAATCAAAATCATTACTTTTTTCCCGCGATAGCAGAACTAAATAACCATATAAAAACTAGTCTTGAAACAAAAATCGCTGTCGAAAATAATATTTCATTAATATTTTAATATAAAAATGATACGTTCAATATGTCAAATAAAAATATTACCTTTACCATTACCGTCGGTAGTTCCTTTAAGATATGTAGCTCTGCACCAAATAGGCTTGTTTATAACTGAATTTTTGGATTGTCTTATCCTTCAGATTTTAGAAGGCAGATGAAACATTACTAGTTATTTTGACAGACAGTTACTTTGACCTCTAAAATAGAAGTTCCTATAGAATAAAACTCATACATTTGTATATTTTTACACTCATGTACATAAATTAAGGATAATTCAGAATCACACAGAAATTGAACTCTAAAATAAAAATTTCACCTGTAGAATTATCACACACATCTTGAAGAAGAATATGCAAATTACAGGAAACCACCAGATGGGGCGCGGATAGTACGTCACAATGACGAGAGTGTAAGAGAGGGGTATATAAGGAATGGTGGCAAAGAAGTAAAATTGTTCACAAGCGCTTTAAAAGCCTTTCAGTGCAATAACCACATAGTTATGGCACAAAGGAAGCATTTGGATGATTTTTTTACGTGGTAGAATTATCGGACGACTGGAATGTGGACGTACCCAGCTGGAAGTATCCGAGGAACTTGGAATCGCCCAGAGTGTCATCTCCAGGCTTTGGCAACGATTCCAAGATGATGGTAATGTGAGTAGATGTTACAGCACAGGTCGCCCCCGAGTTACAACGCCGAATGAGGACCGGTATTTGGCAGTTACTGTCAAAAGAAACAGACGGAGCACAGCATCAGACCTGTCTCGTCAGCTCTCTTCAGCTACCGGTACGACAGTTTCAAGGCAGACCGTGTACAGTCGCTTAGGGCACATTGGTCTATATGCTCGTAGGCCTGTCAGATGTGTTCCACTTACCGCAACTCACTGTCGCCTGCGATTAGCCTGGAGTAGAGAGCATGCATTGTGGACACCGCAACAGTGGTCTTGTGTGATGTTTTCCGACGAGTCCAGGTTTAGTTTGCAGTCTGATTCTCGCCGGACTTTCATATGGAGAGTGCCAGGTACCGTTACCACCAAGAGAACACCATTGAACGACACCGTTACGGTGGTGCAGGATGGCTCGTTTGGGGAGGAATTATTCTTGGTTCCAGAACTGACCTGCATGTTCAGAGTGTAACGATGACAGGCCAAATCTATCGGGATGTCATTCTGGAACAACATGTACGTTTGTTTCGGGGCGCCAAGGGTGCTGAATTTCTGTTTATGGATGACAACGCCCGTCATCACCGTGCAAACATTGTAGGCGAATGCCTTCAATCGGAGGATATCACCCGTATGGATTGGCCAGCATACTCACCGGACTTGAATCCAATACAGCATGTGTGGGATATGCTTGGACGACGAATTGCAGCCCGTCAACCCCCTCCCACATGTCTACCGGAACTTCGGAGGGCATTGCTTGATGAGTGGTGTAATATTCCCCAAGATCAGATTGATAATTTGACACTCAGCATGCCTAGGCGTTGTAAGGCCTGTATTGCATCGTCCGGGAGACATACTCCGTATTAACCATCATACTAACCATGTTATACTGTTTTTTGTAAATAGGTTCTTTTTTGAAATTTGCTCCAGGGAGTAAAAATCGCAATTTTTATTAATTATGTCAAACATATAGCATCTTTTTTGCTCTTTACCTTTTGTTTAATAAATAGACTTTACAAATAAGTCAAATTTGTTTTGCTTCTGTCTCTTTCTTTGCCTGAACTTCATTATCTTTAATTTATGGACATGAGTGTATAATAGAAACTTAAACATGTAAAATAAATACTATTAGAAGAGTGTTTAAAGTTTCAACATGTCTAAGCTGTTTTGGAAGAATTCATGATGAATACAAGAATACATTAGAGTAAAGATCGAAAAGAACTCGATATTTAGAAACATAACTTTGCCAATACAAAGTTGTTGCATTTATTGGAGATCGAAGTAAGACTAAATTAATTGATTTCAGTTCATTCTTGGAGAATAGAAAGTCAAAGGGAGTTTTTTCAAAGATTTTATGCTTTTACAAATGCTGTTAAAGATCCGTTTTTACGAAGTTGTATTCAAAATTAAAGCTGATTGACGTCTCAGTGGTAAATAACATTAATTTTTGTTATTTTGGGACAAATATGCTTTATGTAACTCATATAAAAATTGGCTTTTTTGGACAAACCGCAGAAGGTCGAGATAAGGCTTTTAAGCGTAATTTTGAACCGCGGTCAGATGAAGAAGACGACACTGACCAGGAATTCACTCTCCAAACTTCCACACCACACCAGCAGAAAGACGTTTGGCCCACGACGTCAGATTTAACATGCACCATATCTATAGAATACATGGGAATTCTTGAGTGTAATCGTGTATTGTACTTCGAACAATCCGGCACCGAAACTGAGACAACTAGTCTACCACGGCCACAACTGAAAAAAAGCCATAAATATTTTCAGCCTAGTAGAGAAAACTCTACGAAAAAAATACAATCAACGAAAACAACTACCAGCTGTACAAAAGAAACCCTGTTTATTAACTCTTATCAGAACAAATCTATGTTCTTTCTTAAATATCAGTGTGGAAACAATGGCCCTCACAACAGGATAGCTGAGTACACTGCAGTTCGTTTTTGATGGATTTGTATCTTGAACACTGTGCTTTGCATACACATGATACAAGTTTTTTATAACTTTTGTATACATCTGGAATTGTCGCCCGTACAGGGATGTAAAAATCATCAGATTTCTTTCATTTCCATGTTTCCGATAATAAAAATTAAAAATCTTTTTCTAGACAGTGTATACAGATTAATGCTTGATGTGTAGTTAATTTTACTTGCTAAAGAAGTTTATTTGTGGTATTTGCTCAATGACTGTATTTTTCTTGTCAAAAAAGAAGTTAACAGTCATTGACAGTATTTAATTGTAAATGTTGTGTTTTGAAACAATAACCCTATTGACAGCATTCAAAATGACAGTCGAAGGGCGTATCTTCTTTAGTGTGACAGCAAATAGCTTGAAGTTTGCAGAATGAACACTGAATACTACTTGAAGCAATAATGACTCAAGCTCCATACCAATATTTCAATAACTGTATAGACGAAATTCTGACTCTTTTTACATTCTGTTTTTATCTTTATGTTTTTACGTTCTTCTGCTTTTATGCTTCTGTAGAAATTTTAAAATGTTGTTTTTGTACTTGTAATGTTCTTTTTGTGTTTATGAGATTATTAAAATAAATATTAATGCTACTTTGTGAGGATTTTCAGTATCTCATCGGAGGCATGCGACGTTTTTTTCTCACATTTAATTTGGTTTTGATAGCTGAATTCTAATTAATTTGATTGTATTTGGCAGAGAAAATATATTTACTGATTTTTTTCAGTCATGAAATTAAACTTCATGGCAAATTATCAATAAAAACCATATTTCCGATCTTGATGAGCTCCAAAGACCCGAAAGATGTCTTACGAAATATTAAACTTCATTTGCAGTTCACGGAATCCCCAAAGTCAATAATTTAAATCTGCTATAATCCCATTTACAAAATGCAAATCTACATTGAAGAAAAGCAGAATTAGCCGCCGTTAAAAAATTTGACAAACGGTGCGAGGCTAATGAAAGAAACTAAATGACCCCGTACCTCTTCACGACACGGCTGAGCGGCATGTTTGTAAAGCGCTTGGCTGCTAACCGAAGGGTCATGGGTTCGAATCAATATTTTATTTGATTTTGCTATCTTTTAAAAAAAACCTTCTTAATTTTCAAGCATATTTTAAATAACTATATTCTTACTCCCTTTCCGCTACTCAATGCTTGCATGTGATTTAAATTGAAAAATGTATGAATATTTGCTTCAAGGTCTCTTCAATTACTCCTATAGAAGAAGAATAAATTGAACAGAATGTGCATTGCCTAATAAATAACGTTTTATCCAAAGATACAGTACCTTCTAATACCATTATCCAAAAATAGGTAGAATTCGATAATAAACAGCATCTCTCTACTTTAGTTTTTAATAAAGGATTAAATACAAACCATTAAATATTTGTAGAAATGAGGAAACGGTTTGAATGTAAGTCCAGCAACTATAAATAATGTCTAGAATTATATTTAAAAATCTTTTTTAAATTATTAAGATTAGAGAAAAAAATCACGAAAACTCATTATTTATTCTTAAACAGTAAATAACATTTTGTCCGCAGATATTTTACCCGTTGAAACGAATTCCACTTGATCTGGTATAACTAACAAAGTCCATGAGTCAAGAACTCAAAAAGGGAGCCAACAGCTCTCAGTTTTCCTCAGGCGGTCAACCTCCCAACTACTGACCTCGTCCGATGTTACTTAATTAGGGTGATCGGGCAAGAACTGGACGTTTGCGCACTGTACCGGTAAATAACGTTTTATGCGCAGGTACAGTACCTGCAAATAACGTTATCCTTAAGAAATATATCAGTAAATACATTTGTAAGAATATGATTTCTTTTTGGAATTCTACATAATTTTGGATTTTGATAGGGTTTTTTTTGCATTAATTGGACTTTGTCTAAATAGGGACACTAGACTTAGGAGAGCACTAAAACATAAATTTTTTAGGCAGAGTTTTTTAAAAGTATTTTTCCAGTTGATTTCAGTATACAAAACAGTTGATTTTAGTATACAAAATATTATTGGAAAAAATACGACTTGGAAATTAATAGGTTAATAAACAGTTTAAATTTTAATACATATCATTCAAGTAATATTAAGAAAGATTTAAGAGATGGTTTAATTTTTGATAGTCAAAACCAATTTAATGAATGTAATTTTTATTGCGTTGTCCAACTATCTATGCAAGTAGGAAGTTCAGCTTTCTTATTCAGCGAATAGGCAAATGAAGTTTGGCACGTGTTCCTGTTTACTTCTGCCTATCATATTCAAATGAAGTGCATAGGCGAGTGTCATGAATATTAACGATCTGACGTGCATTGATCTTCCTTCATTTGCATTCACTGTTACGTTGCAAGGTCGCTCGTGATTCTTCTGCTGCGTAAACATACTTGAACTCAATGCACGTGATCTCCAAACGCCGGTTGTTCGCAGACACGTGAAAGAGAAAGATTCTTGTTTTCTTTGCCATTTATTATTTGTTCATTGTTCTTTTTCATTCTTAAATTCTTATTTCTAAGCCATGTCCTAGAACTGAAAGACTCCTTTATTTATAATTGCCTTTATTAACTAGATTTTAGTAAATTCTTTGTTTATTTACCGTAATTTTTATTGTATCAATCCTCTTTTTATGATAATTTGGCTGAGAATTGTATATTTTATCAAATGGACTTGAGATCTTCTGGTCCCGACGGCATTCATGGTCATCTCAACCAAAATGGTAAACCAAATGGTATTTGTGGTTGACTTCCTCGAGAATCGGAAAGAGTCCCGATTCTTCCAATTAAAAAACCAAAGTTACAAGTTCTGAAAAAAGCTACTGACTTAATAAGTTTACTTATGCTTCATTTACTTATATTCATGCGAATTCATGGAGAAATTGATTTTGATTAGTCTTACCTACCTTTCTTTTAGGACTTTAACAACTCCTTTAACTTACTTGAATTCGAATGACTTACTTCCTGAGGAGCAAAGACTTACTTGCAGAAGTCAGAGTACCGTCGATTAAACCTTATATTTCTGTCAGTGGGTTAGAGATGTCCAGAATTCAACACCAACTAATAACATAAATGTTGCTTTCTTAAATTTGACCAGGGCTTTTGGCATGGTATGGAGATAAAAATTAATTATAAAATCTATCGATGTATTCAACATAAACGAAGGAGCTTTTATTTGGATTTCAGACATTTAAATGGACAGAACCATTAATGCTACATGAAAGATTTCCTTATCTGAAACTTTTGGCCTGAAGCAAGGTGTTCGTCTTAAATCCTACATTTTCCCCTTTGCTTATGGCTAGAGAGAGTAAACGTATTTCAGTGAAATTCCCTGATAATATTTCTGCCATAGACATTGTTCTGTGAGACATTAGATCAGATATCACAATATAATCAAGCATTGATATTACTCGAGCTGAAGCAATGAAAGGGAATCAATTCACATGTCAAAACAATATGAAAAGCTAACTGCACATGCCATCTACCACCTATCTGTACGTTATCTTGCTCTTTTCCTCTTGCAAACTGCACTACAGATTAACAAATTAAATTGTTGCTGCGCATTTGATGTGTATTCCCTAAGCATGAATTCACCGATAAGCATATATTACTATTGAATACTTCGAAATCATTAGGAGTGTTCTCCCCTCAACTTTCTCGTACACTTCCACGCTATAACGCGTTTTGTGCTTAGCTCGAATCGAATATGCATTTTGTAATAGTACCTCTTCTCTTTGACTGACTTGATCATAACTTTGACACAAATCTAAAATTTTTATGTAAAGACCACAGGTCAAATTTCATTCATCCAGCTTAATTCGTTGTTGAATCATCGTGTTCGCAAACACGGACAAGAAATATTTCCTTTGCTCTGTCTATCCAGAGCCGACCCAAGCAAAAGCGGGGTCTGGTGCGAAGTTGACTTCCGAAAAATTTCGTACAGTAAAATAATTGATTGCTTTTTGCTATTTGTTACATTGCACAATTTGGTATAGTAGGACTAAAGGAATACATGATAAATGTTATTTGAAATGAATAATTGAAAAATGTGTAGTTGAAATGTTAGTTTTATAAATTATTTTTATAAACCTAACATTTCAAATACATAAAAAATCGTTAATAAATGAAATAATAAAAACAATACAATTTGGCATGCGACTTACTAGAATAAGTTTACAATGTGTCGTTTTTGTTTCGCTTTCTTACATGTTTTATAGCAAATTCGTTGATAATATCATGATTTAGTTTTTTGGTTAATACGGATTAGATAGATAAAATGACTAAGCAAACCAATCGTTTTTCAGTAAAGCTAGATCTCTCAAGCAATTTTCAATTATTTTCAATCTTTTTGCAGATAAATGGTAAGGTCAATGTAATTTTAGAACCAAAGCAAAATTTGCATACAATTCAAATAAATTATTTTTAAATAAATACTGTAATATTGTGCTCTGGAAGGCAAAACTTGACGGCAAATTTTGATGTCGGTAAGTACATTAATGTAATTCATTTTCGTTTTGCAAAATCTGTCAGCGGCGCGGGTCCTTGTGCACACGCACCGTTCGAAACCCTCTCGGGTCGGCCCTGTGTCCATCCGTTTCTCTATCTCTTTCCGTTTTTGAGATATCATCTTAACGTATACAAGGAAAGACATACAAATATTACTAAAAAAAACAGATTCAAGAAGGTTTAAAATGTGAACACTCATCTAAATCTCCAGATCGAATTGTTTTGTATGCTTCACATATGAGAAAGTAAAAAAAAAAGCATACAAAATATTTAGAGTTCACCTTGAACCACGAGATCTTTTGTGATAGGAACATTTTCAATTTTTTATGAAATACGTGAAAAAGGCGAATTTATTTCTGATACCCACCTTCATACTGACTAACAGGTTCATTGTAAATTCCTATTCTCCGAAAAAAATTGTGGCACTGCTTAAAAATATCGCGCAGATTAGAGCAAAAAAATTATGTGCGTATTAACCAAAGAATAATAAAAACTTTTATATTATAGGAAAAATTGAGACTTTTTTTATTTTTCACACTTTTTTCTCCTTTCACTTTCTTTTCCTCCCCCCTTTTTACTCACAATGTAGGAATGTTTCATTCCGCCAGAGAAGCAAAGCTTCTGAGCTTAGTTTGTTCCCGCCGGTTGCGACAGGTTTCATTTGAGGTCAGAGGAGAAGAAGGAAAGGAGAATTCGTTGGAAGCAAACGAGTGACCTAGATGATGGATTCTTCATTTGTATCATTCAACATGGTTGAAGAAAGAATTTCAGCTTTTCTGAAAAAGGAATACAGTCAAACCTCGTTGAGAGATTGCTTACGAGCAAGTTTTCCAAAAGCGATGCGCCTCGGAGGATTTAACATGTTTCGAGTTATGAACATGTAAGGTTCAAAAATCGACTCCATTAATGGTAGTGATATGTGGTACTTTAGAAACATATTAAAGTGTAGACAGAAACAAACCACACTGGATAATTCTCAATTAAGTTATTCACAGTGGTGCTGAAAAAGATTCGAGAATAAATAGAAAAAGAATCCCCTTTAAAAGGGGAAAGAAAAAACATTTCTCTTTCTTAGCACCATCCGCTTACGCTTCCAATTCTCCTACATATCTGTTCGGAAAAGTAACTTAAAATTTCGTCTACATTTGATCGGCTTAATGTTTTGTTTACCATCTTTAATAGATCTAATGGTTTTCATTGGTTTTATGCCAAGAACTTATGCACAAAATACTGTTGTGAAAGCTTAAACAAGCAGTCAAATAGGGCCCGAGAACGGATTAATTTACTGTAAATTAATTCTTATGGGGAAATTAGTTTCAGCCTTACAACAACTTTCAAGAACGAATTAAATGCAGAATCGACTTTTGACTGTACTTTCATTGTGATTCGCGTGTTTCATACTAAACTGGCAGGAAATCAATAGAAATTTTCGGAAAAACAACAAACATTTTTTTTTAACGATCAGTAGTTAGAAAGAGATAGTTTCTTTGAGATTACCTTAAATCGAAAATTTACGCTCAAAATTCTCGAGAAGGAAACTTGATATTTACAAGTGTACCAGAAATGCTGGTAAGAGCGACGCAGAAAAGAGACTCCAGATATGTGGTGTGGAAGTTTAAAGAGGGGGCTGCAAGTTCAGGTGTAACTCTCTTCATCTAACTATGGTTGAAAATTACGATCGTCCCAAAATAGCCCTCGTGCAACTCCAAAACGGGATGTTAATATACAGAACTAATTGAATTAAACCAGATGTGTATACAGTAAGTTTAGTTATATTAACGTCCCGTTTTAAAACAACGCGGGAGCTATTTTGGGACGGACCTCGTAATTTTGAGTCGCGATCAGAAGACGAGGATGAGACCTGAGCAGGTGCCCCCTCTCCAAGCTTCCGCTCCACACCAGAGTGAGGACGTTTGGTCCGTTATGTATGATTTAAGGTGCAACAGGCCCAATACACGACAGATCTTCGGTGGAATTGGGTCTTGAACCTGGAGTCCTCCGGTTCCGAGGCCGACACCTTACCACGAGGCCACCGCAGCCTCGTATACGGTATACAGTAGGACAGGCGTGATTTTGCGATACGCACTTCCGTAACTAGGTAATCAAAGGATATCTTCTAAAATGGCATCCCTTAAAGATTATTTGGTGTTAATAAAAATATTTTAACATTGAAAACAAACGAGGTTACTTTCACTCGATAAATATGCCTTCCTTTTTGTTCCTCTTTGAGTTACACGTTTAGTAGCGAGAGCCTGAAAGCCCCCTTAGTAACTTTATTTGTAAGCTAAAACCTTTTACTGAGTTACTAAATAAGTAAAAGGTTTGAACAGAAACAACTTCCGAAAGAAAAAAAAAAACAGCTTTTGGATATTTCGATTTCCAAAGAAACCGCTTAAATGCGGATTTCAGTCTCAGTAAAAATTGTAGTTGAAAATAAATATAATGCTTATTATAAATTGTTTCAGTACGCTTAGCACCTAATTGTCAGACTGGAAAAATGCCTTTTTGGTAAATAAAAATGGCAATAATTTTTTTTCTCCTCTAAAAGTTCAAATATAACATAATCTTGCCCTCGTAATGATAGCAAGCAAAAAGGAAATATGTTTTTTTACATTGCTTAATAAAAAACAATGCAAATATTTTTAAGAATTGGAAATAATTGAGTGAAATACAAGAACTAAAAATTGAAAAGCTTATTCATATAATGGATTCCATAATGCACTTTCATTCATAGATCTTGATGCTAAGACAGTAGAATGGAAATCCAAATTCTCAAAGTTTGGAAAAGAAATAAATTATAAATGGAGTTATCTGGTATATTCCACATTATATCATGGTTACATTATGTATCAGTAAATTTGAATTCACGCTGATTTCAGGATACATTTAATTTCAAAGTAAAAGTTTTAAAAGGTTTAAAAAATGTTTTTGAAATGAAAAAATCTATAAATTGATATCATATTACAATTGTAAATTTATAATAATAAATCAATAAATCATTGAAATTTTCTATAGGTATGCGGTTGTAGACAATATAGATAATGACTGTTAAATTGATAGGAGAGAAAGAGAAACCATTCTTTTTTTAAATTTTTAGTTCCCATGAAAGTATTCAAGGATGTTATATTTCGATATTACGTTTGGAGTAATGTAGGAAATTTAAACCTCAAATGCCTTGTATTGTTTTTACCCTTTCTTAGGCCGTGGTAAGTATACTTATCACCAAATGCATTAATTTTTAAATGCAATTCTTAAGGTTGGAGTAAGTTTTCGCAGAATGTTTCGATGAAACACAAATCTAGATGTTCCTATTTCTGATCTCGAACCATAATGAAGTGTCTTGACTTGCTAATTAATTAATATTAAATAAAATTAATTAACAAAAAATAATGCCATCCAAAAAGCTAAATGAATTTCTTTTCTTAAATTAATTTTAATCCCAAAATTATTTTAATATATCACTCACCTTTTAATATATCAGGGCCCTTTAAAGGGTTAAACAACATCCCAAATTTTCTTATCTAATATATTATGAGAATAAGATTGAAACTGTAATGCCAGTTGTTGCCAATAGGATACATACTGAAAAAGTTATTAAAATAAATGCAAGTTTCTTCTTCCCCTGGTTAAATTTTATAATTCACAGTTCAAAATAGTAAATGAAAGATTTTTGAAATTTTCCACGGAATTACATTTGTAGAACTTATAGATACTAATTATAACATCAATTGTAAAAAGAGGAAATTGTCTTAATTCATTTAATACCAGATGGTTACAGAAGTCTGTAAGATAAAAACGTACAATGCTAATGTATACAGCAATAGCAATTTTAGTAATTCCTGAAATTTGAAACAAATACATTTCTACAAAATTAAAATGAATATATTTTGTTAAGAGTTTTGAAGGATTGCAGCTCATTTTTTAAAACATAATATCACTCTCTTATTCAGTATTATTAAAACACAGACAATTCTTCCTGAAATTTATCAATCCATTCCGAAAGTATATTCGTGTATTAATAATTTTTAGCACGTGCTTATTATCAGCCTTAGTATATACTAAGGTTGAGTAATCATAAGGGAACCTCCGACTCATATCAGCGCCCAAAGGATAAACTTGGATGACCGACTGCCACGCATCGCTAAGTCGAGCTTCGCGCGACCTGCAAACTAAGCCTCATTACGTCGCACTTTACACAGGTTTTCCACTTATCGGTTGTACGATCCATCCTGAGAAAAAAGAACAACACTAACCAGTCCCCCCCTTTTTATCTGCCACCGAAAACTGCTAAATTTAGGTGAATTGAAATTAACTAGTTAATGTGTTAATGGTATTTATTAATTACTTTCTCTTTTGAAATGATTTAGAGTATTAAATATGACATGCAAGCGAAAAAAAAGAATAATTCTTTTCCATTTTTTCTACTTTCTTTACTAAATTGAAAAAAGCTCCTAAAAAGTTTGTTTACGTCACAAATTAACTTTCCTGTTCCTACATATCTAAAAAATGGTTGCT
>BGPR01000298.1:322872-534047 GCA_013235015.1 Araneus ventricosus
AAGCGAGGCAGAAAAGTTTCAATGCAAGAAATATATGTAATTTTTTGTACAGAGAAGCATTACGCCCCCTTTAAATATTGCAATCTATTATCTACAAACGTAATCCTCTTGTTCACTTGAGCCACTCATTTTACAAAATTAAACACGAAATAACGATAAGCACTGAATTTGAATCCTTTCAAAACATGTTCTAACGAAAAAATATTCTAATTCTACATATTATTGTTGTATAATCAAATCTAAGAAGCAGCTCTGTAAATAAAACTGACATGGGAGCAATGGGAATTTAATATAAATTGGAATTTTCATGGCTTTTTGTCGCAAAAGCGTAGCCCGAGTCAGATACGGGCACGACGATTAGCTGTTTAAGAATGAGTCCCATCATCACCCGACACGACACAAAGATGTCTCATTCCTTCCCCCTGACGGATCTTAAAAACATATAAATAGGGCTTCGAGGTGCATTGAGTCATCATTACGACTATCTGAGTGTCAATTTTCTTGGCTGTAAGTGCGATAGAGTTGTCTGGATAACGCAGACACACACCTAAATACTTAGTTTTATAAGTATATGTGGATGCTTTTTTCTTATTTTGCCTTAACTAATTTATGTGCTAATGATATTTTTTAATTACTTTCTCTTTCGAAATGGTTTTGAGTGCTAAACATATCGTGCAAGAAAAAAAATAATAATTTTTCGCAATTTTTTCTACTTTCTTTACTAAATTGCAAAAAGTCTTCAGATAATTTTGTATATGTTACAAATTATCTTTCGTTCCTACACATCAAGAAAATGGATGCTTTTTCTCATTTTGTCTAAGTGTCTCTAAGCATTGAATAAAGAGGCATTTTTAGCCTGCACTTTCATCCATTATTTATTTATAATTTTAAGACACAAGATGCCTTATTTGGAAGATGATTGATAACCTTACTTTGTTCAAATTTGAAGTCGAAGATTTCTTAGCCGAACAAAGTATCAGTCGATCTCTTTTTCGTTTTCTCAGCCGAATTGACTAATTTATTTCCTTTTATAAGCTTTATAACGAAACAACTTACAGCAACAGCAACAAACAACAATTTATTTAGGTCAGAAGTTAGCGAACGTTACCTTGACTTTCATCTCAGCAACCTTGACTTCGCTGTTTCGCCTCTTTAAATGAGGAAACTGGTTTGGAATTGTAATCATTTTTTTTTTCTCTTTGTGATATGTTAAGCTCACCGAATTTCGCCTCACTTAGATGATTCTTCCGTTGAAAAGGGGGGTAAATTATTGTGATAATATTTTTGATTAAACAGTAGTACTTGGCTGAGAGATGAAGGGATGCTTATTATTACGCTGTTATCATATAATTCACATCAAACTGGGTGTTGACTTCGTGTAGTTACTTCATCACTCTTTTTTTATTTTCTGTCAGATGCTGTTTAATTCATACGTGCGGTTTCAGAAGACTTAAAACGATTTCAGAAAGTATCTTTTAGAAGAAAGGAAATATGATTTTCATATTAAATCCTCCTCTTTTTTCGATAGGTGATAACAAGTTCAAAAACATCCCACATTAATATTTCATTATTCTTTCTCAGGACTTCTACTCAAAGATTTATCCTAAATACACACTTACCTTTCCATGTGATATCACCCCAACTGATATGATGATATATAAAAAGGAAATTGCTAGAAGAAGCAATTTCACTATTACCCATCAAAACCAAATTAAAATTGATATTTCAATACGGTCTTGTGCATCTTTGTATATGTTTAATTCATTTTTATTTATTTTTTAAATTTAAATAAATACAATAAACAGTTAAATGAATTCGATATTCTATATAATTAGTGTTTCGTAACAATTCTGATTGTCATTGATTTTTAAGGTATGTAAATAAGTATTTTAATTAGAAATTCATAAAGTCTAAATTGAAATAACTATAGAATATTTTAAGCATTGTAGTAGCTTATAAAGCAGTATTTGAGTAAATATACAGTAAATATGATGAATTTCAAATAGTCACCATCTATGTTTGTAAAAATTAATTTTTATTTTCTGTAATATTACCTTTATATTTCAAAATATTGAACTAGAATAAGTTTCTTAAGTGTTTAATTGATATGCGTGAGAAATTTTCATCAATAAAACCTAAAAGAAAATTTCCAAAGATTGATAATACTAACAACAGTATATTTAAGAACAATACAGAAACATCAAAATAAATGAATACTCACATTTTTTCTGAATGCATTAGTAAATTACATTACTAGATCAAAAATGTTAAACTACTTTCACACATATCATAAATACATTAACAAAAACATTATGAGAATGATTATGAATACATAAATCTCTTAATTCGAGTTATAACTGTGTATTAAAAGTAAATAAAAAAGGTACATTAAAATACATAAAAGCCACAAAAATTAAATGCACCTTACATTATAAATTTATATAAAAAAATTGTAAAACCTCAACCAGAGACAATTTTCACACAAATTTAAATTAAATAAATAGTTTTTAGATATCCAACCAACGCATAAAAAATCATCAAAAAATTGTTAAGCAAATCATTAATTTGTATAAAAAATAGAAAGAAAAATTTAAACAGTCTTCAAAATCTGTTTGACAGAAAACTTTCAAGAGAGTTGTAAAATGTAGGTGATTATGTATAATAAGGGATGCATAAGTTATATCGGTTTTGATATGAATGTAATTTGGCTATTTCAGTAATCGACTACCAGTTTCAACCTTGTGACTTCACAGGATTGTGAGACAAGTCAAGAAATAGCAAAATTATACAGGTTTAATCAAAAAGATTATATATTTCATGAAAAAAGAGATGATTACCAATGTATAAATAATGAATTGTCAATATAAAAGAGATAAATTCATTTCTACATTCAAATGGGCTGCTTTAGAAGTCTTACATTTTAAAAAAATACGTATATTTTCAGTTGCTTTGTGTACCAGTTTTAAAATACAATTTAAAATTCACATTCTTCACTCATAAGCACTTCTTAAATATAAAATTTTATGATTTTTTTAAATTGATAGTAACTGACTTTATGTTTAGAGCCCAATCAAATTAATGAAACAAAAATTTTTAAAATGGAAATTGCCAATAAGATAAGGAAATTCAGTTCGCTTTTTATACCATGAAAATAAAACCCAGTAAGATAACATGAATTTTATTACACTCATAAAATTATCCATAGTTTAAAAAAACTACGTACAAATAATCGATTGATACTGAATTTATATTTTAAAAAATGGGTTTAAATTGAAGTAGGCATTGCTGCAAAATACACATCTTACAGTTCCATTCCATGATTTGAGCATTAAGGATGGTGATGATTCCAATTTAAAAAATTGGAAACGAAGGGTCCAGTCCAGTTAAAGTCTCCGAAAGGGTGACAATTTTTTCTTCTTGATAAGAACTGTCAAGCTAACGGCAAGAATTACAGCCGGTCCTACGACGATACATACAAAAAGGATCTCACTGCTTGGAAGTATGATACCTTTCTTTTCCGAATTCTGATTGGTCGACAGTCCAGAAGCTGCAGGAGGTGGTTCACATCCACGCTCAATGACGGGGGGGATGACCGACACCCAGAATTCCGCGGCTTCCTTGTGGTGACTTTCGTGAACAACTTGAGATGAGTTCCCCTGGCTGATGAAATCGAGAACCAGACGTTCCTCTGCTGTGTACTGGGGCCATAGGGCATAGTCTTCCAAGGGATTCGGGTTTCTATAAGAGACAAAATACTTCATAAATGAAATTAATCATACAAAGCAATTTAAATATTAAATTACAAGACCATTTGATGTGATTTCATGATTTAACATCACAGTTGAAACTATGCAATAATTTATTAACGACGGATATTGTAATTTTGATATCATATTTACTGCCATACTTCACTACAGATGAATAAAGAAATTAAAAAAGGCAACAGTGCTTCGTGAACAAGCAATTTTATAAGACATATAACAATAAACCATTTTGTTGCTAAGTTACGAATTTAAAAAATGGAAAAAAAGAATACCCTTAAAAAGACAATGATAAGCAAAGCATTAAAATTTTGAACTAAAAAAAGTACGCATAAACTCTCGCGATTGGGCAAATAACATGTTTGCCAATCGCAAAAAATTAAGAATTAGCATATTAAAATAAATATGAAACCACCAGATTTATTTTAAATTTAATTAACCATGCCGCAATGTTTACATAACGAAATAACATTTAATCTTATGTATTGCAGTAACTAGCGATCAAAATTAGCAGTTCTAGTTAAACTGTATAACATTGGAACAGGAAAAATATAAAAGAATTACGAATTTCTTTATAGTATAACAGAAAGCAAATCTTGATTTAAAATAGTAGAATTTTTTATTTTAATTATTTTCTACTTTTTAATCTATAATTTATAATTAATTATTAAAAATATTTTGGAATGTTGAAATAATTTTTTCTCAAGATCACTACCAAGTAGCACCACGCGAATGAGATCCAATTTTAATTAGATTAATCGATTAATTGATAATTAAGTTATGAAACTATTAAAATATTGTCTCGTGATCGAAAACACACAACTGTACATAATTTCAAAACTCTAATACAAGAAGAAGAGTGTGAAATATCGATTACAAAATTCAATCTTTACAAACATGAAACAAGGTAAATTAAATTAAAGAGCAATAAAAATCGTCTTAAAACATATATAATTAATTATCTATAAAATCTTGATTTTTTTTAGAAAAAGAATATTTAAATGTAACTATAAATAAGTTTAATAAAAAACACTTTTTAAAAGCACTTTCATTAGTGAACTAAACAGTAGAATCTTTTATTTTAATTAATTTCTGCTTTTTAGTCTATAATTTATAATTCATTATTGAAAATAATTCGGAATGTTGAAATAAATTTTTCACAACTTCACTACCAGGTGGCGACACACTTATAGAATCAAATTTTAATTGGATTAATCGTTTAACATAATTAAGTTATGAAAATATTAAAATAGTGCATTGTCATCGGGAACACACAGCTGTAAAAAATTTCAAAATTCTAGCACATCAGGAAATGAGTAAAAAATCTATTACAAAATTCCATCCTTATAAACATGAAACAAATAAAGTTAAATAAAAGTGTAGAAATAGTAATTAAAAAAAAAGTATTTCGAATAGAAATATTTCAAAGTCTTAAAATAAATAGAAGCTTGTATGATAATATTTTTTAAATGTTTAGACCATCAGAATAGGTAATTTTTTGTATGACTAATTTATTTATTGTCCCTCCTTTTATTATTGCAAAATGTGATCAATATATTTTTTCTAAATGAGTAAAATGAATGTGATTAATCATACAGATCTCTCACGTCAATTGCAAAATCTGATTTAAAACAAAAGAATGTTTCTTTCATTTTGAATTTTCACTAAGTCACACCCTTTAGCCTTTCTTCAAAGTTGATAAAGAAAATTTTTCATTTGTCATAAATGAATTGAAACTCTGCTTCAATTATTGATAGTAGTTTTGTGAAAATTTTATTACTCATTATTCAATAATACTTTACTTGCGTATTAAAATTAAAGATGAAGAAATGGCGTTTTATACTTAATACAAAATATTCATATAAATGTTTCTTAAGTGTTATTGTCTTTGCGAAATTCCTCTCATGACATTAACCAATATTTCATAAATGTTTTATTTGAAATATGCGTAATTCGAAATTACTCCATTCGACTATTCAAACTGAATTTTTCAAGAACCATTCAAATTTTAAAAGTATTACGAAAATCAAATTAGAGTTTTCACAGTCATTCTGACAGCGTTTTTCAAACGCCTATTTTTTTAAAAAAAATTTACTTTGGAATTATTTCAAAAACTAAGCTCCCATTTTTTTTTTCAAAAAAAGACTACCTTTTCGAATCAACCACTATAATATGACCAGAAAAATGTAAGAATAAACTTGTAGCATTCCAATAGTCAATAAACTAGAAAGCTTGTCAAAAGTTAGTTACTAAAAATATATCGAAATTTTATTATAACAATAAGAATTTCCAATATTTCAATTATCAATTGTCAGCTGCCTTTGAAAAATCGTTATATAAATTGGAATTTCCAATACTAATTATCCTTTCCTTTCAGGTACGATTTTAGGCATTCGCATTACTTTTCGATATTTTAGAGAATTATTGTCGATTGCATTATTCGTTAGAACTTTTAAGAACTATAATACTAGATTATTTTCTATATTTGAATATTCTTTTATTATCGAAATTTCCCCGATAGAACAATAAAAAGGAAGTGATAATATTTACAAATAAAATTTTCACTTACCCCGTTTTGGCAAAATTCACGAATCCAGAAACTATTCTTTTTGTTAATGTAACTTCCTCTTGTGGCAGATCATCAATCTGTAAGGTCAGAGCCAATGAGAAGAGTAAGTCTGTTCCTTGTGGGGATGTCACAAAGGATGGCTGGGAGCTGAAGGAAGGGCGATGGTTAAAATTGTACATGTATAACGACTTTTCCTTCTTTGACAGTTCGTTTATAAGGGCTTCAGCTCTTGAATATATAAAGAGATCTCCACAAAAACGAAGAAGACTTTCCTCCAAATTCATTTTAGAATATTTGTAGAAAAAATCGACAATTCTGTTTGCTGCACTGCTATGAGTTTTAAAAAAATCGGCCATGTAAAAATTTATCAAATGTGAAAAGTCGGACGATGAAAGAGTTCCATTCAAAAATTTATCGTAGTATTCGGAACCCATGGCTTTTAATGCCATGGTACATAACGTACCCTCGTTCTGATTTAAACCCACCATTACGGGTATGGAAGCATATTGATTGTTTTTTATTTCATGAATTATATTTCCGTGGATCAATTCGTAATCAATAGTAGGCCTAAATTTTGATTTGAGCTCCATTGTCGCTTCTAAAATTTCCACTGCAGATTTCTGTTTCAGACATGGTATAACTTTTGTTAGTTCTGGAAAGTAACAGTCAACGGCTGTTGCTATATCGTAAGTTAAATTTAAAGGTGTGCTGTTATAGGCCCAATCTCCGTCAGGGAAGCCGCTTTGGAGAATAACTGTCTGAAATAAATTCTCATTTAAACTTAGAGGAGAAAACGTGTGGATAGCCGCACTCATTGAACCGGTAAAACGGCCAAATAGGGTAACATTTTGCGGATTACCTCCGAAGTTAGCTATATTTTTCTTAATCCATTTCAGAGCCATGCGTTGGTCAAAGAGACCGTTATTTGCTGGAGCATCATCAGAAAGAGTTGTTAAAAACCCAAAGGCAGATAATCTATAGTTTACTGTTACGACAATTACCTGACCGTTAACTGCCAAAAACCCTCCATCATATTGCTGGGGGTCGGCATAATCAAACCCTTCACCTGCTAGCCATACCATTACAGGCAGAGAATCATTTGAATTTTGGCTTTCACGATTTGGTACATAAATGTTTAAGAGTAGACAATCTTCACTTATTTCAGCTTTATTAGGATGGAGTAGAGGGCTTATGACCGATGCCACATGATGGGGCTGCATGCAGCTAGGGCCAAAGTCAGTGGCGTTCCGCTCGATAGTTGGCGTTTCTAAAGGCTGAGGTTCCTTGAAACGCAAACTTTCGATTGGGGGTTGCGCATAGGGGACGCCTAAGAAAATATTTATTATTTTACCTGAAATTTCTTCTTCACGCCCGTGCAATATTCCGGAGGAAGTTTTGACTATTTGGCCGGGAACTTCTTCAAAACCGCTGATTAAAGCCAGAATGAGATAGAAAAAAATCATGATTTTGACTTACTTTAGTCGATCAAAAAGTCTATAACTGGCAGTGCAAGCAAACTTAGTGTCGAAATTAGGAGAAGATCTGGAGGAGATCTCAGAAGGAGAAGATCTCAGAGTCTCAAATGCAGCATTCGAGAATGAAGTGTACATACGTGAACATTCCCTTTTTATGAGTAGAACCGGGTTACTGATTCCACTTCATGGCCAATAAACGCGTGCTGCCACTGACCTGATAACTTGCCAGTCCAGTTAAGTAACAACTTTCCCTCCTAACCTTCCTACCCACTCAGTGCAACACGGCGAAAGTAGTCTGATCCCTCCCCCCTCCTTCATTTTGGCAACACGCCCATTTACAATACGTATTGTTGCAGCTTTCGGCTTTTAACCAATGACGGAGATAGAATCGTAGATTAAAGGGGAGGAACGTAAACCAATCCCTTTCTCCCAAGCAGTATGTCCAGTTAGTTTGGTTTATCACCAATTTGGCGAGAATAACCTTCTAGTTTCACTGGCAGATTTTGAGCTAAACACTGCTACCCATCTGAAGAGCAATTTATTTCACTAATACCGATTTTCTACATCGTGTTATCCAACACTTTTTTCGGGTCACTATTTAGTGATTTATAACGTATTAGACTTAAAAATCTCTAATCGTTTTCATTTTTTGTAGTTATACTAAGATTTTATTTAAGAAATAATGAAAAAATATATTTAGATTTTTCTGGATTATGTTCAACCCATACATTAAGTTAATTATTTCCATTTATTACAACAAAATTTTTAAATTTCTGATTAGATTAAGAATACTAAAAGTCAGAATGAAGCAGAATTTTATTTTTTACCAATTGATGAATAAAAATATGGCTAGTTTTACGAAATAGAATAAAATTAAAAATAAAAGCTTTATTTGGTAAGCTTTATTTGGTTCTAGAAAGTGGGTACTACTTAGGGGTGGTTGAAATGAAACAAAATTTTAGACTGTATGGACTATGGTCTTCTCTTACAAATTTAAACAAACAAAACTCACAAATTAATTTAATTAAAAAATAGCGTGTACTAGGAATGCAATTAATTTATAAAAATTAAAGCAAAATAAATTTTAAAATACATTAAAAATATTCAAAAAGCAGAGAAGAAAAATAATTTTAAATCTTGACAAATAGCTTAAAAGAAAAACATGCTACACAGGAATATAAATTATTACCTACCAAATACATTTAATAATCAAAATACGTTACTTTAAAAAGATTCATAAAGAAAGATGTAGTAACAAAACTTTTTTTGCCGGTTTAGAGCTTATTATCTTTTAAACTCTTAAAACTACTATTCCAAATGAATTAGTGATGATATCTAAGAAATCTTCTTATAAAGAATTTCTTCTTATTCGACTCAATCCAAGGATGTGTTTCCTATAATCACACTGTATATCCAGTGAGTGGTTTACTGTCCTATTTAAATATTCGAAGAAAGTTTGAAACTGATGAAATTCAATACTATATTATATATTATGGAATCTACTTAGAAAATCTAATAAAGAATTTTTTAAAAAGATGATTAAGACAGTTCGGATTAAATTCACAATTCAGTTACGTCACTGAGAAAAGGATCAAGAGAGCTGAAATCTTCAAATGATAAATTTCAAGAAAGTCTCTACAGTGCAGGGATTCGTGATATTTGTCTGCATATAATTAGTGATGTCAAAGTGACAAAAGAAGCTTCTATTCTTTTTTTTTTTAAAAAAAGCAGGTTTTTCTTTATTAATTACAGTACCTCATTTTTCCAAATTTTGCACAGAAACTTTAAGCTAAGAATACTCAAAGCAATTATTTTCTATTTGTAGACACAGATTCATTAAAAACACGTTGAATATAAAAGGCTATTGTAGAATAAGCTATTATTATGGAAAATAAATTATTTTCGCGCATTTCTTATTGCCGTATTTTTCTATTGACCCATTATTTCTAGATGGATTTCCTTTCTTAATGGGGCGCGGTTGTAAAGCAAAATTTCTTTCGTTTAATGTATTTGTATATTTCAAATCAACTGAATTATATTTCAAAATATAATTCAGTTGATGTTCAGTTCAAGTTTAGTTTTCTCTATATTTCAAAACTGCAAAACTCTCGTTTTACAGTTACATTCATAACATTCCCAGCATCCTTCGTGATCTAAATTAAGAAATCTTTCATTTAAAAGGCATACATTTATTCTGTAATTGTGGGAAATTCTTAACAAACCCATCAAAATATAGTTCAGTTTAAGTTCAATTTTCTGTATATTTCAAAATTGTAAAACTCTCGTTTTACAGTTTGTACATTCATAACATGCCGGCATCCTTCGTGATCTAAGTTAAGAAATCTTTCATTTAAAAGGCATATATTTATTCTGTAATTGCGTGAAATTCTTATCAAAGAATAATACCCTGACATGTCATTGTATCTAACAAAGAATAATACCTGTCAATACCCTTTCATAGGCATATAATAGGATTTTTTCGCTTTTTTGCATGTATGGAAGTCCATTTCTATCACTCATTTTAGTGCTGTTTGCTTATATTAGCTTAAAATTTTTAAGCTACACGGGACTCACTTGGGATGAACCTCTTAATTTTGAGACTTGGTCAAATGACGAGGACGACCCCTAAGCCAGTAACTTCATCTTCAAACTTCAACACCACACCAATGAGAGAGCATTTAACTTAGATGACTTCCATATTAGGAAATCGTGCTCGGTTTCGGACCTGAAACCGAGATTTTGCTACCATCAACCGAGGTTCCATTCGAGTTATCGGAATCTTCTTATTTGACTCAATCCAAGGATGTGTTCCCTATAATCACACTATATACCCAATGAGTGGTTTACTGTCCTATTTAAAAATTCGAAGAATGTTTGAAACTGATGAAATTCAATACTATATTATATGGAATTGCTTTGATCCAACATGTTCAATCTCTCGTTTGTTTCCAAATGTTCATTTTATTAAAAATTTTATTCATAGGCATAATGACAAATATTAAAAAGTTATGAGTTGTTTGTATTTTTAGTGTTCGTTTTAAATGTCTGGTAAAGAAATTTTGTTTCCTTGATATTCATGTTCCAATAGTATTTATATGTAACAATTTTCACCTTAAATGCTATCATCGAGATCTAAATTATCTGTTTTAGCAGTGATAAGCTTCATGGCTCTGATATATGTGTTTGAAGAATTTCTGAAATAAAAACGCAGAATGATAGATACATTTTCATGCAGATAGATTTTTTTCAAAATGACTAGGAGAAACAAATTCTAGTCCGAAATTTATCGACGAAAAAAATCTTTGGCGCTTGAATGAACCAAACGAATCCACTCTGATCACGAAAATACATCTAGTGACCCTCCACAGAACAAGTTCATGTTTAAAGTTTTTTTTTTCATTCATTCATAGGCTCTTATCCGGGGATTTTACGCTGTTACTTCAGCTCCACCTATACAAAGGACGTAGACCTATTCATTTACAGTGCGGAAAATCGTGGGATGATTTTAAACTCTCCTGTTTTTCGATTACTTCAGGAGAAATAAGTCACGTTTTAATAATATAAAATTCTAATTGAAAGAAAGGTTATCTTAGAACTGCAAGAATATATATATATATATATATATATATATATATAGAGAGAGAGAGAGAGAGAGTTTGATTTTGCTATAGATGTGGAAAAAATACCCTTAAATTCGAGTGTCAAAAATAATAAAATTTTCGATTCCGAAAAAATGAAAATAAATAAATAATGAGTAAATAAAGGAGCAATATTAACATGGTTCAAACATTATAATTATCTTTCCGATGTATTCTCGTTTGAGAGACTGATAAAAAATATTAAACTGAATCTAAATCTACATTTCCACGATCGCATGTTACACAAGCGAAAATTTATCATTATTTCCGCTGTTATATATATATCAGTATATTTTAAGATTTCAGAATGTAGTTACAAGAACTCTTTCGTAAATTGCTTTAATGAAAGGAATGAAAAATAAAATGGCTAACAACCTATGGATCAAAGAAAAGACTCACATTCCAATTTTTAATTGGGTATGACTTTCCAACATTTAGAGACCGAATACTCAGCGAAAACAAGATGGCATATCGAGCGATATACCTTTGAAAATAATATGTCAGAGAAACAAAGCATCATTTAAAATATTTAAAAGAAGTTTAGTTACTTTTTCTTTTTACTCAAGAAAAATAAAATTATACAGTTTCTAAGAAAAAAGCTTTAGCATTTTGTTATTATTGTAATTTCTATTCTTTTTGGTCGACCTATTATTTACTAGTTACGGATTTTGTGCCAGGAAATTTCACATTTTATTCTTTAGTTTTTGTCTAAAGACTAAATTTTAACTATATTTAGCTAAGCATATGCCATAAAAATGCTTTATTTAGAGGAAAACACAAATTTATAAACTCACTGCAAAAAGAATTACGAAATAACCGAATAATAGTTGTGTAATAATGGTTATATTTTTAACTAACGACATTTCGTGCTAAAAAATCAGTTTATTTCTCTACTGCTTTTTAAAAATGATGTATGCAATATGTATCTTGAAGTGAGGATGACAACTGGGTAACTACAAACAGTTGTTCCGAGAAAAACGCAAATAAATGTTTTTTAATGATTTGCAGAGAATGTGAGGACTTCAGTGCCTTTTATTTTAGAACTATTGCTTAATTTTAAGCAATTAGAAACGATTTTGCTAAGTAATTAAATGGTTTGTTGGTCGGCTAGAGATAAATGAATTTTCCTTTTATTTGATCTCCCAATTAAATTTTTATTTAAAAAATATGTCAGTAGGAATCTCCGACAGCAGTTACTTAGCATTATTATGTTGCGAACCTAGCCTCATGGAAGCTTTCTGTGTACTACAATTTACCCATATTTCATAAGTTTTTAGTACCTAGTTTTAGAAGAAATTATGTCCCGATATACAATCTTTTTAGCTAAAGTTAACTTAAAAATTTCGAAAACCTCTAGCTATTTAAAAAAGGGGAAACGAATATTGCATTCGATTTTGGAAACAAATTCGAGCTGTATACTTTCTCGTTTAATTTATTTCCTTTATTTATCTTCATCTATTTATGCTTTGATTTTTTTTCGTTTCAAAAATCCAATTTGTTTATATTTTGTTTTTGTTTAAATTTTGTGTATTCATTCTATTGGTTATCAAGTAATGTTTTTGATTGTGATAGATTTTCTGGACCTTCTTGAGAATTAAAGAAAATTATTGAAAAAATAGCTGATTTTATCAGATATATATTTTTATCGTGTTCTAGTTTCAGAGAAGATCTGCACTTTTCTGAATAATACATATAAAAATGGTTAAAACTGTATTTCATAAATGTAGTAAAAATCTTGGATTAAGGATTATTAATATAGTGAAAGATGATCTAAACTGCTTCTATTCACTTATCATATCAGTGAAAACGTAAGTCATTTATTTTACATAACATAGCAAATTAATCGATCATTTGATAATAATAGTAATTTGATATAATTGATTTATAAGTTCCTTAGTTTGCACATTGTCTTTGTTTTTCTACATGTCTTTACTTTGGTCCCTTACACTGTGAATAGACAAACTCTTCAAATATTAGCAAGCTTTCCACGTAATGCAGTGAAATACACTCTATACATTGACTTCGATTGTTGTAAACACGATGAATGATGGTAGAATTTATTATGTGCTGCAGTAAACCAGAATGCTGAAATCCAACGAGTCTTTCCTTAGAATTTTTATTTAAATTTGACAAAAACTTACACTTTCTTAATAATATCCGTTTTAGGAATTAACATGAGTTAAAACTTCTCATGAATTATGTGAATTTAAGTTTGGTTATATATGAATTAGTTTCTTAGTGCTAATACTAATAAATACACTGAAAAAAGCATTTTCTTGCAGCTTTTATCATGAAATGAGCAAGAGGACTTTATATAGTTTCTGCATCTTCTGAAGGATATATTTCCTCTTTTCATATTATTTATTCATATTTATTTACTCTACCATTATTGTATTAGTTTTCCTATTGTCTATTCATATTTTTTACTTAACCCCTTAACGGTTTTATTTTCTCTACTGTCTAATTAGATGACACTTTCTGTTTTGGGAATGTGTTGTCGTATTGATTCAATTAAAGGTCCGTAGAACACTTGAGACGTTAATGAGTTACTCTTCATTCTTTGTATAGAATTATAACGTCTACGAATGACGTAATTTCAGACTATAAGTGTAAAAATACCATAATTCGATTCACGAGTGGAGCTCGGGCTAAGCCGTTAAGGGGTTGAAACAAGTATTAAGAATTATGCCCATTTCATTAGTCGTGTTTTTCTCTAAGTATGTAGAAGCTCTTAAAAATAATGAAGATCTCATCTGAAAATGTTTACTCTGATAAACAGTTCAATTAAGATTATACGCATTTAAACTGCCATGCCTTTTCTATTTATAGAATTAAATATTTTTTTCATTCTATATTTGATGGAAGTTCTGATTTCGGAAGCTATTGAAATTACAAAAGAAGCCAGAAACATATGCTTATAAAGTGCATATAAAGCAATTTCAATTGTAAATTTAAAATATATCAAGAATTCTTCACAAACTTTTAAGTTCTTTTGCTTTAATTTCCAGGTATAAAAACAAATCGTTTCAGAATCTAAACACATAAACAGAAGATGACGAATAATTGAAAATTTAACATTTATTTCCGCTTGCTGCTTTTATTTATTTAAAAATATTTTAGAATTTAGAAAATTATATAAAAATTTCATTATAACTCCCTCTTTCATACTTTATTTTCTAAAATTTGCATATTATTTTTTTAACTCGTTGTTAGAAATGCCATACTAAAATTCTTTTTCTTTCATTACTTCTATGAAATCCTATCGTAGCACGGGACAATTAGCTACAAATCGTTATCATGTTATTTAAATCTTTTATTGGAGTTTTATCTTGGAAGAACAGAATCAGCCGAGTCCAAGCACTCCCAAAAGCACCTCTCTTTACTTGTCAATCATATGTTATTTCCTCATCCAAATTCTCCTGTCCAACATTTTCACCGTCTAAGAAAGATGCTTCATGCATATGGAAATCAAATTCTGGAAATGTTGCTTTCCACCGAGCGTTGTCTGTAGGCAGAGAATCTGCATAGAAGTTTTAATATGCGCATCACACTCATTGAACACACAACGATAATTTAATTGCGTTGAAGTAACATTGCGAAACGTTTTCTTTACTACATTGTTATGCGGATGAAAATAAACGACTGTAAGAGTATTTTGACTCCAAGTACAAAAAATATAAACTGCGTAAAAAAAAACAAACAGTGAAGGAACTTATCCTCTGCCTAAAGAAAGATGCTTCATGCATATGGAAAACATGTTCTGGAAATGTTGCTTTTCAGCGAGTGTTGTTTGTAGGCAGAGAATCTGCATAAATACTAGTATACGCATCATATCCATTGAATAAGCAACGGTAGTTTAATTATGTTGAGTAACTTAGAGAACCGTTTTCTTTGCTGCTTTTGTTATATAAATTAATCGAAACGACTGCAAGAATATTTTGGCACAAGGTTAAAGAATATAGACTGTGAAAAAAGGAGGGATCTCCCAGCTGAAAAGTTATGTCATGAGCGTTTAGAATTCAAATTAAATTTTTTGAAATATTTTATTTCAAGAATCCAAGTTATGGATATAGAGAGGATTCTCTACCCTTCCCTAAAAAATAGTCAATTCATTGCAGAACTATTGCGAAATGTTTTCAAAGTATATATAATAAAATTGCGTAGGACTTTTCTATGTTATCAACATTTCATTCATTGGAGATGGCAGAAAAAAAATTGAAGAATAATGGTATCAAAATCTAATTTAATTAAATACTTGCTTAATAAATTATTTTAAATTTTTGATTAATGATTTCGAAGTATCAAAAAGTTTTCTTAAGGGATTAAAGATATGTGTGAAATGTTAGTGGAAAACGTATTGATTTCTAAATAGGACACATGAAAAATAGAACATCGTAATAGCAGCAAAGGAATTAGTTTTTCTCAAAAACCATTTGTTATGCTGTTAAATGCATTTTGGGATCTGAATATATCATAGTTATTTTATACGGGACTTAGCAACAAAGGAGGCTTCAATAAACAGAAACGAAGAAAAACTCTTCTTTTTTAGAGTATAAGGCATATAAAAAGCTATTGTGAAGAGAAGACGTAAGTTATTTACAACCATTGAATAAAATTTTCAGATACTGATCAAAACTAAATATTTCGATAAGTTTTAACCATTTATATATTTAAAGTCAAATTTCTTTTACTTAGAGTTGGATGCAATTTCAGCAAAAGAGGTTACAAATTAGAAAGTTCATAAATTAAAAGAAATTCTAAGTAGGGAATTTTTTTTAATAATAGTCCTTACAGACCTGGTATAACAGTCTTTGGCATATAACCCACAATATAAAAGTTCTCCATTTCCTTCGGAAAATTATTGGTGTCCCGCATAGACAATATTTTCTTAGAGCATTTTATGAAGAATTAAACTAAATGAAGAAATAAATGAAATCTATATATAACCCTCAATGTAGTTTAATTAAGGTAATAGACTATTAACAGTTCAGTGCTGTGGATTTATTTTTGGAAAGTTAATATCGAGGACAATGTAAGTAAATTATTCATCTCCTCAAGAAAACTATTCAGTAAGATGAAGGAAATACTTGTATATTTTTTTTGTCATATCACAAGTAAAGGACATTAATTTAATTTGGAGGACATGAAAGAATAAATTGCTTTCTGATATGAATGAAATTTAGGAACACAAGCTTTAGGTGTATAAATATTAACTACAGTGCTTTGTTGTAGGAGGAGGGGATTAGTATTTTATGAAAAAAGACGTGAACTTCAAATCTTCATGAAGCAAAGAGCAAATATCCTTTCCTTTTTTAAAAAATAAAAAGTAAACAGCAGTTTTTTGGGAGGGAAAGTTGCATATGTACGAAAGTGTCCAGAAAAGATCATTTTTAGTTATTGGTATGTTGTGAAAGAATTATGGAAAAAAACATGAGCAAACTTGTTGATAAATAGATAAATAAATTTTGCTTCTTACGTTTGCGTATGAATCGGTATCTGAGTAAGAGTTTTTGTTCTGAAATTAATTTTTATGCTCATGCATCATCTGAATACTCTTAAGTTAGCCTTTTGGGATCATTGCCCACTGAATCTGGGAAGTTTTCCCCCAATTAGTAGATCCAAAAAAGGATCACACCCAAGATGATGTCAGAAATTCATTACTTCAAACGTCTAGTTTTATCGCTTAATCATGTCTCTGTTATCATAAATTCAGAGTTGATCCTACTTACATTATATATATGTAGTTGATGATATATGGATTTTGACGGCTTAAAGTCTTACTAACTAACTGACACACTGCGGTTATAATTTAATTTGTTAATTATTAAATGTTTAAAAAATATTTTTTGAATTTATTCTAGTTATTTCATTTATTCGTGAAAAGCAAATTTGATGGATTTGATTGCATATATTTTAACAAATATAAGTATATTGATGCAAATTTTCATATATTTCATAAGAATAAATGCTCTCAAAAATACTTCAATATTGAAGGAATATATAGACAAGGCAAGGAAGCCGTAGCCAATTTATTTTTTATAGCTGCATTCGGCGTACTAAATTCATTAGGAATTAATTAAATTTCGTAAAAATATGTTATAAATATAATGGGCTCGTCAATGCGTATAATGGACTTCAAATGCTTTTGAAATATTCTTGCTTTGTTGTTCTGAATATGAAATATTTCTAGTTGACTCTAGTAGAGAAAGAAAAGTGCATTATTTCTATCCCTATTTCTTGATTCAACTTCACAGGAATTCATATATTAATGTTAAGAAAATGTTTTAATATAAAATATGAGTAATGTTCATTAGGGTTAATTTTTGTTTACTGTTTAAATAAAAGTTATTAAGAATTGTCTTCCGAATGAATTTAACCTAGGATGGGGGGTTTCTCAGCTAAAGGAGCAACGAGCCATCTATAATTTAATTACACTAATAAAGTTAGTTTGCATCATTTAACTAATTTATTGGTTAAATCAAGGTAATTTGTCATTAATTAATTTTTTTATCAATAATTATGCCAAAATGGTCTAAAAACTAATTAATTGAACTTTTTGGTAAAATTATATTTATGAGGACATTCTGATGCTGTTTCTGTACTTGTTAATTTTTTAATAGCTTAAAAATAAAATTTTATAATCTTCCGTTTTCATATGGGCAGTTAGAGAAAAAAAATTTCCCCTACAACTTTAGCAAAACTACAAAGCAAAATATTGTGTATTATATCGTACATAAATAGTTCTTAAAATATTTCATAGGTTTAAAAGTTATTGAAAATAATACTGTACATTTTTCCTAAAAGGCTGGAAATGCTTGTTGTTTCTACATTGAAATACATAATTTTTGGAGTAACTCATTTATTAGGAAAAGACAAAAAATATTTTTTATTTGATAATTATAGCCAAAAACATCAATGCAATATTTTAGAATTGAAACTGAAACTTCATTCTTATTTCTGAATGGGATTCAGCACATCTGAATACTTTTTATTTAGAAGACCGAAAAAAGATCTCAAATAAATAAAAAAATCTGAAGTATTTAATTCAGAGTTTAATCAGTAGTTTTCAATATTATAAAGCTTCAAAAACGTGACAGTTATTTTCAGTTTGCATCATATTGTTATTTTAGACGTATGAAAAACGGAACAAAATGTATTGTAAATGTTATCAGCATTTTCTTGAATACCTGTATAAACTCAGATTTTACGAAATAAGAAGTAAATCTGGAAAACAGAAGGAAAGTTGAAGTTCCATACCTTACTGCCTTGGGTTTTGCTTGTGGCTTTGCTATTTTAACTCGAGGGGATTCTTTAGATTCTATGTCAAAAAGAATATAGGTAACAAAGTTCTGAATGAAATACATCACCGCTACAAGTTTCTTAGACTATATTTTCCCCCTTTAAGCAATTCTCCCTAAATTTTTTCCTTTCAGATGCTTCGTCTAATTATTATTTTAAGTGTTTAAAAGGGGAGCTACTTACATGTTAAGTATCATAGAATTGATTATTGTTTGGAGGGAAGGTGGTGTTTTGTTATAACTTTCTTTTTAAGACACATGTGGTGTGTCTTTCATCATGAATCAACTTAAAGCTCATCACAGGAATTTTCTGTTTAAATATCTTTTTCCGTTAGAAATATTATACTACATATCTTTTCGCTTTGTTTTTCTTGCTTTGTTTGATTCAGGAGTATTTTTTTGTTTTGATTACTCTATAAAATCTGCAAAATTTTCGATTCGAATTTGTCTAGAGCTGTCCTCTACCAGTTTTTTTCCCAGCCGATTTTACAGGACTCGGCCATTTTACGCCTTGCCTCATCATTCAATCCAATCACTTTCCACAGAAATTTTCCTTTCAAACGATTTTTCCCTACAATTTTTCCCTTCAAACACTTCGATCCCTGTATTACTTTTTTCAGACCTTTAAAATAGGAACTAGTTCCATATTAAGTAACCTGAAATTTATTTTGGGAGTCATTCACATGACATTCTTCTTTTTCTTTGTACTACTAATTACTTTTCCTTGTACAGGGTTGGGTCATTTTTTTCTGCTCTTATTTTACTCTTTGTATCATCAAACTTTCCAACGCGTTTCTCAAGATATTTTCCCTTTTAAAGCTTTTTCTGGTATATTCTAGTATAAAGCTTCAATTCTGTTTTAATTTCACATGACGGATCAAAATTAAAAAAAAATCTGAGGACCTTTCTGGGTCAAATATTGTATGAATGAGCCAACAGGTGGCAGAATTTGTGAGCGATAATCCCGGAATTTCGAATATTACATGACTTCACAATAAAGTATGGCTTCATTTATCAGAACACGTAAAAACTAAACCGTGCAGGATTCGGGTATCTGGAAATCCACATGACATTACTGAGTCACCACTGCATCTAAGGAAGATGTGCATTTGGCGTACCATAACTGGCTTACGAATAACTGAAAAAATGAAATAGGACATGGGTTACATATCCCTGGACTGAAAATCATTGTATTCTGCAGTATTTAACAAGTATACCCGAAATGAACCTGTATTTCCCTTTTGGGGGTTTATTTATAGAGACAAGATGTCCCAGAACCCACTTCTTTATATTTTTTCTAAAATCTTTAACTATTTCATCGTGTCTGAATTTTTTTTTATATTTTTTCATTTACTTATAAGATTTTGAGCAAAACCTTCCCCTCCAGCTAACGTCCCAGACTGAAGTTTAGAAAATGTCGACACTTTAGTTTACTGAAGGACAAAGCGTATGTACACAAACTCGGCGCCGCAATTGAACGGCAACACTTCGGTTGAAATCAGAGCCATCGCCGGAGCTACACAGCCGCGAGTCACGCAGAACATGTAACAGCGAGGAGGGCCTTAACGAAAACAACAAACACTTTCGACACTTGCTCTGATTCCAATCATTGTAACGCAGACTAAGGTTACCTCTTGTCCAAATTACATTATTTTTCACACGGTATATCTTACATTATAGCTCATTTTATTGTCTGTATTGTAAGACGTCCTTTAGCTAGCGATTTACAATACAGGATAAGTTTTCAGTAACCTACAATTCTGAACTGAAATGACTTTTGAGTCATTTCAGATAGTAGTACAAACTTTTTTGATTCAAAAGAACTTGGTAAAGGAATTTAATGAATAACGTTTTGAAAGTGAGAACCATCGGAGGTAACACAATAGAGTAACCAAGTCAAAAAGTTGTTAGATGCAGATGCAAGTGTTTCTTTTTTGCTTGAAAATTAGTAAGCTATGGTTAATAAAGTCTTCTGGTTTCTTCATGTGAAATAAATCTTTAATGACTCCAAAGACAGAAATCATAAGGATTAATATCTGTTGGATAAGGTGGTCAATGCAATACACCAGTATAACGATTTGGGTATTGATAGGCGGAAACTCGCGCTTCAAACTTATAAATAACTGATTAGGTCGATGTTTGAACGTTGAAGACCACTTTTCTAGAAATTTAATGTTACATTTTCACCACATAAATACCAATCTGTAGCCATAAAAATATGATTTTCGGTTGAATATGACGGTTCGGAAAAGTGTTGAAAGACGTTAATTTTCTTTTATACCCTCTTTCGTTGAATTTATCAATAGTGACACCTAGTCAGGGCCTGAGAAGTTATTTCAGTTCAATGTTGTATATTAATTAAAACTCACCATTTACAAGCTTGGAAGCAGCAGAAAAGAGGAATCTTTTGCAAGTAAGAATATTTTTCATTGAAATCTTTTCAAAGCAATTTTCTAATAGTTAAAAAGAACAGACATCTTTGATGATCTAAGGCAGTCCCGACTTTTCACTCTTTGTCCTAATAACAGTCAGTCCCGGCAGTCCCGACTTTTCACTCTTTGTCCTAATAACCCAGCTTCTAATTTATAACTAAGTGGTTCATCGTAAAATATATGTAAAAATCTTAATTAAGTTTCATTTTTTAAAAGTTATCTTCTGAAGAAATCTCCTTCCCAAATTTTATTGGTTATAAAGTGTTATTACCCTAACTAGACAGATAAAAAAATCTTTGTTCCTCTGAACATATTTATTTATATTTATGAATATTATTTTGTCATTTGTAAAAAAATAAAGAGAGATTATTTTAAAATTTCAAGAGACGTCCCAGAAAGTTCCAGTTTTTAATGTTTTGTGCCGAATTTGAATAAAATACCCCGGATTGTCCTTTCTTAAACGTGTAAATAAATAATTCATATTGAGTATTTTTGAAAAATATACAGTAGTGACTACTGAAAACTCACCACTTACATTTTTCATGAATATTATATAAAGTTAAATTTAACAAATAATACTGGAGAAAAGGAATTTTGATCAGTTTGTAATAGGAACCTATAATTGCATCATCGGTTTTACTCGTTCGGCGTCAGCCTCATGTATAAAATATGACAAAATCTAGAATGGTGCGTATTCGTTGGCCACTATTGTATTTTACCTCGACTTAAAAAATTATCTCAGGAAGAATTTTCCTTCTCAACTATTACTAAACATAAAAATCCCAATTCCGTATCATAATTTCTTTGAATATTATTGTTCCCTGTTATACGAAGGAGCTTACTGTATTAGAGACGATGCAAAGTCATCTGACATAATTAGCCGGAGTAGTCCTATTTTTAATTCTTTTTCCCGAAATAACCCATATCTAATATCTAGGAGCCGCGGTGGCCTAGTAGTAAGATCTCGACGCCGGAGGGCTCCAGATTCGAAACCCAATTGCATTGAAAATTCGCCTTGTATGTGGACCCGTTGCACGTTAAATCAAACATAGGGGGTCAAACGTCCTCCCGCTGGTGTGGTGCGGAAGTTTCGAGGGGGCGTCAGCTCAGTGTATATTTTTCTGTAGTATTTACAAGACTTCGTTGGTTTTTCCGACTGCATTTTAAGTATTTCGCCATCTATCAAACTAGAAGTTTAAAACAGGGAATTATCCTTCCTTAACGCTTAGACCAAGGCACCTTGAATTATGGATCACGACCCAAAATGGAATCACATAACGAAATTTTGAGTCCCCTAAAATTTGAACAGCACATGCATGTGGCATGTCTCCTTCAATTCAGAAATCAATCATTAAAATTTGCAGATTTTAGATTAATTTACATCATTGGAATACACAGCTGTTAAGGTAGCGATGTAGTTTTCATACTTAAAAGGGTCATGAGTGGAAAAAGTTTAATCAACCCTGATTTATCTTATCAAGAAAACGCAGTAATCATTTGAAAAAAGTGCGAAAATATCCTAAGAGAAAATTTATGAATTACTTTTAATCAGTCGAGGTATCCATTCTTCGATTGATTATTCTCCATTTTTTTTATCAAATGAGGCATTCAAGTGAGTGTTCATTTCTTAAATTTTTTACCAAGTTTGAAATTTTTACTGCCTCTAAGCCTAGCATATATATGTAGGTCCGTCCCCAGCAATCTTTGAAACAGTGACCATACATTTTTTCAAATAATTCAAATTTTTTCTCTGATCTCTAAGCTTAGCATATATGTAGGTCCATCCCTGATACGATGGACCTACATATAATAACATCGTATCAAGGATAATATACATTATCCTTGATACGATGACCTTACACTCTGTCCCAAAAGTTTATAGAATCTTGTATTTTGCCTATATTTTTTGTTGTATATGATATATTTCGATGTAACTTACTGTATAGATATGTTATGTCTATTAAATTGGAAAAACAGCAGTTCTACACCGTATATTTAATTCCAATTTTTAAATCGTAAAATAAACTGAAATAACCAGTCCCAAAAGTTTATAGACACATGCAATTTTATGCAAATATGATATCGGTAATCATGACGTCGATCTGGAGCCTAATAAATACGTTGTAAGAAAAGGAAAGCGTTCGTTTGTTCTGCGTTTCAAGATGCCTAAATCGTAGCAGCTCTCTAATGAAGAAGTGAGGAAAATTCTGCATTTGAAATTGCTCTGTAAGACTGTTAAGGAAATACTGAAATTTTTAAATCGTTCTAAACGCATGATTTATCGTGTAGTAACTCGTAAGACGCCATATGAGCCAAAACCTCGTTCGGGAAGACCACGTGTGACGGATATTCGCAGTGATAGACGGATACAAAGAATGGCTTTCAAGTCAGAAAAAGTCGGTTCGCGAAATTACTGGGGCTTCCCGGTTGCAAATTTCCAAGAACACTGTTCATAGATGAATTATAGAATCTGGTTATATGATCCACGCAAAAAGAGCTCGCCGATTACCACTCTCAAAGCTTCACATTAGTAAGAGATTACAATGGACTCGTAATCATATGTCATATGGTGATAAATGGATGGCTATATTGGCATGATTTACGAAAAGAGCTTAGGATCTTTTCCAGTAGGCAAAGTGGTGGTGGATCTGTGATGGTGTGGGCGGCTTTCGGTTTCAACGGTCAAGTGGTTTTCTCCTTTTGGTAATATCAGCAAGATGATGCTCCCATCCATACCTCCAAGGCTACGAAAAATTATTTAAACTCGAAAAATGTTACTGTTCTTGAGTGGCCACCGATGAGTCCTGATCTAAATCCAAATGAAAATGTGTGGGGCATTATGTCTCGGAAGGTATATGAGAATGGAGGACAATTTTATTCTGTGAATGCCTTGAAGACAGCCATTGAAAGTGTATGGTACAGCTTGGAACCAGAGATATTACAACCTTAATTATGTCGATGGAAAAACGCGTATACAATGCCATACTGAGAAATGGAAAGACTTTAAACTATTAAGAACATTGTATTGAGCACCTTTTGTTGAAATGTCATATATTCTATAAACTTTCGGGACACCTAATATTTCCATTTTGCTATATAATTGAAAGAAAAATTGTTATTTTTTCTAAATATTTCGTTGAATGCAAGTCGCATATGGTTTGAATAAACATATTTGTAATTGGTGTTTGTATGCCTTTCCGTTTTCCTAAAACATATATTTTAGTAGATTCTATAAACTTTTGGGACAGAGTGTATATACACTATATGCCCAAAAGTATCCGGACACTTGCAGATTTTCACATTTTTTAGAATTTCTCCGAAATGGTTTAACTGACCGCCTTCAAACTTCGGATATGTTAATAATAGACAATAACTCACATTTTACATCGAAGATTTGGTCCTGAGGGCAATTAGGGGACCGTCTACAAACTGATGAAGACAAAAACGTTTTTGGCCCACCCCGCTTCACAGAATACTCATAACAAGATGAAACTTTTAGAAATGGTAATGTATAATATGCATAATATTTACAGGAATTTTCGTAAACTCAACACAAATATTTGGGAAGATATAAAGGTTTTCTTAAAAACTCTCAAATTTTCCCACCTGTTTTTTGCTTATAACATGCAGGGTTTTCTGTTATATTATACGAAACTTGCAGAAAAGATGACAATATGTTAGAAAAGCATTTTGTAAAAATTTTTAAAAGAAGTTTTGAATATTACAGGAATTATAAGCATTTTTAGTAAATACTGTTTTACTGCGCATGCGCGAAACATAGTGTAATTTTTCTTTCACAACTTTAAACCCAGATATATTGGGCAACTTATATTAAAAAATTCAGTTCAATATCATTAGTATTCAGAAAGATATCGGCATTTCAACTAGCAGAATTTTGGCTCCTGTCGAAGAGAAGCTAAAAGATGAGGGGTTGTGCACAAATTGATATTTTTTAAACTTATATCTTTAAATAGTTATATTGAATTGTATAGTGGTTAGAATTTGCTGAATACCCATTAAGACTTATCAATTACGTGCATAACTTAAATTCCAGCTAATTAGGCACTATAAATAACAAAAATTTTATTACTATAATTATATTATTTACATCATTATTAACAAGTTACATATTACAATTTCACGGTCAAACGATATTTTTAAATATATTTCTTTTATGGCGAAACGATTTTTTATGTAATTAATTTCTTTTCTTAAAATATTTTAATAATTCATACATATTTTTTTATTCGTTACGAATGTTAGATGTCTTCATGGGTATTCAGCAAATTCTAACCACTGTACAATTCAATATAACTATTTAAAGATATAAGTTCAAAAAATATCAATTTGTGTACAACCCCTCATCTTTTAGCTTCTCTTCGACAGGATCTAAAATTCTGCTAGTTGAAATGCCGATATCTTTCTGAATACTAATGATATTGAACTGAATTTTTTAATATAAGTTGCCCAATATATCTGGCTTTAAAGTTGTGAAAGAAAAATTACACTATGTTTCGCGCATGCGCAGTAAAACAGTATTTACTAAAAATGCTCATAATTCCTGTAATATTCAAAACTTTTTTTCCAAATTTTTACAAAATGCTTTTCTAACATATTGTCATCTTTCCTGCAAGTTTCGTATAATATAACAGAAAACTCTGCATGTTATAAGCAAAAAACGGGTGGGAAAATTTGAGATTTTTTAAGAAAACCTTTATATCTTCCCAAATATTTGTGTTGAGTTTACGAAAATTCCTGTAACTATTATGCACATTATGCATTGCCATTTCGGAAAGTTTCATCTTGTTATCGGTATTGTGTGAAGCGGAGTGGGCCAAAACTGTTTTTGTCTTCATCAGTTTGTAGACGGTCCCCTAATTGCCCTCAGTGCCAAATCTTCAATGTAAAATGTGAGGTATTGTCTATTTTTAACATGTCCGAAGTTTGAAGGCATTCAGTTAAACCATTCCGGAGAAATTCTAAAAAATGTGAAAATCTGCAAGTGTCCGGATACTTTTGGGCATATAGTATATATATATATATATATATATATATATATATATATATATTGTTTACGCCTCTAAACCTAGCATACATACAGGACCATCCCTGATTATCTTTAAAATAATGACTTCGTCTTTACTGAACACATGCCATCTCCTAACAAATTCCTTCGAAACATGTATTGGATGAAAGTCACTTCAAAAAAGTGGAAATAATAAGTAAAAAAAAAAAAAAGAACAATTTACGTCAAAGCACGCAACCCTTCAAAGTAACCTTGGGCAATGACCCAAGCTATGGTTATCTGGGATCGTTGCTCCGAGGGGCCTCTTTTAGGGGCTCTCCAATCAAGGCGAGCTTTTTCAACAAGGCCAACCTTCTCCGTGGGATGTTCGCGAACCTATATATCTTTGGCATTCACCTGTCAAAAAAGTTCTTAACATTCCGCAGGTGAAAGTATTTAATTGCAGACCTATGTGACTGATTTATGGAAGTTTTATTTCATGAACTGAAGATGTTTTTCAAATTTTGCAGTAGTTTTATTAACTAGATAAAAACTGGAATTTTATGTACCTATTTTTTGTCGAAAATAATTATCTATCATATGTCTTATATGTAACTCTACCACCTGTCATGATTTTAATTCTGCTCTTAAGTATTCTCATTATAAATATAGATTAAATTTCAAAATGGTTATCTCTTTTAACTATCTGATTAAAGATTTTCAAATGAATGTTACAATTAATATACACATGTGTTAATTATGTAATACACATAGATAATTCAAATGTTCATTTTGAAATATGTATAAATAAAGCATACTTTTATTTAGTATTATAAATAAATTATGCATATGTTTATTTAGTAATATGCATAAATAACACATATGTTTATTTAGTAATATGCATAAATAACACATATGTTAATTATGTAATATGCATAAAAAAATTGAAAAATCAACTCTTTTCAAGTCGGACAGCAATGCTGCAACATGCCTGTTCTAAGTGTCATATTAATACCTTTAGTTTTTGAGGCAAAGATAACGATAAAACTAGAAAAAGGATATGAATTAAGTTAAGGGTACTAATAAAGAATTAGAACTAATAAAAAAATATTAATTCTCAAAATGCAGTGGATTACGACGCAAAATGCAATATCTTTTACAATTAGATTCTGATACGTGAAAAAAAGTAATGTAGTCTCTCTAATACATATTCATAGGACATATTTGTGTGCATGAAGTTAACAGATTTAAATAAACATAAATTTTAATTGAAATAGAAACATAACTCTCAAAAACTGAGGTCAAGAAAGTTGCCATACAGTGAAAATAATGTGTCTGGTCAATACCATTGATTTCGATTTCTGCGAAAGGACTTCAGAATTTTTTCTTCTCTAGGGGATTATAGCGTGTCGCAATCGATATTTGTAATATTTTAGGCGGTATTGTGTGTCTGATATCTTGTACAGCGTCTCGTAAGATTGTTTTTACCTAGGATAATAATTTTTTATTGAGAACAGATTTGTTCTCACAACTCAAGTTTGATTATTAGATTCAAGTTTGGAGCCATTTGTGATGAAATGTTCGAAGAAATTGAAGTCATTGACATCATTTATATAGCATCAATAATTTGAAACTCCATGATGTGTGCTTAAAAATGTTGTCATGCGACTTATGTGCTCTATAATAAACATTTTGCTTCAAAATGCGAAGAAACCTACATTTCTGCATTTTATATGTGAATTTCAGTTTTCCAATTCTAGAAAAGGTATTATGCAATTCCCTCATTATCAGCTTCCTGTAAGCTGATACTATGAACTTCGATAAATTCAAATACATTTTTTTCACTCAATTATTGTTCCATCTAAATACTGTGGCTGGTTTTAAAACCTTAAGATAAAAGGAATCAGTCTCTCAAAATGCAATAAGTTTATTTTCAAAATTTTTGCGGACTTCCAAGTTTTTTTCTGTTTATCCCTTTCTGGCTCAAATTAATATTTATTAGTAAAAATAAACAAAAATTAAAAAAAACTTACAAATATTTCATATTTAATTTTTTTCATTTATTGCAGATTAATTATTTTCTTAATTAATTAATTAAACCTCAATTAATTTACTGTTCCTGAAAACTCATTGACAGCCCAAATTTTTATGTAAAAAAGTTTTTAAAAAATCGTGTTGAAGTAAATTAGAAACTGGGAGAGTTTTCATCTTATTTTGCTTAAGTCTTGTTTTGCATTTAGTTTGCGGGAGCGTTTTGGGCGTTCCATTTTATATCAACTGGAGGGAAAACCATTGGTAATCTGGGTTTTTTTCTAACTTAAATAAAGCTTTTTTTTATCTGAAGCTAAAATTATTTTCGAATACGAAATATTCAATGCAAACTTGGTGTATGACTGCGAACAATATTAATGCAGTTAAGTATTAAAAAAGATATTTAGTTTTTTTCCATTAAATAAATAGTATAGAAATATAATCGTCAAATTTTTTTAAAGACATCTCTGCGTATTATAGAAAACCAAAACAAATTTTACTTGAAAAGAAACTGCTGAAAAAGTGGTTAAGTCTTTTCCAAAATGGTTATTATTAATAATTGAAGAAAAAGGGCTGCTTAATTTTTTTAAAAATCACAAAAAACTTTTTTTTATTTTCACATATGATAATTGATATATTTTTCTTATTTGACTCATTTATTTCTAGACAAATCAAACTAATTTAGAGTTTAGAAAAAAGTTAAAACTTTCTCACTTAAATCGTGATTTATCTTTAAATTAAAAAAAACTGAACAAATATCTAAAGTAGGATATACGAAATGCAAAAAAAGGCTAAAAACCATCATCACAAAAATATTCACTATTAACAACTAATTAACAATTTATAATTATCTTATAAATATATATATATATATGTAATCACGGATTTTTCATTCGTACAATTACTTAATGTTAAAAGAGTGGAAACCCCTATCTTAGTGACTAAATTAATTATTAAGTCAAAAAAATTCTATTAATATTTCTTTTAATTTCAGAAACATTATTTAGGTTTTTCACAGAGAAATTGTGGAGAAAAAATTAATAAATCTTTTAAGAGATTTAAGCCATCAATAAAAGCTTTGGAAACAATATTTCTATTAACAAGAGTTTCTCTTACTGATTCTAATATTAATCAAGGACAAAACCAATTTGTAAAACGTGAGAACACAATAGCTCAAATCTCATTACATTATTTAATTCTAAATCTAGAATCACATAATCTTTAATCTGGAGTCATCAGTAGACATTGTTCAAATTATCTTGGCTATTGCTGAAATTTTTTAACATCAAATGGTTGGATAATCAAACGAACTAAGAAATTCGTGGAATCTGCAATTAGGTGATTTCAAACCAATGTCTTGGAAACTCGAAAGAGCCAAATATTTGAGAAAGAAAAATGAGTTAAATCTTTCCCTAATTAACAGAGAAATTGTTTGATTATTATCTTTATTAAGTCATACACATCATTGAATTTTATCTTGGTTTTTTTCGAAACCGGATTTATTATGAAAATTATTTTCTAAATATCTTAATTTTTAAAAAAATCACTTTGACTTTACAAAGTGTCTTATTAAAATATCCACATGTTCTTAACAGCTATTTCTACTATTATGAAAGTAAAAAGATAATTCTAAAATTATAAGGAACTTTTCGATAATTTTCCTGTAACTTCTAACATAATTCGACTTCGTGCATACATTGCATCAATGCAGTGCATAAAATCTAAACTCAGTGATATTCATTCTGTATGGCATTCCCTTAAAGGGGTGATAACAAAGGGGGCAAACGAAGGCATAAAAAATTCGGGAAAAATCACTGAATGAAACCAAGAAAAGAAAAAAATATTATAATAATGCAAAAATCAAATACCACTCTCAAAAATAGGTAAATTCATAAGCAACATAATTTAATATTTAATCATTCAAAGCTTTAAAATTCATTGAAATAGAGAGCAAAGTCCAAAAAAAATCATTGAATGGTAAATTATAATTGCAATATGAAACATATGATGAAATGTATTAAGTATAAGACTGATAAAAAAATGCCGGGATGGATGAAGATGCTCTATAATTTGGCCCGCAGCGAAAAAGCGATTCCTCTCCGTTTGGTAAAGTCTACTTTGCTGTGGAACTTAGAGAAAATACATCGCGATTAGACTTGGAATCTGAACGGGTTGCTTTCTACTGATATGGACTTAGAAAATAACCGGCTCTTTGGATCTTTTAGAAAAGCTTTTGGACTCAGAAAAAATCTGTGCTGGTTGCTTTTCATGCTTGGGGACTTAGACAAAAAACCGGCTGTTTCGACTTTCTTTGTGAAGTTGCTCTCCTCTTATTGACGGGTTTTCTGGACGAGACTTGGAAGAATTTAGGAACCTCAGCTAATGGAGTAGAGAGATTGCTTTTTGAATGTTTAAGCGATGACGTTTTGTTTCTACAGAAATGGATAGATTTAAATTAATATGGGCAGCTCTGCCATTATTTCATATCTGATTGTTTTATCAGCTTTGAGAATAGCATTTAATCTTAAATCATTTTAACACAGAAACTATTTTAAGTTAGCTGCATTAGTTTTAATTATATTAATTTTAAGGAATATACGTGTTGTTAGTTGTAGCGAAAACAGAAAACAAAATTTCCTACTGAATAAAAGAAACAAGTGTCTGTAATTCAGTTATACAGTGAATTAAAAATAATGGTTGAAACCGAAATTCTCAGTGATTTTTTTAACACATTATCTGCTAACTTGAGTCAGTGATTAGCCAGATTGTCTTAAAAAGTGATAAATATTATCTTAGATCAGTATATTATGTTAAATGCCACTCAACGTATGTGGTCATTCTCACGAAAAGGTGCTATTTACAGTCCCGGGATGATAAAAATTAGAAAGTGCAGCAAATGTCCTAATATTTTTGTTCATATGTATAATTTAAGTTTTAAGAAAGCTATTCAATAAGTTTCTACTAAAATAGTTTTACCATTTAATTCTCATTTTCAATGAATATAAGACAAAAGTCCCATCCGTGGGCGTCCCTATATCCGAAACACAAGATAATTTTTACTGATACTCAAACAATTAAAAAAATGTGTACTTTTTTTCTTCAGTATTAACTAATTTAAAGTGTCTAATTAAGGTCTAACCTAATATTTTTTAAATATATAAATTTTACTTAGGAATTAATTTTTAAACTTTGTCCCTGGAAAATTAAGTTTCTCTCCATGGACAAAGAAAATAACTTAAAAAATATCATAAATGGTAGCTCATGTCAAATTATCATGAAAGTTTATAAGAGAGACATACAATTTGTTCTTTAAAGCAAAATTTACGTTCTATTGCGAATTTATTGAATATATTCCAATTTATTAGTTCCATTTAGAGCTTGGTAAAGTTCTCAGCGTCCACTCTGTGTACATCATAAATAAATTAAGAAAAATCTAATTTATAATTAAAATATAAAATTTTGATAGGTTTAGTATCGAATTTAATAAAAATAAGTGTATCAGTTTAGCCACGTAAAAACCAAAGCACTTAAAAATTCGAAACTTAGTTTTTGTCTCCTTCGTGGACATGACATATCTACAGAGAGGATGGCATTGTCAATGAAAGAGACAAAATCTTAAAATTCATGATACAGTTAGATAAATTACAATAATATCAATTAAAAGTGCTTTGGTAGATATTTTTTATGAAATTTAGTGATTTTCTTTTGTATTTAAAAAAAATTAAAATTGAAATTATATTCTCGAAAAGAATTAAGGTAAACAATTCATATAGAATATTTGTAATATTAAAGCTTCAATAATGTATAAAAAACATTTTAATAGCTAAATTTATTTTTAGTGAAAATGGGAATATCAAAAAATAAAAAGACAAAGCAGTCAGATGCTCAAATTCAGAAGAGAGTAGAAAAAACTTAATACGCGACTTACTAGATTGTTTATTGATAAATAAATATATGATATTCCTTAATCTAGTATATAATTGATTACTTTCCTGCAAAATTTTGACTTTCATTTATTTGAAATTGTTTGTAAATATTATTTAACTAAAGCATAGTCAGTGCCATTATTTAAAAAGTGCTATTTATTTTATAATGTTAAGCTTTATTTCGCTGGTTTTTAATAATTAATTTTATTGTTTAATTATAAGAAATAAACCTGTACCAAATCTGCCCAATAATTAGTCAATTATGCTTTCGTTTAAAATGTAAAAGTTACGTTAACTATCATGTCTCCTTCGTAGACAGGTCAAAAATTTTAAAATAAAAAAACAGTAAAAAATAAAATAGAAAACTTGACCACTAATATAATGTTATTTATTAAGCTTAAATGGAAACATCCATGCAATTTTTAAGATTTTTTTACATATTTTTGTAAAATAATTTTTTTTTAGCTATTTGTACCTTTTACATGAAAATGACCCATGTGGTGTTAATATATGTTATTTTAAATTTCATAACAATCTCCACTCTACTTACGTGGGGCTTCCCAACCGTTGGCGAAATGACAAAAAGAAACGCAAGAGAATACAAAAAAAAATGAAAAAAATTGCAAAACCAATTATTGAAAACAAAACAAGAACAGATACTTTTTATAGAAAAATAGAACGCCACCTTTAAAAATAGATAAATGCATAAGTTACACACACGAAAAGATGTTTGATATTAGTTTAAAAAATTAAAGAACAAATTATTATGATATGAGAATTTTTTCCCTTGAAATGCTGATTTTAAAGTTTGAAAAGTCTGTTTGCAAGTGAAAGCTGTGCTGTTAAGCGGTTACTGGCGAGAGTGATGACGGTGAACCCTGCGTACGTAAACCGGTTGAGTTTCAAAGAACATCGACTCCAACCCTTTAGCATTTGCGGCAAAATTTTCAATGTCAATTTTGTTCTCACGCTCCTTAAAATAAACTTTAAAATTTTAAATAAATACTATCAAATTACATTCGGTGTTACTTTTATGTATTTTAAATGGCAGAAAAGCATTAATTTTTTTATATTCCTTAGGTTTTTTTTGTTTTGTTTTAGTCACCTTTTATAAGATCTTTATAATTTTTATAATTTGGTAATCCTGATAATCCCACACATTCAAGTTCTGGCTGCGTTATTTTGCATCATTTCAAAATATTGATCCATTTTTAATAGTCTCGTAATTGTGACAAGATGGGAATTTTATGAAGTGAGGAAAAATAACTGCAGAGACTCAAAATTATCCTCCATAGACCCTGAAATTTTACTCTCAGACTATGTAAAAGGGAAATTCAGTATTCTACATTTCTCTAAACCGATGTTGGACAAATTAAAAAATTTGAATATTTCATTTGTAAAGTGATACTACTTGATTTGTAAAATGATATGAAATATGCTTCCATATCTATAAATAATCCCATTGCACCAGGAAAAGTTTTAATTCCTTATATTTCATTCATCCACCCAGTATAAAAGAATTACTGAAACAAAAGAAAATTAGTGAGTCTATAATGGATCTGATTATTTCAACGTTATTAATAGGTAGATGTTAAACAAATATATAATATCATGCGGTTTTTAATTATTTCTAGATTCATTTTCCAACTGTTCTTAACAAGTTATAATCAGAATTAAGTAATGCCATTAAATAAAATGTCTTATTACATTTTTAAAATCACATACAGTACAGTGCAAATATTAAAGATTCATTTCTTTTTAAGTGATAAAATAAATTTCATTTAAAAACTATAACAGGACTTAAATCAAAATTCTACGAAATTTAGTTTCATATTATCTCTAATAATTTGAGATTTTCAAGACCTTGCTTTTCCCAATAAAGCATCTTAGAAGTTATAAACTTTTAATGAAATTTGGAGAGAAACTCTCCATAAAGGATAATTTCAGCATAAATAAATAAACGACTCTGTATAGAGAAAATTTCTCTGTCTGCGAGCTTTAGTATCATAATAGCTCCCATAAATAACAAGAATTCCAAGAATCTAAAGATCTTAGTTCCGACGCTGCCACATATTGGAATCCTGAGAAAATTTCTTCACAGAGCGTACAGTTAAATAAAAAAATTTATATATATTATTGATTACAAAAAAAATATTCTGATAAACATGCTAAATTGTGCAAATCTTATATAAATATTTTCTGTAAATGGTATAATTTTCAAAAGTTTGCTACTTCTGTATCATACGTTACAGCAATTGGTTCAAATTCGAGAAAACTTTTTCCCATAAAGAACAATGCTAACTGAAAATGAAAATTTTGAAATCTCTAAAAGTGTCTCTCAAAGCATTTTGCTTGTCAACTTCTATAAATGGTGATAAATTCAAGTGCTTGCTGCTTTTAGTTCCAACGTTATAAATATTTTCCTTTTAGATTCGTAAACTCATGCACTTTGTGCAGTTTTCATCAGAGCCCGAAGAGGAAAGAGAAAGATCAGTGGCATTGTTTACTGCGGTATCATGTCTGTAAATGTGGGTGGCAGTGATTTATGAGTTCCAAATGAGAAGTCGTGCAATTTATCAGAAAATAATGACATTTCGAATCAAGTGTCGAATGTATTTTTCAATGAAAGCAATTCATTGCACTTTATAAAATTAGATCAGATATAAAAAGTCAAATAACGTTTTCTCAGATTATTAATAACTCATTTCATATATTAACTTATTTTAAGGATGACACACTATTCTTGAATAATCAGAATTATCTTTTCTTATTTGACTCTCAATAATCGCCTTTTTTTTAAATTTTTTGTCTCCGCCTCCATAAGTTGAGAATAACTGACACATAAATGTGGCAAGTGAGGGTAGTAGCTAACACAGCGGAGATTTATTTCGACAAACAGAACTCGACCGAAGATTTTAAAGGTTATCAAAAACTTTTTTCGTTAGTGAGTGGAAATAAATCCGCCCGAAAATATCTTCTGCTTCATTATCCACTTTCCTTGAAATCTTCAAGAAAAATCAAAACCTAAAATGAAGTCCCTTAATTTTTTTTTCGAGCAAGGGATAGAAGTTCTGTCTGAAGTCAATTTCAACATTTCCTCTTTGAAAATAAGAAATCATCTTATGTCATATAAAAATAAATAAATATTTCTCTAAAAATAATTAAAAAAGGATTAGCTATTTATTATTTTTTGGAGAAATATTTGTTTCAAAATTAGGAAATTATGCTTGTGAATGACCGCTATACTATAGTGAAGTTGGGCCCTTCATGAGCGGGTTGTCGAATAATTTCCAGCGGATCTAATAGCTCAGTAAACCGGTGTGATAAACGAAAAGGTCTCGGTAGCAAGAGCAGTAACTAGTAAAGATGAGTTTTTTTTTTTTTAAGCGACGAGAATCCCAATAAAAATTCAAGCTGCTATCGATAATGTTTCGTTTGTGAAAGGAAACTATCTCCCCAAATAAAAAAAGGAATTCAGTTATCCAAATAGAGCGCAGGTGAGTTTTATAAAAAATACAAGGCATTTCCAAACCCTCTGAAAATAAGGTTGGTCGTTTAGCTTTGAATTGGCGTTCAGATGTTTTCGGTAGGTAATAGCTGGATTTCGGCCTAGGATTTTTTATGTCAAGGAATATATTTATATTTAGAATATTCAAGGCATATATTTAAATTAAGCATATTATTCAATTTAATAATTTTTCATTACTAAAATATTTTACAGAGTTTGTTATTCGTTCATGACCATTTCGATATCATAGGAAAACAAACGACTTAAATAAGCAGAAAAATATACCGGCCAGTCAAATTTTGCATTTGTAAATAAGGCAAATAGCATTTTTACTCATAGCAAAATATTGTTGCAGTTTCTATCATTATTATTAAGAAATGAACTGATAATAACAACACAATTATTAATCCAACACTACACAGTGATTCATATTTGCATCACAATCATTTCTTCCCTTTTCCAATTAATTCTGAATCATTAAATAATTGTTTAGTAAAATTTCTATATTTTTGGCTTGAAGAATGAAATTTTTGTAAAGAAATTTTTATTTCACAAACTGTTAATTTTTTTGTTGATTAGTTTTAATTAGAAAATTAATTTGAAGATTAAATTTTCCAATTATTTTTCCTTTATTCCATACCCTCCGTTATGTAGATTTACACAACTTTTGTCGAAATATAAAAATCGTGCAGTGTATAATTAATATTTTAATCAGTCTTAAAATAAAACTGACCCCAATTTTTATTTTTGAACTAGGGAACCATCATCTTATCAAAAGCACCGGAATGGTAACTGACCTTTCAATTTATTCACTTTAACAAGAAATTTTCGGAACGCATTTAAATGAATAAAAGCATTTAGGCGAGCTAAATAGTACAAAAAATTTCTTCTAATTTTCTCTATAGTACAGAAATTTTAAAATGTTACTTTAAAAGTTCTTTGGCACTGAAAAATAGGTTTATTAGAGTTTACGCACCGTGATAAGGAAAGAGAATTCATAGAGGGTTATTACCTTCACTTGTCAAAATGTTTCTGTGAAAAAAAGTGAGCTCGAAACTCAGAAGGACAGAAACTAAATTTGAACCTCAGAATTAGTCATTTATTGGCATTTTATGTGTTTAATTAAAGAGATGCCAATATCAGATGCTCTCTCTCCCAAGTATAGAGCGAGCTCGAACTGTGTTGAGCAGGTAAGAACCGGTGCTTTCAACATGATATGACCGGTAGCTTATCGAGGTACCCGAACTTTTATCAAATCGGAACGAAAAAAGATGTAGTCCTTTACAAGCTTATTTCAGAAATTTATCGCTTTCAAAAATAGAAAATGACACTATTAAGCAAAAGAAAATGGGATTGGGGGTCGAAAAAATTTCTAAGCGCTTTACATTCACAATTATTTTTTAATTGCTATTTGTCTCGAAAGTAAATGAATAACATTGAACACCGTTATTGGAAAGTAATAAACATACACAGCTTCTCAATTTCAAAACAATTCGCTTTTTTATGTTTTAGTTGGAAACTTCTGTTTAATTACTTTAAAAAAAGGAACAAAAAGGATATTTGATATTAAACCAATGAGTAGAATTAAGATCAAACAAAACTGCTTGCGAAATCAACTTTGTGATTTTTTTCAGTCACAAAATTTCATTTTCCCCCGACAGAAACAAAATCTATAACTCGAACTACTATAACTTTATTTTACGAAGTCTAACCACAAGCGCTAAAATCATCACGCTAACCGAGTGCTAAGCACGCAACAAGTAAAGAACAGGAATAGCTTCGTTGTCACATCATTAAATGAGCCCCTTTTAAGGAAGCAAGCATGAAAAAAAGTGCCCAAGGAAAAACTAAATGATTTTAAGAGGAAAGAATCACCTTTCTGCTTCTCCAAATGCCAGGGTCACGCATTAATAGCTTTTGTAAAAAACAAATTATGGAATGGATGGCAAATTCCTTTCTAAAATATGTGAAATCTTGCTATTTACATAGCAAATTTTCCACCTGACTAGTTTCACACTTTCAAATGGTAATAATCAACATCCTACTTAAAATTTACAGTTTCTACCATAAAAAATGCATTAGACTTACCATGTATAAATGCTTTGATAAAAAGCAACAGTTTATCCTATTCCGACAAAGTCCATTGCTGTTATTTCATAGGCCTGTTTTTCAGCTGATCTTTCATTACAAAAATAAAACCAATTTTCATTTGGTACTAAATTAAAACTATCAATCATATTACCACTTTTATAAGTGTAATTTGCACCTCATCATCTAATTCGAAAAAATTTCCGGGATTTATAAACCCAAGCAAGCTCTCCTTTCCTCAGAGAAAGGTGGATGCTTCGTGGTTGAACTTCCTCTAAGAGATGGCTGAAAATCGTCCAAACTCATTCATTTTACCTTGCGAAATAGACAAGGCAGGTGTAGCGTTAGCCCCCTTTTCCCTCACAGAATTTTTCTTGGGCAATACGCAAGCAGAACCTGTTGAGGAAGTTCGTTTCCTCACCGATTCATTTATGATACGAATGGCTGCAACATTTAATTACGTTTAGGGTCAAAAAGACAGGTTATGTTCGGGTCGAAAATAAAATAAAGCAAAATAAAATAATTTTTGCACCTATTTTACCCCCCCCCCCCCACCCTACCCATGTATCTTTTTCAGGTAACTAACTCATTAGAAAATTTGATCGTAGATTCGCGGTCAGTCTTGCGGATGATTTTTGCACAGGGGTCCTTAACCTTTTAATATTCGGGACCCAACTTTTCATTTCCTTTTAATCTTTCCCCTCCCTTTCCGATTATTTTTGTTGTTTGAACTCTCATCCATGAGTTTTAGAAGCTCATTAGAAATTTTTGTCATAGATTCGTGCTCAGTTCTGGCGGATGATTTTAGTGTGAAACAATGGTTCTTAACCTTTTAATATTCCGGACCCACCTTTTCATATCCTTCTTTTTATCATTCTCTCCCTATTTTCCAATGATTTGTATTGTTCTGCATATCATCCAATGAATTTTCAAATTTTAAATAATTTATATCAAAACACCTTTTGTGTTATTCATATGCATTTATTGAATTTTAAGGAAAGAAATTTTTTTATTTTTGTATTATCAAAAGTTGTCTTTTTGTATTTTTGGCTTCATTTTTTTTTTGCTTTAATGGTCCCCTATGGAGGTGCACGCAACAAGTCGAAAATGACTGACTTAGAAAATTACTATTTTATGCAGAACATTTTTAGCAACTGTAGGGGTAGTTTATGCTCTTAAGTCGTTCTTTGTGTTGTACAATAATTCAGCATCATTTAATGAACTACCAACATTATTTAATCATTTTTAGGCATTTAATTGAATTTTTTCTGCGTTCCACAACTGAAGGCTGGCTCCTTTTGTTTCATATATTCAATTGTCTGCATCTTATCAGTTTAACAATCTAGTTATTTTAAAAAGAATTAACTTTAACATTTATGAAGAAGAATGAACTTAAATTAAGTTCTGGGTGAATTCCTTGTTCTAATTATAAATTAATTTCAAATATCCTTAAACCCCAGTGCATAACTTTATGTATGTCTGCTCTTAATAACCGGGTTCAAAAGTAATCAATTACTGAGAAGTTTTATTTCTAGATACTTATATAAACATAAAACGCATTTTTGATTTTCTTTATAAATAAAAGCTGGTTTTATCTGATATTTATGGAAGATCACCAGAAGCACAACTTCAGGATAAGTTAACTCAATTTATCTCATTTTGTTATAATTTATCTGTTTTTATGTCCCAATAAGTAAGATATTTTAAATATGGCAGGGAAGTTGAATGCTTTAATTCCTGTAAATATTTTTTTCATTTTATACATAGTTCAGGAAAATAAAAATTTAAGATAAAAATACAATACAAATGATAAGGTAATGTGGAAAATATAATTAGCATCATTAATTAACTACAATTCTCACAGGTATGTGCCTACCCTGAAATCGACGTTTTTATGAAAATTTTCGAAATTTTTTTTATTACTTTGTATTAAAGCCCATACATTTAGGATTCCAAAAATGGTTTACTTTAGTTTCTCCGATAGTTAGAAGCAAAGTTATTGCCTAAATTATGAACCAGAAGTCAAATTTTCGAAACCGAAACTAAGCCATAGAAATGCAAAAAACTCATCTAAACAGTTATTTCTTTACTCTTAGACAATGTGAATGTACAATTTACTTTTTAAATATAGAATTAAGTTTTATTTATTTTTTTATTATTGTTCTAGGCGTATCTGGCAACTGTTTCTCTAGTTACGGGATATTTTACGTAAAGAAAATTTCGCTCACTCCAAACACTGTTATTAGGTAGTAAAATAGTAGTTTAATTATTCAATTCAGGCAATATAAGGCTGATGACTGTATTTAACCATCTTAATGTCAAACTTGAACCAGAAATTATTAAAAAAAACTACATAGAAATTGATATTGAGAGAATTAAGAAATCGAAGCGACAGGTCGAACCAAAAACAAAATTATCAAGAAAAAAATTTAAAGTTAATTTTTAATTAATTTTGATTTAAATTTAAGTCAAAGAAGGCTTAACTTACAAATACTGTGAATTTTAAGTTGTTAAAATCTGTATATAATTTTTTGTGCGGCTTTAAAATCTTCATTTGCGTTTTCTGGAAAACTGTTATTTTCATTTTTTGACATTGCGATAAATCTCATTTCTTAAAAAGTTTTTAATATATTCAAATGAAATTTAATCACAGTGTTCTATACATCTCTAGGTATGTTATGAACCTCAAGTATAGCTTAAAGTGCATAATTATTTATTTTAGAGCTGTTTTTATTTGAAAAAGTGATAGTTTTTTTTGTAAAAAGCTGTTGCATACACAAACTTTGGTATATCTCGGTAACTTTAAGAGGTACACTAAATATTCTGCTTCATAACACAGGTAAATGTATACCAAATATGTTATTGAAAGAAAAAGGGAAATACATGCATTAGAATTTGTTATAGGAAGTTTGGCGTAAACGTCAATTTTTACTAAATTTTGACCAAAAATGATCAAAATTTGGAAAATAAAAAATTTGTTCATTAAAATGGCATTTGAATTAACAGTTTTATACACCATTATAACTGAAAACATAAGTGTTGAATAAAAATTTCCTTTTTTTCAAAAAAAGTGCTCCGAAGGTAGGCACATACCTTAACTGACATAATATAGAACTAACAATGTTGTTAGTTCACTGATAGCAGTTTTTTAGGTTTCACTGACAACATTTACTTCATCGTGCTTCATTATTTCTGATTTTGGCATGTTTAAACATGTGTGTTGTTATTTTCACACAAATGTATTTTTAATTAGTAACTGTAATCATTATTTCTATTCTAGTCTAGTGCTACATTATGCCTATTCTATTCTATTCTAATTCTATATTATGCCATAGCATAATATAGAGCTAATAGTTCTATTAGTTCCCTGATGGCAATCTTTTAGGTTTCACTGATAACATTTACTTCATCGTGCTTCATTTTTTCTGATTTTTGCATGTTAAAATGTCAATACTGTTCTTTTCACATAATTGGGTTTTAATTTCCTTTTTCGGAAAAAATAATTAGGATTTTCTTTTTTCTATAAATTATTTATCCATATATACAAATGTTACTTTTTGGTACTTAATCACCACAGAAACAGCCTTTGTCGGAGAATTCCTGCTGAATAAATATTTTGATCTGTTTGTCAGGTAGAATGTAATATGTTTTAAAATTATACAAGCATTAACATACTTTTTATCATTTTTCTTACTGGCCAATTTATGCATGCAAAATTTATTGGAAAACACAAATATCAAATTACAAATAAAAACACGTTCATATTTGAAAAGCAGCTATTGGCCGCTTAACAAGCAACACCACCTATCTAAATCATTTGAAATTTCAGAGAGAAAGAAAAAACTGAATTTTTCGCAACTGATAACGAATATTTCTGGATTTTTTAACATCTGATAAAAGCATGAGACCGCAGGTTCCTACTAGATGTGAAACAAAATTCAGAAATATTCGTTATTGATTGCGAAAAAATCATTTTTTTTTCTTCCTCTTTGAAATTTCAAAAAATTGAGATAGATGGTATTGTTTGTTAAGCGACTTATTACTATGATAGCAAAGGAAGATGGAACATACCGGAAATACTTGTCATGCACGAAATTTGAATCAGTCAGATCCATACACAGTCACCAGCTAAAATAGCCTGAAGGCTCAGCATGGGTTGGAGAATCAAGGTCTCGAGACAATTGAAGTTCAAACATGTACATGCGGGGTTTGCGTACATTAAATCCGACTTCGAGGGTCAAAAATCTTATCATAAATATGGTGTGGAAGTTTGGATAGAAGGGCGCTCACTTTAGTGTCATCATCATCGGATCACTTTTCAAAATTACGCAATACGTCCCCAATAACCCTTTATAGCTTCAGAATGGGATATTAAATATCTCTATATGGACTTATAAACAACTTTAAAAAAAGTCACTCATGGTAGTGAAAAGTTTCGCAATCAAATATAAGAAATTTACGATAGAGACTTCAAATCCAAGGATTTGGAATTTAATTCAGTATTTATAAATTTAAAATAATTTGGTAAAAAAAAAAACTTAACCAAGTCCACCAGCCTCAACCACTCGACCGATTTTGACATTTTTTTTTTAAATTTGAAAGGTTATGACGTCTAGATATATCATCAAGGGTCGCCTGCCCCCCTCCCCATTTTCGAACGTAATCGAAAAAACTCTTTCCCACTGTGCATTCTCTTATGGGGAAAAACCATTGGACAGTTCGCCAGCAACAACCACCCGACGGATTTCGACAATTTTCTTTTAATTGAAAGGTTATGAAGTCTAGATATGCCATCACGGGTCGCCTGCCCCCCACTACCCACCATTTTTGAATGAAATAGAAAAAACACTTCTCCACCATACATTCTCTTTATGTTTTTTCGATTTCGTTAAAAAATGGGGGTTTGTGGAGGGGCAGACGACCTTTGATGACATATCTAGACGTCATAAGCATTCATATGAAATAAAAATTGTCGAAATACGTCGTGTGGTTGTTGCTAGCGAACTGTCCAAAGGTTTTTCACCATAGAGAATGTACAGTTGGAAAGAATTTTTTCGATTTTGTTCGAAAATGGGGGGGGGGGGGGTGACAGCCGATCCTTGATGACATATCTAGACGTCATTAGCTTTCATATAAAATAAAAATTGTTGAAATAGGTTAGGTGGTTGTGGCTGGGGAATGTCTGAGGGTATATTATTTTAAACATATAGATCCCAACAGTTCCATCACAATGGCGTGTCAAAAACATTGTAAAATACCTATTGTAGGTGATGGAAACTGTTTAGTTAGGGCGATTTCATCCTGTATTTATGGATCTGAAGACTTTTATGCCGAAATTCATGAAAAAGACAAAAAGAAATTCATACAAAACATTATAACTAGATGAGGTTTATTGAAAGATTTTACAATTTTAAAGGAATCTGTTGTCTACAAAGAATATGAAATTTACTATGGTTTTATGGTCTGTTCCACTGATCATGCAAAACTGAAAAAAGTAGTGGCTGAGAGCCTCGAGGCAGCGAGGTGGCAGGGGTGGTGCTGATCAAAGTGGGTGCTGGCCGCGAACCCGCCCAGAGGGCGGCGAGAGCGACTAGTTACTTATTAAAATTCAAATGCACTCTCATTCTATGTTGGAAATCTATACGCTGCTTGTTATGTTATTTTTAAGTTGCTGAAAGAGCTCAGCTATAGATACTTTAAAGAACAAGCAAAATCCTCTTCCTATTGTCTCTTGTAACAAAAGGCCATATATTATACTGTTTCAAAGGATTTTGAGTGAAATTATGGCTTTTTGTTCCGCATTTCTAACTCCTTCATAATAAAGTAACTGAATTGAAAATTTAAAAGACCTTTATTTATTTCTTATTATTTTGAAGTGAAGCATATCTAATTAGGTATAGGAAGCATATATAATTAGAAAACTGCGAAGGAAACGAAAATAAGAGGAAGGGGTATGAAACATTTGTTATACAGCAGAATTTCGCTAATTCAAAGAGAGCAGGACCACAATAAAAATTATATTCATCCAAAAATTCGAATTAAGAAAAACTGGGTATGAAAATAATTACAGTAAGAGAAAACGATACTTTTTAGACCGAAAATATCAGAAAGGGTTTATTTTTGGTATCCAATAGTTTAATAAATACTTATAATATTATTACAATTTTATTTATACATAATGAATAAATAAATTAATAATAACTATAATTACGAAAAATTAATAATTTAAAAAATAACTTTAATAAATAAATAAATCATTATGATAAATATGCAGCCCTTTGAATACAATAATTTTTCAATAACACTGCCACGTAAAATGAAAGAAGACATGGTGGACACAAGGTTTAGAAGTATTTAACTAATGAAATCAATTCAGGGAAAAATATTATAATTTTTAGTTTCGAATTGACCAAAATAAGGTGGAATTATTGACTACATTATTTTATCGGAAATTTCAAGGGACCAGAGACCTATTCCAATTAGCGAAGCTCCGCTGTAATTGCGTCGGTGTGGGGAGGGTGAGATAGAGGGGTTCTAACACGTGATTGTTGGACGTTGTTATTGCTTATGCATCACTGGGGTATGAGGACATTTCATTTTACTAACCTACAGTCTAAAATACAACCGCCCGCGGGTGGGTTTGAGCCACCAACCTTTTGGCTAACAGCCGAACGCGCGAGCCGATTGCGCCACGGAAGCTCAGCAGTGAAAGCGACATTGACTTTTTCCCTTACTTCGATTTTGTCAGCATCGTTAAAGCAACTGTATAAACACAGATTGCAAAACAATTAATTTATTATCAATATTTTAGATACATGTCAATAGTTCAAATAGCATATGCAAACTTCGTATAATTAATGTCTTAAATTTATAATAATGACAATATTTATAAATATTGCTAATATTAAACTTTTTCTCGTAATGGATGAATTTGTTGAATTCTCTATTGGAAGCTTTTACTGGCTTATTATTTCCCCATTAGATCTGTTTTGTTTCTTTTCACATTAGACGAAAGTTATATGTTACGACACACGACATTTTCACATTGTTCAGAGTAAAGTAACAGTTATTGCTGACTGCAGACCTGTCAGTGGCGTAGCGAAGATAGGTGGCACCGGAGTCATAATATGATTTTTCCCCCCCCCCCCCCTCGTCATCATCATTGATAGCTTGTGCAATCGGTGCTTTATCTTTTTAGCCCCTCATCGTATTTGACTTTGAAAAGTGGCATAAACGCATTAACGTTTTGTAACCACGGCCAGTGGCGTAGCGAAAGTAAGTGGCGCCCAGAAAATAATGATTGTTTTTATTCCAGTCGTCATCAGTGGCTTAACAAGCGTCAATGGTGCCAAGATATGACACTATTTTTACGCCTTATCATCATATTTTGCATTAAAAGTGGCATAGAAGCAATAGGTTTTGACTCGATGCCGCTCCTTAAAACTGGAGCCCGGGGCATCTATAACCCCCTGCTCCCCGACCGCTACGCCACTGATACCTGTAGGATTAGTCTTCAAAGATAAATATTGTAAATACGCAAAAATATGTAGAAACAGGATTTTAAATAATTTTTTAATCTCTGAATAAATATTGAAATTTAATTGGTGAAGGATTAATGCATAATACTAAATTGAAAGTAAGAAGGGGAGGAAAGTGAAATCGTGAGACATGTGCAAATATAGAAGAAAACGCTATTTTACTGCAAATTGCATATAGTGCATGTATCACCTGATTTTACATAATGAGATAAGGGGTTGAAACAGTTTTAGTTATTTAAATTTAAAGTAGCTAAAGGGCGTTTCTTTCAATGTGAATTTCACATTATTAAAGGAATCTATTACAATTAATTTCCTTTATGGGAGGAGCTTATTAAAGAAAAGGTTGTTATAATCTCAATAAAGGTTGTTATCTCTCTCACTTTAAACAGCAAAGATATTAAATTATCTTTACAATGCTTAAATGGAATAATTACAAACAGTATCATGAAAAAACACTGTACGTAAATTTCGAGTCATCATCTGCAATATCTCTCGGTTAAAATAAATATTTATCATCAATAATAGATGGCTATTCAAGTGAAACTGTAATACACATAATATAACAAAAGTGGAGTCTTTCATTCTATTAAGGAGTATGAAGCTAATAGGAAGGAAATTAAAGCAGAGATAGTTTTGTATAAGAAAAAAATTTGAAAATTTTCCATTGTATTAAATCTGTCTTCTGGTCACTATTTAGTTATCTTATGAGATAAGATAATCTTATCAGATATAATTATCATTACTTTGCTTGGAAGATTTTTCTAAAATCTGATTGCAATAACGTAACAATACTGCTAAAATTAATGGAAACGTCTATTTAAAATGTATTCTGCTCGGCGACCAAAATAAAAAAAAATGAGTACAATTATCCGAAGAGTTTTGACACTTCTTGCCTGTCTAAGACTCCTAATTATTTAGAGGGCACGCTTTGCATTATTTCACATATATAATTTGGAGGGATTATAAATGCTTATGGCACACTATCCTTCGACTTCCTCACATTTTAAGACCCAGTTTTTGTTAATTCGAATTTTTGGACAGATGGAATTTTTAAAGCAGTCCCACCAACTTCGAATTAGACGTTCCACTGCATGCATAGTCAATTATTTTTTATTTAAAATAAATGCTTCATTTGTGTGTGCATTTTTTTAAGTAAATGTATACTTAAAATCGCTGTTCCCCTCCCCTTTAATAGAAAATGGTTTGTGAGTGGGAAAGTTGGAAGTTAGCTTGCCATAAAAATATACCTCTGTCGAAACTCAAAATGCAAGAGGTCGTCAAACCGGTACTTTCACAGCGGGCCTCTAAGCTTAATAGGCTCTGTGATGATGTTTCAACCCGACTCCGTATTGCATATACGCACCTTACTCATAAATATTGGTTCTTAGCAAAGCCTCGCCCGATTCGTAGCCACTGTGGGGCCGTGATGACTGTTCATCACGCTTTGATATTTTGAGTCATTTTCAATAAACTTGATTTAAAACATTTTCATTCAAATATTTTTAACTTCTAATTTTTATTAAATGAAAACTCCTTATTTTAACATTTCTGTGTATATAAAAGACAATAGAATTTTTAAGAATATTAGTTTTGTTTTATTTGTTCTGGTTTCGTATTACCAATTTATTTAGTTACTCTGCTTCTATAATATCAGTTTGATCTTCTGATTTTAACTCATGGTTTTACTATTGCTAATACATTCATACCTTGGCTTTTAATTTACATTTCCAGTTTCTGTGCAATTTTTGGAACTGAACTAAGCCAAAAGTGTGCCCTGTCGCTAAAAGTTTATAAAGCCTAGATGAAAACATCTATTATATCTTAATTTACACTGTAATTTATCTTAATTTACTTCCATAATAGTTGAAATTTTCAACGATCAATTAATTATATTATAATTATTAAATTCTAATAAAGCTTTGTAGTAAATCGTATTATTTTAATCGGTCGATTTCTTTAATATGCATTTAATTGTGCATACGATTAAATCTATGTTATAGAACCAACGTTGGGTTCACTTTTTATTTGAGTTCAGTTCATTTTGAAACCTCACGTTGGCTTTTGGGATGAACCTCGTATTTTTGAAGCATGGTCAGATGATGAGGGTTACACCTGAGCCGACACCTCTTTTTCTAAACCTCCGCAACACACCGGCATATGATTGTTTGACCCCAACAAATTTAACGCGCACCAGGGTTTCCGTACACAACGGATCATTGGTAGAATAGGACATCGAATCCACGACCCAACGGTCCCAAAGCCGAATCTGTCACCAGACCACCACAGCTCCACTTTTTACTTTAGAAAACTTTCTTAAACAGAGGTTTTTACACACTTATTTAACTTGACTTTTTTCGTGTTTGTAACCAGAAAAACTGGATCTACCCCCGCCCTGCCGTAGCATCCGGGTCATCTGAATGACAGCCGCTGCAATAGCTAGAATACTGACCAGAGTCCAAATCACCAGGCCACGACTCGACCCCTCCCAAAGGAGGTATGTACTATAACTGGTGGAAGACCCAGAGCCCCACCATTACTATACCTCCAGGGTAAGCGAGTGCCCTCTTACTCATCCGGCGGCCACTCATCCGTGTACTCGTGGTGCCCCCTGGGACTTTCGTGTTTGTAAAGATGACTTTTCACTCTTTTCCTGATGTATTAGAGTTTTAAAATTTTGTACACTTAATGTATTCTCAATGACAATACACTATTTTAATACTTTCAGAACTTAATTATCAGTTAATTTATTAATTTGATTAAATTTTTGTTCTATACAAATGGCGCCAGCTGTAGTGAATTTGAGAAAAAATTGATTTCAAGATGAAATAATATTTATAATAATGAACCATAAATTAAAGACTAAAAAGTTGGAAATAACTATGAAAAAAGGTCTACTTGTTAGTGTACTAAGAAAAGTGTGTTTTCAAAAATTGTTTTTATTAAATTCATTTTTATACTAATTAATAAAACTGATTGTAGATAAGCTTCCTGTCTATAAAAAACCTTCTTTTTAATACATTAATAAAAGTGTGTTTTTAAAAATTGTTTTGATTAATTTATTTATATATACGATTTGAAATTGCTGTATATAAAATGTATAAAATTTAATTACCTTGCCTGAGCGACGAAACTTCCGATTACGCTTATTGCTGCATTTCATTTTGGATTTGCTACGCAGCAATTATATTAAGTTCATACTTTGAATAATGCATAAGAGTAGTGCATTATTTCGCACGGACTGAAAAATAAAGCTAATGAAAAGGGATATTTTTATACCTTTTGCATTTTCTTCTAGTTTAAGGCATCATTGCAGCCCAGAGCCATTTCGCCTAGCCTTTAATCCGCCTTGTTTATAAAATTCGAGGATTTTTGAGCCAATAATATCGAATGAAATAAAAATGAAAGAATCATTTTAATATTACATAGGAAGAAATTTGGTAAGAAATTAGGCACATACAGAAAATAAAATGTCAGCACATTCTTTAAACAATGTCAAAGAGAAATAAAATGCATTCAGTTTAACAAGGAAATAGATGTCAGAATATTGTTTAGGTATTATCAACTGTAATTTTTCTTTAATTTAATTACGGCGATAATGTTACGAAATATTTTTAGTCTCTTAAGATATCAAAAGTTCAAAATCCCTACTTATCTCATCTATATGAAAAAATTCAAATTCTGCAACTGAAACTGAGTAGAAAGTTTGAACTTGATTAAAGGAAACAAATCGATAAAATTAATTTTACATTGTGAAATGTGAAATAAATAATATGATAAAAAAAACTCACATGAACCAATGTCCCCTCTTTCAAACAATTAAGGGAAGGAAAGCAATTCATCATTTTTTTCGGAGAGTAACATTTTAGCTTGATAATTATATATCATTTCTACAAGCTGTTATTTCTCAAACATTAAAAAATTCTTGTGAGACTGATCCACGAGTTACCCTGAAGGCTATGAAGATTGCACAAAAAATGACATGTCAGACGTCTCTTGCTTCACAATTCTTTGGGGTCATTTAACCTGATACTGGAGCATTTCGTGAGATTAGCAATATTTTTAAATTTCATCATACTATGAAGTCTGGTTTCCGTTCAACCAAAATTTCCTGGTTCAGCGACATGCATTGCCTTGCAAAAAAAAAGAAACATTGAATAAGACAAAACGCTTTTCCTCAATTTCTTCTTGAAGAGTAAGAAGATGAAAAAATTTTCATAGTAATCTGATGGAGTAGAAAATTTTCCATGAATAATGACTCTTTAATTTCATATTTTTTTCACTTTTACAAGTGTATCATACAATAGGATATTTTAACGAGTTTTAAAGTCACGTTTTTATGAATTTGAAATTGTAAGAAATTTAAACTTGAAATCTGAAAGATTTTTCTTGATACAGAGAGAAAGACCGGTGATGAAAGCTAAAAGCTAGACTGGAATTGCATCTTAAAGTGCACCTTACCTGACCATACAAAAACACTTCGAATTTCGACACTTGATCTTGGAAGTACATCTAAAGAACTTATCAACTGTTTGAGAGAAGTATTTTTCTGTCATGTCTGTACAAAAACTCATTGTTTATTGACAGTACACCTTACCTTTGCCTAAGAAATGAACCTATCTGTCTGTTTGTGCAAAAACCACCTCAAATTGCAGCACTTAATCTAGTAAATATACGAACCTGTTAAGTGTCTAAGGAATGTATATAAAACATTAAAATAAAACAGGTATTTCATACATTGCCTAGAAATTTTACAAAATGCCTGAGTTTCATACATTGCTGGTAACACATTAATTAGAGTTGCTTTTTTCACGATGTTAGATTCTTAGATTATTTCATGCTAATCTTAAATTATGTCGTAAAAATCTTGATATTTTGTTTATTTTAGGGATTTTTACCACGTCCTGCTGTTCATTCAGCTTCTTTATGATGTTTTGCTCCTCCAAGAATTTAAGAGACGCGCTTGCGAGATGTCGTAAACATCATAAATCTGTCATCCATACATGCAACACTCGTACTTTCTTTGGGATTCTCTCAATAGTGCAGTAATCTTATCACGACGGTGGTCCAGCTAGGTTACAAATATCGTACGGCAGCTGCAATAAGAAAAAGTGAATGGCCTCATCCAATGCCACTCACTCTTAGTGACATTCAAGGCCTTATTCTTGGAGTCCAGCCCTTTGGAAACAACCACCGTTTATAAAAACATTATGATAATTGTTAACTGAATCTCTCGAATAACTTCGTTCTTTGGTTCTTAATAAAAAGATTTGTTAATATTAAAGATTATTTCTCTTCGTCACGATATACAAAAAGAATAAAAAAGCCAGTCGGAAAAATTCTCTGTTGATTGAAATGTTATGATTATTGTTCAAGGATATCAACTATCTCTTACAGAACTTTATTTTTTATTTCTTAATAAAAACATTGTTTAAGGTAAAGATTGTTCTCCTCATCACGATGCGCAAGAAGAAATAAAATAGATTTAGCGGTTAACAAAAAATCGAAAGAACCATAATCCCAAGGGTTTTTTTCTTGTTTAATTTATAAAATTGCAATTCGAGTGAATGAAAAGTATCCAAAATACACAAATAATACTTACTTCTCATGCAAAAGTAGCAATGAATTCTTAGCCTGTGGTAGGGGTGGGAATAAATATAAGAAAAGACATTCTTTAAATACAAAAATAAAATTTCACCCTTTGATACAAATAAATAATTCATAGTAACACAAAAAAAGGTGTTTTCATAGTGATCATTTAAAATTCCCAAACTGATATGTGAAATGAGTTTCAGGTACTAGAAAATTGATCCCCATTGGATTACCCAAACCAAATTACTTTATCGGGCTTGAAAGCATTTCTTTAATAAATCACTAATTGCTCCTTGCCAGCTGTTCATCACTGTTCACCCATCCAACCATGTTCGGATTATTTATTTGTTTGTTTTATTTATTTATTTTGAGGCAACAAAGGTGGAATGAAACACCTAACTACTAATCACTACCAATCTTAAAACTCACCACTAATCATAAAACTACTAATCATCACTACTAATGATAAAAGTAAATATCTGCAGTTTGATCTAGAGGTTGCCCGTCCGGTAGTGGAATGTGCATATCGGAGCGATTTTTCGAAATTTTAATTAATTAAAAATTAAGCAAAATTTTGGCCTTTTTAGCGATAACTTCCAAACATAAAATTGCTCAAAAATAAATTTTACATCACATTAAAATTATTAAAAAATATTTTCTCAACTACAGAAATTTAATTGTCGTGAAAATTTTTCCGTAATTTTAACAAATTTTTTAAAAACATTTTTAGCATGATTTGTAACAATATTTTCATTGCTGTGATAAAAGTCAAACTTATTTCGTTGTTTATTAAATCTTTCAATCTCATGTGTTTTCTCTGTTATGAAGGATCAATACAGATACGCTTTTCAATCAGGAATTGGACTTTACACTTATGCTATGAATGGGTAGCGAGTTTTTCTTATAGCTTATGGATTTATGTACATGAATTATTTAGGTAGTTGTCATTACTTCTAAAGAGCATTCACAATTAAATGTTAATTTTCCGTAATTTAAGAGTAAAAATATCTGTAGCTATTAAATTCTGTTATTCATTTAACTATTATAATTAGCTGAAATATGCACTTTCTAACTAGGTAAATAATGCAATCATTGTAGAAACGATTTGAATTATATATGACATTACAAGTTAGAAGAAAAACGTTTTTATAGCTCAGATATAATTTTTAGCCAAGAATTTTACCCTTTTAGATTTTTTTACAGCTTATGGATCTTAAAGTTTAATTCCTGATCGTGTTACTATGAGCATGTGATAATTTGTATTTTAAGATTGTATTTGACATGTGATGTATTTTGTGTATGGATGAATTATTTAGTTGGTTTTCATGACTTTTATGTTTTCTAGATATATTCAGTAATGCATTTCATAAGAAAATGGCAGTTTTATTTCTTTTTAGGGTGAAATCATAAGTAGAAATTAAGTACATTTATGTGCTATAATAAGCTTCAATACCTGCTTTATAATTAGCTAAATAATGTATATTGCAATTTAAATTATAATTATGTATGACTGAAATAAAAATTAATATTCGTTAAATCTCATATTTTTTAGAAAGTCATTATTCTAAAACTTTTTTAACAATTGAATATAAGGCCAGATGTATGTATTGTTTTCGAAACCTTGTGGCAAAAATATATATTCGCTGGTTTTCCAAACCTGTTATAGATTTTGTCCGGCTTTACTATAATATTCCACTAAAAAAAGGGGAGAAAAAAGAGGAGGGGAAATAGTTTTCTAAATTAAGCAACATTTTATTATGGTATACATACCTTGTGTGAAACTATATTAATACCCTTACTTTTTTACAAGTACCAATGATGGGAGTTTGAGAATAGCTGATTATTACGAAGACTTGAAGCTTTGTAAAATACGTTACCAATGTAGTTAAAATTCCAAGTTATGTTTTTTCACTACTATTTAATTATAAATTAGTGTAGAAAGCCACATATCTTAAATTAAATTACTCTAATTCCTCACGCCCCTTTTTGAAAAAGAGAGCAAATTTCTAGAAATTAATTTCACATTTTTTATTAATTTTTAATATGTGTGAAAAACAGATTTATTCAAATTGAAACAGTGTAAAAATATATTTTAAAGGTTCTTCGTTAATAGCCGTTTGCCCACTAATTTTAGCATGTGACTTTTATGAGTTAAAGTGTCTCCACCCAATTACCCCACTGGGTAACTGTTTTAATTTTCAATTTATTTATTTTTGACATTCAAAAACCAAGAATAAAAATTTTATATATTATAACTAAAATGCAAATTGGAGAGAAGAAAATTGACTACTAACCTTTAAATTTTTAAGAATATTTTAGCCTGTAGGATTGAACTTCATAAAAATGACACCTATTCCCTCCTCCTCCCCACTTACCATATATTAATAATTTTCAAATAAGAATTCTCAACTAATTTCATTCATTTATCATTAATTAATGTTTTATTTTCCTTATTATTTGTATACTAGGGGTGATAGAAAAGCGTCCCGTCATGGATAGGGTCGGAGAAAATTTCTGTACCCGAAATGAGGTCACGATTGGAAAAAGTTTAAGAAGCCATGGTGAAGAACATCTCCAGGTCGCCTCCAATATCCCTCCTGTTCCAGGAGTGCCTCTAAAGAACCGGTTCACATGCACTGAACACGTAGAGAAAAACTAGCAAATCCTCTATGCAGCAAGCTTTGCAGCTGTGAATAACTTTTTTAACTTATATTCTTGAAAAATCTCTAACTTTTCAATATTTGTATGAATTGTTATCAAACTGACATCAAGTAGCTGAAATCGTTTTAGTTTATTCAGTGTAAATAAGGACATGTTGAAATATTTGAAGAAATATTGCAGGTCAAAATAAACACCATAATTTATCACATATTCAAAAAATGACCTTTGTTAATTCGTACAGAAGAAATCAATAAGGGTAAAAAAAGAAAGGATCAAGTGATTTAGTCTTTATCCTCCTCGCTATATTCTCGGGTTTCAAGTTTTTGCAAAAATCATAACAAGAAAATCTTGAACACTACGAAGATAATGTGAGGGTTCAGTTTCAGACCTTTGTGAGTATTTAAATCTTAGCTTATTTCAGATCTTGTCAAAATTCAACAACTTTCTATTTTGCTTTATAGAATATCCAATTTTGCCATAAAAAATTCGCAAACATTCATTTATGAGCATTAAAGAATTTTCCAGAATCTCTTTAGATTTGAATGATTATATATAATTAGATGCGTTCTACTGGAAGCAAATAGAAGATACTTGAGTAAAAAAAAACTGAAAGTATGCATGCATTCAAACAATGACTTAAAATAATATCTTTATGATTTTTATGATTTGATATGAAAATATTGCCTCAAAAATGTGTTTCTGATTTTTTTTATACAACTTCTAATTTCCTAAACTAATCAAACTAATTCCAATAATCTTTGTCTGGAATAAACAAGTATTTATTCCATTACCATTAAATATTTTGCTTGAAGAAAGAATTCAAGATAGAAAACATCGAGAAATAATACTGTTAATCATCTAGAGCTTCTAAAAACTTTTTGAAAATGTGAAGATGATTTAACTTTATAGTATTAGACATGAACCTTCATACTTACGATTTTCGAACCTTCATACTTACCATTCAAAAATTCAACTAGATGGTAAGTATAAAAATTCACCTAAGTGGTAAGTTCTACAGAACAAATCTGCCCTTAACTTGGGTGTTGCAGTACATTAAATATGAAACAGGATAGCTTCCATTAATTTTCTTTTTCATCAGACTTAATTTTCGAATGTGAGTTTTAAAAAAAATCTCAAATTTGGAAGCTGTATGCTTTATGAATTACTATGCATAAATAGGAATTTTATAACAATCAATGTTTTCTCTTTGCATCATGTTAATGTTCCATAAATGTTATCATCTTTATAACGAAGGAGGACAAAATTCTGAAGCAGTTTTCTGAAGTAGTTTTGAATAAAATTTTTCGAGTCATGGCTTTTCAAAGATAACACACTAACTCAATTAAGAATGATGTTTAAACAAACAGTATTACAAGATTAATATTTGTTTTAGTCAACTGTTTGAATATTATTTTTAAATACTCGAAACCTGAATATTTATAATAATTAGAAAAATAAACTTATTAAGGAATTTTGAAACTTTTTTCTCCCAGTAATTTGACAAAAAGTACTGTCGCTCTTTATAAACTACACAGGTCTGCAACCAAAAAACTGCATAGGATTTTTTGACTGTTTCTTACAAATTTTTACTCACTGAAATCGGGAAAAATATTTTAAAAAATCCATCGCGTCAGGTTTTCTTGCAAAACTCATGTTTTTAGTTTAAATAAGCTTAAAATTTCTCTTTTTAACCTGAAATCTGGTATCATATGCTTGAGTCAAAAAACCATTTCCAATAATGATTTTATATATTAATTTCATATTTTTGAGAGTGATACCCACCTTCAACTTCGGATGAAATCCGGAGTGATTCTGAGGATGGAGATACATTACCTCACCAGGACGAATCTAGTGCAGATTTTTCTGTTGATGAGGGACTCCAACCATTTTCTCAGAGCGAGCTTAATGATCTAGTTAGAGATTTGAGCCTTTCTAAAGATGGAGCTGAATTGCTAGGGTCAAGACTGAAAAATAAAACTCTGCTGACACCTGGAGCTTCATTCTCCTGGTACAGGCATCGAGAGAAAGAATTCACTCAGTTTTTCTCCAAAGAGGGAAATCTCGTTTTCTGTAATGATGTTCAAGGGCTAAAGAAGTAATTTGACATAGAATATGATCCATCTGAGTGGCGTCTATTCATAGATTTGTCTAAAACAAGCCTCATAATGGTAATTCATTTCCATCGCTTCCTTTAGGACACTCGGTGCATTTGGAAGAAAACTACAATGATTTGTCTATGATTCATGAGAAAATCAACTATCAAGAATATCTTTGGATGGTTTGTGGAGACTTCAAAATGCTAACCATGTTGTTGGGTCAGCAGGCAGGTTACACAAAATATCCTTGCTTCCTATGCTTGTGGGACAGTCGAGCCAGAGACCTCCATTGGACCAAAACTGACTGGTCACTTCGAGATGCCTTAACACCCGGCGAAAAAAATGTTATAAATATAACCTTGGTTCCACCTGAAAAGGTTTTATTACCACCTCTTCATATAAAATTAGGGCTTACGAAACAGTTTATTAAATCAGTGCCTAAAGATGGGGAATGCTTCAGATATCTGTGTTTCAAGTTCCCAAAATTGTCAGAAGCCAAGTTGAAAGAGAGGGTTTTTATTGTCCCCAACAAACGAAAACTGTTATCCGATTCCCTCTTTTCAGAAACAATGTGGGGAAAAAAGAAAGAAGTTGTTTGGGACTCTTTTAAGGATGTAGTGCACAGGTTTTTGGAGAATACTAAAGACCTTCTCTACAAAACCATTGCACAACACATGTTGACAGCGTATGAAGCTCAAGGATGCAAGATAAGCTTAAAAGTTCATTTCTTACACTCCCATATTGTCTGTTTTCCAGAAAACTTATGAACCTATAGTGAATAGCAGGGTGAAAGATTTTACCGGGATGTCCGTGATATCGAGAGACGATACCAAGGACGATGGGACGTCAACATGCTAGCTGATTACTATCGGATGCTCAGGCGGGAAACAGAAGATGGTAAGCGAACGCGTGTTCGGAGAAGCGTCAAAGAAGAAGAAAAGGTTTCACAGATAAAAAGAGTAAACGTGTAGTGTTAAATATATCATGAAGGAATAGTTTTTTGTTTCTTTTTTCCAATTATAAGAAAATTTATGCTTAGTTAATTCCAACAAAATATTGACTTTTTTCATCGCAGTTGTGCTTTCTTAATGTAAACTCCCCATGTTTTGCAAAAACACTGTACGTGATGGAGGGAAATGGAGGTCATTTTTTGATTCAGCATCCTAAAAAACATAAAATTTACCAAAAAGATCCCATGCAGCTGAAAAAAAATTTTTTTTTTGCAGACCTGTTCTATTAATCCATGCAGCACTCATACTCGCCTAAAAAATTAAAGAGTATTTTCAAGGAATACTCGAAAACTCTTATGACTTTGATGAAAAATATATGCAGTATACCTTCTTGACTGCACGCTTATTTCTCACATCAAAAGTTTGTTGCCTCAAAAAATATCCATTAAATTCAAATGACCAGATTTTCTAAACTTCAGTCCTGGAAGCTCTAGCTATTGGGAGGAAAAGGAGGTCAATCCCAAACAAAGAGTAAAAAAAAAAAAAAAAATGGATTTTCCTGGATAATACGGGGCATCAAGCCATTTGGCACTGACATTATATGATAGTAACAGCTTACGAATAACAGAAATTAAAACTATGCACAAGAATTACGATTTTAAACTGCCATTATGGATTAAAATAGGTTGACCATATTCTATGTATAGCAAAAGTTGGGTAAGATAATGCTTCAGAAGCTATTTTTTTAAATCTAGATAATCTTTTTAAAATTGTTTTATGTGGATAATGTGAACTATTTACTTATATGTAAGAAACGGAATAATCCGATGCATTTTATTCAAAATCGCGAAATGTTAAAAAATAAATTCAGGACGTTTGGTCACATTATAGCATGATTCATCTTAGATAAATAAACATTTCTATATGCAAACGATACCTGAACGATGGTGATTCTTTCTGTTCTTAGCAAAATAGAATTCATATCTGCCATTTACAGAGGTAGTACACCTCTCTAAAGATCCAAATGAGAAATACAAAATTACAAAGGGTAGTAATTTTTCGATGAATCTTAAAATATCTCACAAAATATTGTTAATCTTGTTAATGCAAAATGAAAAAATTAACGTTTGAATTTATATCTGGTGAAAAATTTGTGGAAGATTCGCAGAAAGATATAAATGCATCAAATTTGAAGGGGGTTATTATTTTAGAAGCAAAAAAGAAAAAAAAGCAGTAAACAAAATTTCTGAATTGAATTCATAATATTAATAGCCTGCAGATTTTAAGTTTGTTGGGTATTTAACAAAATATATTTATCTTATTCCTATTAGGAATAATTATATTTCAATATACATTAATGCTCAGGTGTTTTTTTAAATGCACGAAGACTTTCCACCATAAACAATTTACAAAGGAATATAAAATGCTTCGCCATCAGAAACTTTTTCCATAACAACAACAAAAAAATTTTGAATTAATATTTTGGAGTGAATACGACAACTACGTAATAAAAAATTGGTAAAATATGGATAAGTATATGGAAAGGTACCAGTAGGCTAGGTTCACAACATGCTACAACCGTGTAACTGTTATAGACGACCTCTAGGTGTTATTTATAATTTTCAAAAATAAATAACTTAATTAAAATTCTCTCAAAATCATAAAAAAAAGTCATGAGGAAAAAAGCATCCAATCACGTTTCTCTCGAACGACTGATTTGCAGTTACCGATCCCATGTTCTAGTGCAAAAATTACTTGCTTCTGTATGCTTGACCTACCTTATTTTTGTAAACGGGACATCCAGTAGAATTTCGAGTTTAGGTGTTATGTTTTTCTTTTTGAAAAAGACAAATAATAAAATCTATTTTCTAAGTAAACTCACCTTTCTTCTTCCTTTGCAGGCTCCCAAATTTTTTCAGTGGTTTGATAAGACCCTCAGTACCTTATACCTATAAGCATACAATAAAATATGAACTTTTGACAATTTATATTAATGATTTATTATTCTCAGACTTTTTTTTATACTCATAGAAGAAAGTTAACTAATCCTCTGCATTTGCCGCTATATTTGAACTTCTATTTAAGAGAGACTTTGTATAAACGGAGCGCCATCTAGAGACTGAAAAGGCAGAGACTCTATTCACAATTTCACCATTTTTTTCAAAACGTTATAATTATTGTTATAACTTTTTATTTGTTAGGATATGAAAATGGATGATCGAGCAGCTAAGAGAAAGGTGATTATGATGTAATTTCACTTTATATTTTTTAACTTCTAACCTTATATTAGCTGCCCTTGTTTTTCGCTCTGCTTTCTAAATTACATTCAGAACTACTGGTATTATATGTCAATTTACATATTTGAGGATATATAAAATATATAAATTTTCCGTTTATTTTGTTCATACTTACCTATACATAATATTCAACGTAAACTTACTTTCGCCTCGTTCCTTAGCTGCATTCCTCAGGTTTTGCATTCTTGTTGTAAAGTAATCATAAAGTAAGAAGCGCCATCTATGTGTATAAAAAGAAAGATCAATCAGTTGTTCTGTCTGAAAAGTGAATTTAATGAAGTGTGAAAGTGAACTTCGAAAGCCAGAATAAGGTAGTAAGCGCCATCTCTGTGTGTTAAATGAAAATACATGATTCATATTAAAAAGATCAGTCGGGTCTCCCCTCCCCATTTCGCGAAGTATGAATATGCTGTTTTTTCTCTAAATGTAAGATAAATCTCTCATTTTAATTTCCAAAATAATATTTCTGATAGAAAAGTTTTGACTGAATATCTCAACATAATGTTGAGAAAATTAAGAACCGGAATAATTAAATTGATTCCTTTTCATAGCCAATGTAAAGAATTTAATTTATCTAATGTATAACCAAGAAAAAAAAAGAAAGAGGAATTTATTTATTATAATAAATATTATTTTCCAAAAAAGCTGTAAAATATAGCACATGCACAGAAAGTTTCATTTTTGTTTAAAGGAAAAGCCAAATCACACTTTATGGGCCGAATGATAAATTAAGTTCAGAATCGCATATTGTTCAAATAGATCTGTAGTAAAATATACTGTAAAAGATTAAATCGAAACTCACACAAACTTCTTTCTTTTTTTGTTGTTGTTTTTTTGGTTGATACATATTCCCATAAACAAAAATGTGAAATTAGTGGAAGATTAACAGTCAAAATAAAAGTTTCCTGTTGTTGAGTCTTAGTTTCTCACAAATGATGGTTAAATAAAGATATGAAAGCAAGACTAGAAGAACATTCGGATAAAAAGAACCTTCTAAAATACGTTAATTAATAAGTGCTTGATTTATAAGAGACAGGTCCCCACGAGACAGTTTATCATAGATAAATTTGTACAGATGGAAGACAATTACTCCAGTTAAAAAGAGTGATACATTTTAAAATTTGGCCACAGTATATAACACCCTAGCACAACTCCCGCATTTTCTTCCCTATCTGTATTTGTAGAAGATTAATTTCGCTTTTAAAATGGTGCATTTCAAAACTGAAAATGTAGTTAAACTCAAAAATATGTTACAGCTGCATAATTTAAGATAGAATTCACATTTATTTAAATGAAATTCTTTAGAAATTTCGCTTTCAAAAGTCACATGCACAGAAAGATGATAAAAATCATCACGCAAAAGTAACATTCATTCAAGGATTAAAAAAAAAAAAAAAAACATCTGAAAAAACTGAACAGAATCCAGTTATGCCATTTCCTTTTTAAATAGTTTAGGATGACTTAAATTTCAGTTCGAAACCTCATTCATTTTGGTAATTGAAATCAATTTCTTTTGCTCTTATTTACCTGATTAATAAAAAATAGTTGCATTTTTCTAGTTTATAAAAAATTTACGAAGAAACAAAATAATAATAATAACAATGGAAAATTAGTTATTTCGTAGTTAAGATCAGACATTCTTTCGAAAACTTTTAGAAAGGCAGTATTCGTGCAGAAAAATATAATGAACTTATTATTTTTTCTAACGAAATAAAAAAAAACATGAATTTATAATTCCGAAAGTTCAGTAATTCATAAAATTAACATCTTCTGACCCAAAACTAATTTTAAAAGTGGGTGAAATATTAAAACTACTCGTTAATAACTATACAGTAGGATTCTAACCATCCTACTCGATTTTAGAAGAAATAATAAAAAAAACGAAAAATGTCAAAATTGGGAATATAATAGTGAGAGCGTGGTCTTGACCCAACTGTAGGAGATTATTCGTCAAAGCAATTCTCTCTTTTCGATACGATTGGACTAAAATAAGGATGCATACATATTGTATTGTTCATTTATAATTTTATTACTTAACCTTGATACATAATTTGCGGTTTCTTTTTATGAAAATCTAACAATATTTACAGTTTTCTGTAGCTTATGTTTGCTAATTTCATGAATTAAAGTTAAATTTTGTTCAATGTGTGATGTCTTTTTTTACTAAATTTCTTAGCTTTATCCAGTCACCCGAGTTTCCGCATATCCGTGTCAACCCGATCCCCATTTAATTCGGATAATTGGTGCTCTAGTTTATTTATAAATAAAATCTTACATAGTTGCAAATTTGGATGCATATTTTCACGACTTCAATTTTTCTTTTGGGAATAAAATATTTTATCTCAGCAAAATATTTTAAATGACATTCGCATTATCAGAAGGGGTAACGACTGCATAAAAAATAGATTTCCTTTATTTTTAAATTAATTTAAGAATAACAAAATTTTTTAAAAACAATGAAAGCAAATATGACGAAAATGCGCAGAATAATAATTTTGTAGCAAACTCTTTTTGAAACTATGACATGAAAACAATGCTCAGACTTTGAACTTACAATTACAGAGGATAGATGGTGCCACGAGTGTACCTGAAAATAATGCGAACGCTTTGAAGTTTACAGTTACAAACTGTAGATGGCGCCATGAGTAGAAATAGATCGATCCATCGACCTTTCCACTAGTTAAACACATTCAAGCTACGGACGAGAAATCTCGTCCTTCAGGAATCTTCGCTGCGCACTAGAATTTGACTTGCATAACAAATTTATTATGTTAACATATTAATAAATGTCCGCAGAATATGTTCACCTCTATCTTTTTTTATTTATAAATTGTCTAGAGCGAATACGGTTACTTTTTGTCTTTCTTGGAGCTTGCATCTAATTAGCCCATAGCAATGAATGCAGTGGCGAATTTCCGCACAGGTGTTAGAGGTGGCCGCCTCGTGCCTCGAGGAATGGAATCTATTTGCAGGAAATGTTGTAACTAGTTTATCCTTAGGAATGGTGGAAAAAATGTTTATGTATGTACAGATATTTTCTTAAATACCTGTCAAATTAACGGATTAGGGTATAAACAGGTATATATTCAAAGACAATATGTATGTAATGTCAGTTGCTTCAGTGTTAACTACTGAGCTCTTTTCCAACGGCTTAACTGTCATTGATTGAACTGAGCTCGCCTCCAGATCCGCGTGTTTGCTTCTATTTAGAAAATACTGGACTCAAATTTCATTTTAAAATATGGTTTTCATTTTAATTTATTTGTGTGTGTTATTATTCAATTTTTATTTATGGAAATAAATAAAAATTTTAATGTAAAAAACAGATAAAAAGCACTCAAGAAAAATTATCACCAACATAATTATATACAACTAAATAGTGCCTTCATAGCGCGTATATTAATCAATAAAAATTATTCAAATTACATTAATCATAATCATCATTAAAATAATCAGGAACTATTAACGTAATCGGCAAAGGTATCGCTTTCGACAAATTTTCTTGCTTGCTTCATTTGTTTTATGATATTCATTTTCAACTCGAAATAGATTTTTTTTTTCGCCCCTTGATTTCGAGCTCTTCCATCAATATAAGTCGTCGTCTTCTTTTTGAATGACATCTTTATTAAATTTACAAAGAATAAGAAAAAAGGTTTTACAGATTATGAGGCTTACCTATGTGGATATAACCGAGTCAATTAATCGTAGCAGATCTGTTCTGACGCGATAAACACTTTCTAAATGTATGAATGCCATATGGGAAGTTAGTTCGCTACTGGCACCAATTATGTAATCGAATGTAGGCAATTATTGTCACTAGAAGTAACGCTTATATCTCCGTAATATGATCATTTTTCTTAACAGTGTTCACAAGAACACGAAGAATGTTGTTCCGACAGCAAGTAGAAGATGGCAGCTGGAGGCAGAAATTAAATTTTAGCTATTAATTAAATTATTTAATTAATTTAGAAGTTTTTTCCTCTTTTCTGGGTTATTCTGCACAAAAACTTATCTAATAAAGTAAAATAAACTTAGTAACTGCTAACTTAAATAGGGATATAATGGGTTAAATTAAATAGTGAGCGCTGAGGTAAGAAGAATAGACGTTAAGTGAGGAGCTTACTTAAAAATCAGAAAGGCTTTAGAGAGACATAAATAAGCAAGCAAGTTTTCAGCATTTTAATGCTTTTTTTTTCCCACCAACTCTTTTCCATTAGTAGCAAATGATTGCATTTGTGTTATATAACCTTCATGATTTAAGGAAGTATGCGAAAAATATAGCATTAACGAATGACATTTTTGTTCACCTTAGTCCAGTCAACGAAAGTCCGAAATGGGGATGAAAAAAAAAATTAAATCATATAGTTTTGAAAATTGGTACATGTGTTTGTGAGGGGCTTATGATTGAACATACTAAAAGCCCCCGGTCCTGGGGGGGGGGGGTGAGTTCGCGGCTCCATCTTGGATTTCATCCCCCCTTTTTAGTTTTTTCCTAAATTTCTCGAAAACTATTCAGTTTTTAAATTACAAAGGATTTAACAAATTGAAAAGTGTAAAATTCCCTACAAATACATACATTTATTTTTCTTCCAGTTTTAATAGCCTTGGAGATAATGCGTCTCAAAAGTTGCCGCCATCTTGGATGATTTCCTCCCCCTTTTTCAGATTTTCTTGAATATCTCGAAAATTATTCAACATTGAAATTACATGTGATTAAACAAATTAAAGAGCGTGCGATTCTCTACAGATAGGTACTTTGATTTTTCTTCAGACTTTATTTGTTTTTGAGATAATTTGTCTCAAAACGAATAAATTTGTAAAAAATCTTAATTGATAGTACAATAAACGAAGGGTTTGAAGAAAAACAAACAAATCATATAGTTTTTAAAATTGGTACAAATGTTCTCGAGGGTCTCTTGTTGAGCATAATTAAAGTCCCCAATCCTGGGGGGGGGGAGCTCGTGTTGCCATCTAGGATTTCATCCCCCCATTTTTTGTTTTTTCTAAATATCTCGAAAAGTATTCAATTTTCAAATTATAATTGATTTAACAAATTAAAAAGCGCAAAATTCCCTAAAAGTACATATTTTTGTTTTTCTTCCAGCTTTAAGACTTTCCGAGATAATGGGTATCAAAGGTTATTGCCATCTTGGATTTCATCCCCTTTTTTAATTTTTTTGAATATCTCAAAATCTATTCAATTTTAAAATTACATGTAATCAGTAAATTAAAGAGCGTAATATTCTCTACGAATACATGCTTTTATTTTTGTTTTAGCTTCAATAGTTTCGAAGATAATGGGCCTCAACATTTGCCGCTATCTTGGATTTTATTCCCCTGTCTTAGTTTCTCTTACATATCTCAGAAACTATTAAAGCTAGAAAAAAAAATAAAAGCATGAATTTGTTGGGAATTCTACGATCATCAATTTGTTGTATGTAATTTGAAAATCGAATAGTTTTCGAGGTATTCAAGAAAAACTAAGAAAAGGGGGATAAAATCCAAGATAGCGGCAAATGTTGAGACATCTCGGAAACTATTAAAGCTAAAACAAAAATAAAAGCAAGCAATTGTAGGGAATTTTACGCTCTTTAATTTTCTGATTACATGCAATTTAAAAATTGAATGTATTTTGAGATATTCAAGAGAAACTAAAAAAGGGGGATGAAATCCAAGATGGCGATAAACTTTGAGACCCATTATCTCGGAAACTATTAAAGCTGGAAGAAAAATAAAAGTATGTATTTGTAGGGAAATTTACGCTCTTTAATTTGTTAAATAATCTGTAATTTATAAACTGAATAGTTTTCGAGATACTCAGGGAAAACTAAAAAGGGGAGATAAAATCCAATATGGCGCCGTGAGCTCTTCCCCCAGGACCGGAGACTTTTACTATGTCCATCATAAGCCCTCACGAACATATATACCAATTTCCAAAACTAAATTATTTTTTGTTTTTGTCAAACTCTTCGTTTGCTGGACTACTAAGCAGTAAATCCTTTGCCTAGTCATAGAAAAGTGATAATCGTGAAAAAAATTATGATTTATAGAGATTTTTTTATTTTATCTAAATAAAGGGAGTATCTTCTTTAATCTTCAAAATCAAGTGTTTGGCGCAGCATGGCCAAAAATGGCTTTTGCGCCATAAAAACCAACCCAACTCTTCTTTAATCTTCATTTGTTTGCGATTCAAAAACGTAAAATAATTTTATTATCCTTAGATTTCACATTATTTACCAAAATGAAGAATAATTAAATTGTTTTTCAAAGACAGAAAATTAATTACTGGAAAATTTGCAGCTGTAAACACAAAACACTTTTTACATGTCATGAAAAAAACTGAAAGTTTGGGTTTACTATTTTCTGATTCTAGATGACAGCTGGAGTTAAAGAACAAACAACTTTTTCAACTAAAGTTAGACGGACGAATGCGGATAAAATAATTACTGGTCTTTCTTCATATTTAAGAACAATACAATTTTTCATCGATGGAGGCAAAATGCCGAAAAACATAAAGTTGCAAGAATACAGCAAATTCTTTACATGAAATAAAAATATAAGCGACACTTTGAACTTACACTTTCAGACAATAGATGACAGCAGGAGTAAGGAAAAGAATAGAAAAAAAAATACACGAGCTTAACAACACAATTGTTTTTCAACGATTTATGTATAGTGACTGGAAAAAAATGAAGCTGTACGTGCATACGTCAAAACCTGTTATGTTTAACTTGCGGTTTGAACATACGCTATTTGAGTCCAGATGGCAGCAGGATCTAAAAGAGTTTTTGGCGTGGTAAAAATCATTAGATTAAAATAAGCAAATAAGTGTTGATGAAATGCTAATTCTTATGATCCTGAAATTTTTAATTCAAAAATATATTAATATTGAATGAAAGAATTTTTTTGTTCAAAGTTGTTAACAAATTATATGGTAAAGTAGATGACAGAATAACTTACAAACATGCACGTATGTTCAGTTTTATTATTTTAAGATGGGAAGGTAAAAAATAATAAAAAACAATTTATTTCCACATGTTACATTCTTTCTGCATAAAAAATTACTCTCCAATTTTCTTTTGTGTCACTTGAGTCATTACAACATAATAAACGTTTTTTCTTTATTTTTGGCAGTTTTCATAGATCGATAATTTCAATCGCATTAGTTTTTATATCAAAAATGGAAAAATGTTTTAAGTCTTTAACTTTTATACACCAAGTGATAAATAAAGATGTGTATGAAATTTATTGAATAATCAATAATTAAAGCAAATAATGACTAGAAAATACATAAAATGTTAGCTTGAAATTATTCATGAATTATCACAGACAATTAATTGAATATTCATAACCTAAATTCTTGTAAATGGATGGCTTCGAAGAGTTTATGTATAATTATTTCTTCAAACGAGGCTTGAAGAAAGCATTTCAGGGAAGCAAAAATAAATGTAATTTTAACTTTGAAGATGAATTAATTTTTAGTTGCAATTTTGGAATATTTACGATTTGAATGGGCAATTTCAAACTAAAAGAAGTCAATAGATAATGACAAATAATTTTTTTTTAATTTGAAAAAGCAAAAAATTTTCAAAGCTGGCCTTGAACGGTTAGATATATTAATTCCCTTTGTAATAAAAAAAATCTGTTTTATTTCAGAAAAAATGCAGACAAGGCGAAAAAAGGAGATATCTATGAAATATGCGGTGCATTATCGATAGTTAAACATTATATTCGTTTTATACTATTATCTTAGAAATTGATGCACCCAATACAAGAAGTTGGCAAATAAAGAAATGATTTACGGTCATATTATTTTGACGTTTGGGTTATATTCTGAGCTTTTATTCTGTTATCTCGTACTTACTGTGAATCAAAAATTTGTTGAATTTCATGTTCATTTTTCTTTTACCAAAAATTTGCTTCAAATACGATATGCAGATGCTCTTAATGTACTGCGAAAACAATGCAATGGTTCTACAAAGCAACAACTTAATTTTAAAACAGTAAAACAAGAATTGCTCAAATTTACCCATTAAGTGCTGAAATATAATAATACTATGGTGTTTAAAAGACGAAAGTCGTCCTCCTATTTTAAACAACAATTGACGATTAATTTCATCTTCACATTATAGGTTAATACGTTTTTCGCCTCTGTCTTAAAACGCCGAATTGTGTCTACTTGAAGTATGGTATGCGGAAATCCCAAGTCACGATTCATAAACGCAGGCGAATATCATAAATTTTGGAGTTTTGTAAGAAGTTAACAACTTTTACGTGAGAACTTTATGACACAGAAGACTGTCTAGAATATTCAGAATACAAAGTACTTTAATATTTTCTAGACGATTTCTTGTAGAAGATTTTTTTAATTACTACCAAGAAGACATTCGATATCTGATATTTAATTACTAGTTTCCAATTTAAAACCTGGATTGTCTAGAAGTAATGCTAAATTTTTATTTGCCTTTTTGAAAAAACTAGTTTTTTTCCTCTCTTTTTCCTGTATGACAAAATTATCTTTCTTGTGAAGATATTATCACTCAACAATAAGTGAGCATTTTCTAAAATTTTTTTTGAAAAGCGTCTTTTCATAAAACACTAAACTAAGACAATGATTCAGAAAATTCAATATTTCTTTTAAAACAATTTTGTTACCTAATCCATGTTCAAGTACGAATAATGGTATTTTAAAAACAAAATGCGTATATGTATATACCAATAAATGAACATAAAATAGATTCCTATCATATGACTGAAAAATCTACCACGGCAGTGTGCGGTTTTGAATAACTGCTAAACAAAGATCGAATTTCCTGCCATTTTTTCGGAGAAAAGTGTACATTTAATCAAATGATATCCACTGAAAAATATCAACGCTAATATATATAAAATATATCCGAAAATATCCGAAAAAAGGGCAGTTAGGCATATAGTTTTGAATAATAGAAAAATATATTTGAAAGTTGATTTTTCTCTTTTCACATCGGAGAAGCAATATTCTTATATTAAATGCTTAAAATCACAAAAAATAGATCAATATTTGTTTTAAGAATTCATTTTTTTCTTGATATTTTGTTAATCATTATGTATTATGCAAAAATTAATATATTGTTACATCTCGTTACTTAAAATCTGATGTATGAATAGATGCTTTAAAAAGAATTTTTGAAAAAATTAAAATGTTTCAAAGGTTGTAATAGTGGAAAATAACCTATAAGCTGTTTAAAACTAATGCTTCTCTATATTTTTCAAGAAAAAGTATTACGGAAAGGATATTATTCATCAGGAATCTTCTTTTTACTTTTCAATATTCATTCAATTGCTTTGAACTCACAATAGAAAACCTCACATTCACTAATTCTATATCATGCCTTGTCGGCAATACATAACATTCAGTGGTTCTATAGAACACTTAGGAAAAGTGGGAAACCTCTGCTTCATTTTAATAATTTCTCTAAGCATTATATAGAATGTCCAAGCTTTATATAGATCTTTAAATTCTTTTTTTACAAAGTAAGAAAAAGGTTTTATAGAAAAAAATTTTAAGTACAAAATGAAAGATATAGGTTTTTCGACGGAAAAGATCAATGCTGAATTGCTCGTAATTGGATAGATGAAAAGATAGAAAGGAACGTCATTTAGATGTTGGAGGATGTTTTGAGCTCATTGCTTAGGGTAAATGTATGTAAAATATTGAAATAAAACATATATATCATTCTTTGCCTAGACAATCCATGAAACACATGAATTTCATGCATTGCATAAAGATTCATGAACAGGGTGCACGAAATATCTTGATATTGACTTTCCTTCCTTAAATATTGATCCTAGACGTATATGTTAATTTGAAAAGTTGCGAAAAAAATGTGCAGATTTTTATGAAATTGATTAAATACTGTAGAGGATAACAATGTAAAAATTACAAAAGTGAAACTTTTATACTCTACCTGTGCATAGAATATTCCAATTTATAAAATATTCCTCCGACATTAATAATTCGTTGTCCAAAATTTTATCAGTCAATCAAAAAAGTCTCAGAAATATTCAAAGGCAAAAATAGTGACTTAGATCGCTTATCGATATCTCTCCAAGAGTGAAATTCATGTCGATGACTCGCATTTCTGGGGTTATATATCAATTACAAAGGGAAAGAAGGGTTGTATAAAGAAATAATAATTCCGTTAGTTTGTAAACTTTTTAGCAATGATACCTTTAAGCCGAGTTTGTAAAAAATTTTCAAAATTTTTTTGTGGCAATACAACGGTACATTGATCTGATAACACTGTTGCGCACTCGATCAGGCTCAACTGTTATTGTTAAATATTTATTGAAGGGAGTGTGTGGTGCACCGATAAAGGCAGGTGTTATTTGCATAAGAATTGCACTCTATTTACATGTGCATTTTGACGTGCAATTTCTACATTTAATTTTGCAACCAATCCTCTAAAATTTTTAAAATGTTTTCCAGGAGGCATATTTCTGATAATAAGCGATTTCTACATTTGATTTTGTAACCAATCCTCTAAAATGTGAAGATGTTTTTCAGGAAGCACACACATATTTCTGATTACTTTCTAAATAAAACTGAAGACCAGAGGCAGGTATTATTTGCATTTTAGAGACTTCCCTATTTTGTTATTTGCATTTACACTCTGAAAGCTTACAATCTAATTAAAGATTAATCTCTCAGTACCTTTGAGTAAATATATCTCAAGGGTTTTTTCAATACAATACTGAAATTTTTCAAATCACCTGATTAGTGTACAGGGAAATTTTACTCACTGGAATTATTTTGTTTTTCTAAAATAAATCATATTTTGCAATTTTTCATCTACGTAATAAAATTATTTACCTTTTTTTATCAACTTCGTAATTTAACAAGGATCAGTATTTAGAGAATTAGACTAATTATTTCATTAACTGCCACCACCCTTTGCTGTAAATTAACCAATATTTTTTTCTTAAAATTTTAATGAGAATAAAATGTAATTTTTTTAAAATCTTGAATTGTGTTGCATTGGTAATGTTATTTTGGTTAATGAAATATGTTTCGTTAATTAATAATATTAGACAAAGATGGAGCCTGAATTATAGTTATAACCCCTATGCACGTGTTCAAAAACGCGTGTAATAATAATGTCTCATCTGTTTATTTTAAACAAATGAGACATTATTATTATGGAAAATAGACTTTAATTTAAACTCATTTTGAGTTTAAATCAAAGTCTATTTTCTATATTGGATCCACTAAAGAAGATCAAAGGGTTAACAGAATGATGCGTTATTTATTTATTTTGAACTTTGAAGATGGGGGCATGGTGCGTTTCGGGTTTAAGATACTAAGTCTCTTCTTTTCAACAAAATAAAAAATATGCACAAAATAATTGGATTTTTTTCTTAAAGGAATTATGAAAAAATTTGTGAGTTTCAAGAAAGAAATCTGGCATCATTTGAAAATGGTCGTTTCAAGTCCTATGATCAAATTAATCTTCAATATTTAATTACCTCTATCATTTCCATGAAATGAATACTTTAAAAACAGAACATTCTTTTATTTCAAATAAATTCATCTTAATAAGCTCATTTCAATAAAATTTGTGAAATTCTTTTGTATACGAATTCTGAAAAGCTGAAAAGGATTTCTTTGAATGTGAGTGGTTTTCAGTAGTCAAACTAAACTTTGCTGAAAAGTTCATGGAGAAGAGAAATGACCGAGTTGCCATCATATAAGCACGAAAATATCACATTTAGCTAGTCTTATAGATAATTTTATCAGTAGCTCTTGGTGCTTCTTAACGAATTTTCTGCAATCAGACACATTCATTGAGATATGATAATGCTAGGAATGATTCAAAAGTGCAGGGCCTTATCGCAAGATTACTTACCCTGAATTGTTCAAAACACCGATGCACTACTGACTTCAAAATACTCTCCTTCCATAATGATACACTTTAGATAATATTCTTACAGCTTTTGGAAGCAATACTTGAGACATCTTTGTTACTACTTGTAATGTCACCTGCAATGCTGTTTTTCCCTTATTTGATGACCAGGAGTGGCGTTAGACAGTGGCGTAGCGAGGTTGAGCGGCGCCCGGGTCATGATGTGATTTTTTTCGCCCCTCCCACCAAAGTGTAAACAGCGCCGGGACATGGTATTTTTTCGCCCCCTCATCGTATTTGACTTTAAAAAGGTACATAAACGCATTAAAGTTTTGTGACCACGGCCAGTGACGTAGCGAAAGTATGTGGCGCCCGGAAAATAATAATTTTTTTTATTCCAGTTGTCATCAGTGGCTTAACAAGCGTCAATGGCGCCAGGAGTATGGTACTATTTTTACACTTCTTCATTATATTTTGCTTTAAAAATAGCATAAACGCAGTAATGTTCTGACTCCATGGCGCCCCCTAAAACTGGCGCCCCCTAAAACTGGCGCCCGAGACATTTATAACCCCTCGCCTCCCGGTCGCTATGCCACTGGCGTTAGAGTCCACCCGACGAGGGGGCAGTATTTTTCCGACAGGAGGCACGACTTGCTTCACAAGGGGAGAGGCATATTGATGAATCTTTCAAATTTTTTGCCATATCTTTGTTTATCTACTAGCTAAATAGTTCTTTGCTTGACTGGGGTATAAAAATTTTCCCCAACGGGGGCACAGCTTCCCCGACAGGTGCCCCTGGCTCCCGGTCACCCCACTGGCGCCACCTCTGTTGATGACAGAAAATATAGACACATAGCCCAGGATTTTTTTCGTAACTAATAATTTTGAAATTGATATTTTAAGACTAACCTATTTTAAGACTTTAAACTGTTTTAAGGCTTTAAACATATTCGATTCTAGTCATGTTTTCAAATTTAAAAATATTAAGCCAGTCTAAATAAATTTTTGATAAAAATGAAATTAAAATCTCCGCGTCTTTTTCTTATTACTAAAAGGAATATATTTTAAGTCACATATTTGGTCAAAAGATGACGCCACATTAAAAACTTGGCTCCAGATCTGTACTGCTAAGAAAAAACGATGCCCTTGTAAATCTCGTTTTAATCTGTGTAAGGAAGTTCATTGCCCAGCCAGGTGAAAACTAACAAAACCAGCTTGGCAGCGTATAAATGGAAAAAGTAAACTCTATGTTTTGCTGGTAACCACTGTGTTTCATCCAACAAGCATCCGATGGGTTGGGCGAGACAGGTTTTCTTTTTTTTCCCCTATCTCCAGGCTAACAGCGTAGCACGAGCTTTCTAATAAGATGGTAAAAAAAAAAAAAAAAACGCATGTTAATAGGGAATTTTCCGAAAAGCTAATATCATATATTCCTCTCTTTTTTGGGGGTGAGGGATTTATTATAAGAAGTTACAACTTTGGACATTTTGTAAATTTAGATTTAAAAAAAAAAATTATGTTATATATTGGCAAAAAATTTATGTGTTGAGCTTTTTTCCTCATTTAGCCGAGAATCTTCGGCGTTTTCTGTATTGTTCAAAACCTCTTCCATATTTATTTATAAATGAATACTTCCAGCTTTGCAATCAACATATCATTGAGCAAAAGTATTTAGTTATTTAATACATATTTATACTTCATATTACCTTATTTGACCTAAGTGCCAGTTTACATTTATGTGTATACTAGCTGTTACCCGCGACTTCGTGCGCGAAGAATTTGAATTATTCTTTTTTTTAATTCACGAATGTAAATGTTTTGTTGCATTTTGAAAGGGGAAAGTAAAAGTTCTGACAGTTGATAATACTTATTTGGACGGCTGACAGGAGTGTACTGTACATGTATGCTGATATAGATATGTAAATTGTTTATCTATGCTAATATACTTTTGTATACCACGTTATTTGCACGGATGTAGAGGTTGTGTGGGCTGGACACACGTGAACACGCCATGTATAGTTGCCCATGCGAAAAATATGGATTTCCAAATGTACATCTTCCACTTTCAGTATCTGGCCCTAAGCCTGACAAATGATATTTTTAAAGGGATTTGTTGCCTTCTGAACAGAGATGATAAATCCTTCGGCATTATCGGAAGGCGTGGAATTAAAATACACTCTCTTCTCCCTATATCAGTCGTAACAGTAGCTTTCATGACGTTAGGACCTAGGTGTGTAATTTGTAACAGTGTGCCATTGCACAATCTCGGTATATCGAGGTTGCGTATTAGTAGTACTGGCACATGGACTATCAATCTAGGCTTGTTGGAAGGTGCCCTGACAATTCTAAGATGTTGAAGAGCTCTACAGTATACGATGATCCTTGTTAATACCCATTACCGTATCTACAGATGGATATTCTGTAACACCTCACTGTGAAAGTTACACAAAACATCGAGAGAATAATTCACTAACGTAATTGGATCACTGTGTAACCGCATTAAAAGCTGCAAATGCTACGACAACAGGAAACCGGAAGTGTAAAGTCTCCTTTGTTGTTAATGGTAAAAAAAAGCAATATTTTCTTATATTAACTTTAACACTGGCAAAAGCCCGCGCGCGAAACAGTAATTTGGCTTGAATTTATTTCTATAAGAATAAAAATACTTGTTAGAAATTACGTTACAAAAATATTTTTAAACCTTAATTACAATCAGAGAAAACATTTCATCGCAATGGAATTAATAGCATTAAAAAGATCATTTCCTGGTCTTTAAAATGGCATAAAAATAATTGTTGTCTAATAAAGACTTCAGAAGTTATTGACAAAAAACATCTGAGCAATAGGCTTAAAAGCGGTTAAGGTTCGTTATTTAATTAAATATCTTAAGAACTAATTAACTCTGAAAGTTGAAAATAGCACCTTGTATGTAAATTTCATGTCGCTAACGTTCACCGTTTAGGAGTAATTCTTGTGACCGACCGATCGACCGACAGACAGACAGATACATGTAAATTCTGCCTTATTTTATGGATACTTATAAATATAAGCAAAATTTTCAGAAATAAAGGTAAATTAGTTCAAAGTCTAACCATTTCCTAGCAACTGAGTAGCTATAAATTTGCGTTATTTCAAAATCGTCTGCACGTAAAATTTAAAAAATTAATACAAATTAAAGGAAAAATGTCACAGAAATAAAATTGGTAACATTGAAAAGGTAAAATTTTTATCTTTAAGACGGTATAAAAATAATATGTATCGAACAATTTGTTCCGAAGTTACAGCGGAAAAAAGGATTATGTGATAGTTGATTTTAAAAATAATTTATTCCACATGTTTTCGCATTCCTGAAGGATCACGTGACCGTAGATTGAAAAATAAAAATCTTCAATCTTCACCGCCGCTTCAGAATCGCGGAGTCAATGGGCTTTCTTTGTTAACTATTTTTAATCTGTAGTCAAAAATAATTAATTTAACGTGATTTCACCTAGCCTATGTCCGTTCTTGGGTTTCAAGCTACAATTCTGCCAATTTTCATCCAAATCGGTTTGGTAGTTTTTTCGTGAAAGCTTAACAAACAGACAGACAGACAGACACACACACAGACAGACACACTTTCGCATTTATTATATTATTAAGGATTAAGGATTACACAAATTTGTTTTTGAGTTAGATATTTTTGATAACTTCAGATTAAAACACTGAAACGAAATTCGACACTATGCACTATCACATACATACAGACACACAAAATATTTGCTAATAAACGGTTTCTATTTTTATGAGTTTTTTTTATCATTTTTAGCAAATTTAAATTTTAGTAAAATTGTATTTTTAGTAAATCGAACAATTCAGTTAGGGATAAATGATTTTATTTTTCAAATCCGAATGTTTGTCATGTAAATCATATGTTGCTAATTTAACCATAATTAGGAGATCGATCCTTTGAAACCTATGTTTTGCCCCACACTTACTGTTTCTTTTTTCGTCCTTTTTGCACAACTTGAAACTTCACGGTTGAGACAACAGTCCATTGCAATTAGACCGAAAAATGGCAAATAGGGGGAAAAATTTATATAGTTTTGAAATTTTTATCAAATACTTATTTGACCTCAAGGATATCAGAACCGAAAAATTTCCACCTCTGAGGGGGAAGCTTCCACTCCTAGGGGAAAAAACTGAAGTGAAGTGGGCTGTTTGGTCAGTTTTTCCTAGATTTTTTCAATCCTATACATTCAATGTTAAAAATGATACGTATGAAAGTCGTAGAGCATACAATTCTGCGTCGAATGAGTACCAACACTATACATTTTGTTGCAGTAGTACGATTACAAACTCTTATCAAAGTAGCAATGGTTTTTCAATTTTCAAAAGAAATTAATTATTCTTACAAAAGAAGACGCATCAATCAAAGATTCTAGCTAAATAAAGTTTGAATGTATAAGTATTCACTTTGGTAAGAACATACATATATCAGTGCACCAGTACCAGAACGGTGTTGTGTGGAAGTTAGGAGAGAGCGTACAACTTGTCATTGCAATGAGACCAAAAACGACAATTAGGAGAAAAATTCATAAATTTTTTAAACTTTGGTAAAATACTCTTCTGACATCAAGGAAACGGAAACCGTAAAGTTTCCATCCCTGAGGTGTTAACTTCCCCCCCCCCCTCGAACTTGCAAAACTATCAAAGCACAAAATGATCGTACCCAGCTTATTAAACAATAATTAACATTACTTATTTTTTAACGGCAATAAATTATTTTCATAAATATTCTAATTATATGTAGCCTCGTGCTGGCCATGTTTCATAATATCTTTGATACAGTTCCAGAGCGACCAGTTGGTAACTCTGATAACCTTTACTTCGTTCTTGATGGAGGCTCTCTTATTCATCGTGCAGTATGGCCAAAGCAAGAGACTTTTGGTGATGTTTACACCACATATATGTCTTAAATCAAAGGAAAAGTATCAAAAGAAATAATTTTTAATTAAAGCACAATTCTCCTTGACTCTCAGAGACAATTTCTAAGGACTCTTGCAAATAAACAGCGTTTCCTTTCGCAAACTTTGTAGCAACAGATGATGCTGATGTACATATTGTGAAGACCGCTATAGAGATATATGAGAAGATTAAGAAACAAGTTATTGTAATTGGCCAAGATGTTGATCTTCTTGTTTTACCTACTGCTCTTACTCCAGACTATATAGATATTCTCATGCTGAAAGAGGGTAAAGGTAAAGTCAAAGATAGGTTCTATAGGTCTAAAGATCTGCAAAATTCTAATCTTGTGATCGAATGCAAAAAATCCATTCTCTTCCTTCATGCGATTAGTGGTTGGGACACAACTTCAGGGTTCTATGGAAAGGAAAAACTACAAGCGATGCAGTTGTTCAACCACAGTAAATACTTGCAAGATCTTCAATATCCCTAAATCAACTTATACTGAGATTGAAAGAGCAGGATAGAGGTTCACCATCGCATTTTACAGCAACATGAAGAAAGTAGCTTGAATAAGATGAGGTATGACTGTTTCAATAAACTAGTAGGTCAAGCAAGTTCTGCTATTCGTTTCTCCAAGTTACCACCAACTACAGAAGCTGCACATCAACACTGCCGTCACACATTCCACCAAGAGCAAACATGGCAAGGACAGTGTTTGAACCTATCCAGCTGGGGATGGAAGTAGTGAATAAGTCGTTGACGCCCATATACACCACTAAAGGGCAGGCGCCAGCTAAAATAGTGTCTCTAATTGCTTGTGGATGCAATAAAGGCCGTGGGAAAAAAATGCAAATGTGTCAGAACTAGCCTGCGTTGTACTACTTTGTGCAAGAACTGTCGAGGCCAAAGGTGCATTAATACCGAAGCAATAGACATCGTCGAAGAAGAGGACGAAGAAAGTAATGATATCATATAAGTAAGCAGGAGCAATTACATTAGTATACATATTAGGTATACATATACAGGTATTTACTGTGGTTGAACAATTGCACTGCTTGTAGTTTTCCCTTTCCATAGAACCCTGAAGTTGTGTCACAACCACTAATCGCATGAAGGAAGAGGATGGAATTTTACATTCAATCACAAGATTAGAATTTTGCAGATATTTAGAGCTATAGAGCCTATCTTTGATTTTATCTTTACCCTCTTTCAGCATGAGAATATCCATATAGTCTGGAGTAAGAACATTAAATAAAAGAAGAAGATCAACATCTTGGCCAATTACAACAACTTGTTTCTTAATCTTCTCATATGTCTCTATAGCGATCCTCAAAATATGTACATCAGCATATCTGTTGCTACAAAGTTTGCGAAATGAAACGCTCTTTATTTGCAAGATTGCTTAGAAATTTTCTCTGAGAATCAAGGAGAACTGCGCTTTCATTCAAAATTATTTCTCCTGCCACTTTTTTATATATATAAGATATATATGTGGTGTAAACATCACCAAAAGTCTCTTGCTTTGGCCATACTACACAATGAATAAGAGAGCCTCTATCAAGAACGAAGTAAAGGTTATCAGAGTTACCAACTGGTCGCTCTGGAACTGTATCAAAGATATTATGAAACATGGCCAGCACGAGACTGCATATAATTAGAATATTTATGAAAATAATTTATTGCCGTTAAAAAATAAACAATATTAATTATTGTTTAATAAGCTGGGTACGATCATTTTGTGCTTTGATAGTTTTGCAAGTTCGAAGGGGGGGGGGAAGTTAACACCTCAGGGATGGAAACTTTACGGTTTCCGTTTCCTTGATGTCAGAAGAGTATTTTACCAAAGTTTAAAAAATTTATGAATTTTTCTCCTAATTGTCGTTTTTGGTCTCATTGCAATGGACTATTTGTACGCTCTCTCCTAACTTCCACACCACACTAGCGCTCTGGTATTGGTGCACTGACATATGTGTGTGCTTAAAAAAGTGAATACTTATACATACAAACTTTATTTAGCTAGAATCTTTGATTGATGCGTCTTCTTTTGTAAGAATAATTAATTTCTTTTGAAAATTGAAAAATCATTGCAACTTTGATAAGAGTTTGTAATCGTACTACTGCAACAAAATGTATAGTGTTGGTACTCATTCGACGCAAAATCTTATGCTCTACGACTTTCATCTGTGTCATTTTTAACATTGAATGTGTAGGGTTGAAGAAATCTAGGTAAAACTCACCAAACACCCCACTTCACTTTAGTTTTTCCCTCCTAGGAGTGGAAGCTCCCCCCTCAGAGGTGGAAACTTTTCGGTTCTGATATCCTTGAGGTCAAATAAGTTTTTGACCAAAGTTTCAAAACTTTATAAATTTCCCCCCCTATTTTACCTAATTGCAATGGGCTACAAGGGCAATCCTTTCACTTTCATGGCGTCCGTCTCATCGTGCTGCCATCTATTGATCAGAAAGAGAATTAAATAATTTTTTAATACATAAATAGGGTTTTTATAAATATGAGTTCAAATAAATTATAGCTATGAAAGTATTATTACACTTATTATCACACATCGTAATTAAGATAATAAGTTAGATTAATTTGTTAAAATTACAGAAAAAATAGAATGCTATCAAATCGATATCGTAGGAAACAAACTTTTGAAATTCGAAATAGTTTAAAAGTTGTTTCAGTGCACAATTCCTACAGAAGTTGTTGTTCAGAAGCTTCACAAAAATTTCAAAATCTTGTTGATTATTAATTGAAAGTTTTATTTCATAAAATTCTAACTTCCATTTCTTGTTCCATGTGTATATCATCACACACATACAACTTCTTATATCTTACTGAAATTAAAAATCATCATCTAAGATAGAATTTTATAAACAGCAATCCATTTTAAAAAATAAGAATTTTTCATCAAATGTCATGCTTAAAGTAAAATAAAAATTAAAAATACTTGTGCTCACAGGAATTTTGTAACAAAAATTTCCATTCGATGACATAAACAGAAAAAGAAAAAAAAACTGATAATCATACGATTTATGAACTAACTGAAAACTAAAACTCAGATCGATTGCAGATACGATGTCGAGGAATTATTTGGTTTTTGAAAGGATAAGAAACGATTCATTTTGTTTCTCGCTAATCTAAATTTGATTTCCTGGTTAATTCTCAAATAGAGGAAGTTTATAAATTCAAGGTTAGAATAAACTGCTTTCAATTTATTTTATCAAATAGGGAAAATGCAATTCTATGGATTATTACTTGAGTAGTATGTAATTGTTTACGGTTTATTAACCATCTTGCTTCGGCAATGTACAAATGGCCTTTCAATTATTCCATACAGTTTAGTGTGTGATGCTTTAGAGCACTTCATATAAATAGCAATTCGCTTCGTTACAAAAGTATTTGGACTCATTCGCAAACGTTGCACTTCAAGAACATTAACCCTCCAAATGGAGAATTTTTTATGATGGCTGTTTAGATGCAACGTCTGTAAACAGGCCCAAATATTTTTGAACCAAAACGAGTTCTTATTTATTTGCATCGCTATAATATATAATAATGTATTTCGAAGCTGAAATATTGTAGTAAGAAGTAAACACACCAGCTCGCGGAAATCGCGGCATTCGCAAATGGAGGGTTTAAAATATCCCTAGAATTTTTCAGGAAATTTTTTTTTAAATACCCGAAGTTGCAGAGTTTAATATAATATGTAGCTTTGTAAATGTACACCAGTAGAATTTCTGCAAATCTGCATTCCAGAGATGTTCAGAGAAAAGCTGCAAGTTAATTATTTCATCTTCATCTCGGGCCGCGGTGGCCTAGTGGCAAGTTCGAGACCCGATGCCACTGAAGATCTACTGTGTTGCCCGTTAATTCATACGTAGGGGGCCAAACACCCTCCCGCTGGTGTAGTGCGGAAATTTGGAGAAGGGGTGCCAGCTCAGGTGTCGTACTTGTATTCTGACCGCGGATCAAAATTACGAGGTCAGTCTCAAAATATCCCTCGTGTTGCTTCAAAACGGGACGTTAATATAACTAAATTGAACTAAACTTCGTCTACATCTAGTTATGGCACATGAAACGATGGATCAAAAATGTAAATTTATGCTTTATTACAGATTATTATACATTATAGTCTTTAATAATGTATATAATTTTGTACATTTATTTATTAACATTCAGGCTTCATGACATAGTATTATTAATATAATAGCCCAGATTTGTCTTTCACTGATCCGGTAAAGCTCTGACGTAACCAACTATAAAATTCGCGCCACAGCACTACGAGACGTTAAACAGCATTATTTCATTGTTAGAGCACCTAAATTTCCGTAATTTTAAATTTAAAAAAGTAATTTTCGCTCTAATTTCAAATTTAGTAGCTCTAAAATAGTGAAATAAAATTTACTACCGATTGATATAAAATTTTTCTCGCTATGATCAATAGTTCCCGAGAAATTTTAAATTATATTAATCATATATTTCAAATTAATTTCCGTTTTTTAATAGAAAGTAGTAAATCACGTCAGTGGTATATCATGCGCGTGATATAGTTTGGACGCCACGATGCATCTCATTATTTATTGCAATCGTGATGATATAATTTGATAATATTTTTTGGCAACGTTTGACAAGCAGAGAAGAGCTTTGTTTTGATTAGAATTTCGAAAAAGAATTCCTTTGAAATTTTTACTTTTGACTTACGTTTGACAAGCTGAGAATTTCATGGTTATTGAATTATTATGTACATATTTTGTACACATTTTTAACTATAATTTAATACTTTACAATCATGAATTAGTTTACTATATTTTTTACGATGAATACCGACGAAGAACCCATCGCAAAAAGACGGCGGATGACGAAGGAAAGGAAAGCAAGATGGTTAGCGAGGTATATATATCTTTTTAGACACGTCAAATTTGACGGGAAATCTCTCGAATGAAGAGGCAATTTGCACCCATCATACTATGATGGGTGATTTTCTAGTATCTTTATAACATACTAAATCATAAATAATGAATGTTGAAATAAGCCTTTAATATTAATTAATCGACTTATACACTCGCAACTGTTTTGTTTTCTCTACAATCTACTTAGATGACACCTTTTGCTTTGGGAATGTGTAGCTGCATTGATTCAAGCAAGTCCATGGAACACTTCAAATATTTATGGATTATAACGTCCATGAATGATGTAATTTTACCTTATCAGTTTAAAAATATGATAATGCGATGTAAACAAGGGTACGACGGTTAAAGAACTACGAGCTCCGCTATTTCAAAACACTTATCAGCTTTCCTCTGGTTTATTTTTTTCAGCAATAAAGGGGAAAAAACACCCACGAATATTTTAAATTTGAATCCATTCTCACAGATTAAAGTGTTAGAGATGGGAACATGAATGAATACAAAAGGCACAGTTACAAGTGAGGTACGTACAAAAGTAATACTGCAGATAATTACTCGCCACATCTTACCCATAAAAAAATAAACGCTGCGAAAATGGATTTTACCATGAGAAAAATGAAAATTTTTTGTAAGCGAGAATGGACCCTTGGAATGGTAACCTTGCCAGTCCAGGGTTAAAAGGCTATTTTCCGGTATTGAATTTTTGTTTTTTGAACTGATGTCTTATGGGACTGATTGTCTTATTTGGTTCATACTTTGTACAAATTAATTTCACTTTAATCACAGCATAACAAGCCCCTAAGAACTCCACATTGGTGTTTAATACATGGTTATTTTGTTATAAAGGAAAAAATGAGTTTTTATGCTAACATTTGAATATAAGTATATTTACATAACTTAATAATCAAAAGTATACTAATATGTCTATATATTACTAAAAAGAAATAATAGTATATTCAAATCCTTACACAGAAATACTTTATTCTATTGTTTCTCCTCTAACATTTGAAAGATTTTCTTAAAGCAGTCTGTTAATGTAATTTTTTTTACTGAATCTTTATTTGCTTTTAAACAGATTGGTATTTTTGTCTCCATATGCTCCAAGCATGGAAATTTTCCCCAACTCATGCTGGTATCTTCTTAGCGATAACGCTCCTGGGATTTTCATGGTTTATTTTTTTCCCTCAACAAATATTGAGGTTAGAACGTTCGTTGTTTCTATTTCGTGTCTGAAATATAGAACAACAGCCCTACGGCTGGGAATATCACTGAAACGTATCCTTCTTCATGCGTCAAAGAAAATAAAAAGTGAGTCTTACCTGCATTATCGCATATTTTTCTCTATTTTGGGTTCTCTCTCATTTTAATGTAAGCGCTGCACGTTATTCGAATTAGAAATGAATTTTATTACAATGTACCAGATCTTGGAAAGATTAAAACACATTCTTTTAACTGAACAGCGAAATAAGTATTTTTGTTCCCGACCCATTAAACACGTGGGCTTCTACCGAATACTAAACATTCTATTACGGAGAATGCACGTCTAATAAGATTTAGATAAATAAAATCAGTCGCCCTGTTTTCTATTTTTCTGTTGAACAATTAAAAGTGTTAACGACAAACACTCTAGTTATCCCTGGTAACACATGAAATGAAAGGTAAGGTATCAATTGTTAACACTATCAGATGAACACAGCTTTTTTAGTCCTTTGCAGTAAGTTAAATAAAAATAACTGGACATTTTTAATATTTATAAGAATCTCTTGCTTTGCCAAGGTGAACAGTATCTTAAATCTATAGAAAGTGAAAAATTAAAATGTAATGTTTCTAGAAATAGCTGGAAGGATCGATGAATCTTGAAGAAAAGTATAACAATTTTTTATAGATACATAAAACATGCATGCTTTTAATATTAAGAAACTCTCTTTTACCGCTTACTTAATAGGGCGCAAATATAGCTAAAATAAACTAAGCAAAAGGAATTCATCTATAGTGAAATAAGACAGCACTTCTCATTTTGAGAAAAACGTTGATATAACTGTAAAAGCATATAGAAGCCGTTGAGTAACAGTTGAATTTTCTGGAAGCTAATTTGGGATTTAAACATCTTTTTTTAGCATTACTGTCACTTACGCACATAGATTTCCAGTGGTGTAGCGAAGGTAACTGGCGCCCGGGGCAGAGCATTATTTCTTCGACAATTCAAGGAATTTCACTTTAAAAAGTGCCATAAACGCACTGTAGTTTTGTCCCCATCTCGCCTCTGAGACTTCCTCCCGGGACATCTATACCCCCTTTAACCCCCGGTCGCTACGCCACTGTAGATTTCAGTTTCATTTTGGTTGATTAGAAAGTTATACGGTCGTACATTCGACTGTTGGATATATATGGAATCAGCTCGAAAAGAAAAACTTAAAGATAACGAAGTCAAAAATTCATATCCTGCCAAGATTCCTGCCTCGGTGGCCTGGTGGTAAGGTCTCGGGTTTGAAACCAGAGGGTTCCATGTTCGAGATCCGATTCCACCAAAAGATCGGCATGTGGGCCTGATGCACACGTTAAACCCTTCGAGGTCAAACTTCTCGCTGATGATCGTCTTCGGCATGTGACCAAAATTACGAGGAAAGTGTCAAAATAGCCCACGTGTGAAATTAATTTTTAAAAAAAAACTTTATGAGAAGAAAGTTATTACATGAAATTGAAAAAATACAAAATATGGCATACTAATATTTATTGATTGTTAGTTATTACTACAGTTTGATGCTTTGTACCTAGCAATTTATTTTAACACTCCGTTAGTCACAGTCATTTTCATCCTTAAATGGTCACAATGTATCCCGTGGATATAAACAGTGATGTAACAAGGGTGGGGCAGATAGGGCGTGTGCCCTGGGCGCAATTGCAAGGGGGCGCAAAATTAAGGAATCAATTGGTTATATCTAAAAGATAAGAAGCTTTTTTGAAGCTCTTATTTCCAAGTTTCTTAAAGATTGAAATAGTTTCAACAAAGTGTGGGAAAATCTTAAGGGTACAGTCATTTTTACAACACGGAAATCTCAAGCTGCGACAAAATAACAAGTAATATTATATTTCAAAGATTTGCTGCCCAAACCTCCGCCAATGAAATTAAAAGCTCGTTTAAGGAAGGTTGCTTCCCAACTTTGTGTCTCGGTGGGGTTGGAGATACGGGAAGATGGTTAGGAATGACCATCTCCCGAAGGGTTTCTGATGGTTTTTCACGGTATCCCTGATTCATACTGACAGGATATCAGTTCTTCGGAAATTGGTGATCAATGGTTAGCGGAAGTGTCATTCCTACTTTCAATTCAGCAAAGAGTGAAGAACTGAAAATATACTTCCATTTTTTTGCGTAGTGTTTTTAGTACTGAATATAAGCATAATTTGTATGATGAAAATGCGATAGTGTTTATTTTAAATTTTATTTCGCAAAACCTAAATGCAGTTGTTCTACTAAACGCAAACAAACAAAATATACTCGCCAAGAGAGAAAAGACCGCGTCAAGTTTTGCAGTTGCTGGTAAAAATTATCAGTCCTTATTGACGTTGAAATAAAGATAAATGAAAGGGATTTCTTTAATAATTAACGAAAACAAACACATAAAGGATAAATTCAATTCCTACCGTAATGTGAAGTGTTTTCTCTCCTCTCAGAGTTACGCTACCATCGCCAATTAATTTTACTGCTAACAAAAGCATTAAAATTTGCCTTGACTATCAAATCACTAAACTACTAATTCTTAACTGAAAATAATTATTTAAATATGTAAATATAGCAATCATTTTTTTTTGTCTGTAATTCTTATGTTTAGTACACACACAAACACTTTAGTACTAAAGTACTTGTAATTATAAAAACGTTTGCTTCATTAAAAGACAGAAAAGTTAATTTATGACATTTCGGATATCCTAAAGCTACCAAAATTTTTTAGAAATAATGTATCGTTTTTTTTATGAACACAAATAATGTCTAATAAAATTATAAGGAATTGCAATTTTATATGTCATAAACAAATTAATTACGTTGTGATTTTATTTCATGTTTGAATCAGCATTCTTTTCCACCTGCAATAGCATATCCCCTAATTTCATGCGATGAATTTCAACTTTGTCATAAGGTGCTAGATAAAGCATTATCAAACTTTATTAGTTGTAAATTTATTAATAAATTTAAAGGTATGTGTGAAATTATATGATGAATTACATTATGAATAATATTACAATAAATATATTTGTTCCTAAGGCTTTTGCATGATTTTATCTGTGTTAGTAAATAATTTACTGCAATGTTTAGAGCTTTTCCTACTGTCTATACGGGAAAAAAGTAATGCATATAATTTTCTCATTTTAATTCGTATGTGTGTGGTTTTTTTATCTCAATTGATTAAGAGATTTGTACACATTTTATATTATTTTTCAAATATGAGATAAATGAAATGCAAATATTCATTGTTGTGTTAAAAAAATTGTAAATCCTAACAACTCAAAAATGTTTTATATGCCATTTTTTAAAGTTTATTTGAACTTTTAATCTTTGCACTTCCCGGCATAAAGTTTCCGAAAAGAAAATGAGGGTCACATTTTAAGAGAAAAAAGGGGGGGGGCGCAGTTTCGGTATTTGCCCTAGGCGCCATTTTATGTAGGTACGCCACTGGATATAAATTCTATTCCGATTCATCCTGTTTTGATAATTTTTCTTTTATAACTATAATAATTAATCCTAATAAGAATGTAAATATGAGTATTCTATAAAAAAAATTAAAATTGTAATGCGATAAAAACGGCTAATCGTCGCAGGTTGCATGCATATATATATATATATATATATATATATATAACAGATACGAAACAAACATAGCATAAATGTAAAAGCAACATGTACAAAATAAACATTCAAAAGTTACACTATTTTTAAATACACTCATTTCCTTTCTTATCATCTTTCATTAATTTTATTTACACCTTAATTTTTAAATACACTCCTTTCCTTTTTATTTACACCTTAATTTTTAAATACACTCCTTTCCTTTTTATTTACACCTTAATTTTTATTTACACCTTAATTTTTATTTACACCTTAATTTTTAAACACACTCCTTTCCTTTTTATCATCATCCCTTAATTTTTATAGACACCTTATATTACACATTAATTTTTAAATACACTCCTTTCTTTTTTTCGTCATTTCTTTAATCTTCATCGTTTCCTCAAAGTAGTTCGCCTTCATCCTTTTTTTTCCATCGATTGCCTAATCTTCATCGAAACTCCCCCAACCTCAGAAGTAACTTGATATCTTCGTAAACATCCGGTCACTACATGACGCGTTCACTTATTCCCTTTGTCGCGTCTCCCGTTGGTAGCATCTCTCAGTTTTAGGTTAGTAATTTCATTTCTTTTATTTGTATTTCATTCAAATTCTTGGTTTATCATAATGTTCGGGGTAAAGGACAGTGTTTTTTAGCTATATGCCAACACTGTTCGCAGAAAACATTATGATTTCAATAAGTTTAACGGTTCGTATAGATTTTACTTACCCTGATGAGCATCTATACGCTTTTACCGATTTACTACAGTCTCTCCATTTTATTTTAATATTTTTGACTTTCATGATATATATATATATATATATATATATACTAGATTTTGTTACTAACGGAGTGTTAAAATTATGTCCTTTAGAGCATTCTGGAACATGCATATCCATCAAATTGCTTTCAGATGTCTAAAGATGCTTTTGCTCCCAAAGCAATCGCTGGTGTATCTTACATCCGGAGAGGTCAAACGCCCTCACGTTGTTGTAGCGTGGAAGTTCGAGAATGGGGTTTCGACTCAAGCTACAGCATCATTTGTCCACGGCTCAAAATTAGGAGGTCCTCTCCAATCTTGCATCAAAACGGGATATTAATATAACTAACTAAACTAAACCTGCCAATATTCACTTCCGATCTCAACTAAGTAAGATAATATTTTTCTGACTCTCTAAATATTAACCTTCCATAGTTGCAATATCTAACAGATACGCATGCAATTGACTAATTAACGCATTACAATTTGTTTTTTTCTTACAGAATACTGATTTGCATTCTCGTTAAGACTTATTATAATTAATTAGGAAAAAGATTATCAAAACCTGGTGAACAAATTATAAAATAGATTTTATATTCACGAGATACATCGCCACCTTTTAAGGATGAAAATGATTGCGACTAATAGAGTGTTATGGGAAGATGAGGATTCAATCCTATAAACTTCCCACATTAGATTTGTAACTGTTTTCACTAAAATATAAGGAACTTGAAAAATATAATCTCAAAATATGTAACTGGATACTTAAAACTGAACTGAAAGATCTAATTCAAACCTAGTAAAGAATCAAAAGTTTCTATGCGATAGATTGTGCATTGGGCCTATTACATGTCTTTCAGGCATGCGTAGTTTTGATAAATGAGTATTTATAAGCACGTGTTTAGCTGTAATATATTAAGCAGACGAAAGGGAACTCATCTGAAATAAACAATTTTGCACCTTCTTGACTCACGCGAACCTCCGCGGTAGTAAAGTTTAAAAAAAAAAAAAAATGTTTGGGCTGCTGATGTTTCCCAATCGGGAAAATACCTATAAGTTTTCGCGCTTTGTGGATGATTATGAAAGTTATCTGATGAACCTCTATAATTTGGAATGGCGCAGTTCCTTCATTACACCGCCTGCTACTATTAATATACAATCAATTCCTCAGAAACTCACCCGAGATATTGGAAACGTATGCATTTCCACGGACATTTTAAGACAATTAATGGTCGAAAGGTTTTCAAACGGCTTTAATATCACTTTATTTTGGAACCAATATTTTAATGTTAAAGCCATGTTATATGTGAAGAGATGTGCTAGAATAATATTGAGCCTGACAGCCCCTACCTGCCTTTACTCCTGCTATGTACATCCGCCGGGCAAGTTAGTACTTTGAGCGCTATGAAAAACCATACCGACTTAGCCCATCTGCCTCTTCAAGCTCTATCGGAAATTTTGCAAGAATAAAATCTCTTAAATACAGACATAAAATGGGGAGTACTTTCACGGAGTTTATCTTCTCAATGAACATTGTCTGGAGACAAAAAAGCAGTGTCTGGCTAACCGTTGTCCTATTGGGCTTTCGTTGTCTTGTGAATCTATTGCTTGCTTACTGGAGTCGTAATTCCTCCTCTAGTAACGGCACAGCTTATCCCATTCGAGGATCTTGTGCCAGGAAAAGTCAAATCAACTTCCAACTTCCTCCTCTAGTAAATGTCGTACCATAAACCCTCCTGTATTTAGAGCAAAACGTTAATAATATGTTACTAATAGTATGTGGAAGTTGACTTATTTAAGTTGAACTGTTGATAAGGTACTTGATTTTTACACTATTAATTTAACCATTTCGCTCCTAACGCCGTCGATAGCCGGCATTCACAAAGCAACCAGCGGATTCGAACGCCGGCTAAAGCCCGGCCAGCATTCATTCGAACTTTAATTATAATTACTTTAATAATAATAATTGTTTATGTAGAAATTATGAATATATTGTTTTAAAGAAAAGTCCATTTTCTTCCAAGAGCTGGTTAAGGTGGCGTTGTTCAGGCGTAAGATGTAAAAATAAACACCTAAAACTGTCCACCTGCAATTGTGTACACTTTTCGCGCGGAGTTCTGTTCAGCGGAGTGAATCGTCCTAGCCAAAGAGTTAAACTATTCAATCTTCTATCACTTGGATTCTCTCTACAAATACATTTGGTATTAAAAGTTGGGGCATGTTTAGAAACATATGTTATATAATTTTGCTTTCGTGTTGATAGAATTTTGAGACATTCCGAATTGTTAATTTAACCGTCTTTTTGTATATTATAAATTATATAAATTTAAATCCTACGTCACATCTCCAATATCTGAATGATTTCCGTATAGTTGTATTTCACAGTGGAGGTGTTGGTTAAAATTTTTCACTGTATTAAACACATTAAAAGTATCCTAATATAAAATTTAAACCACCTCGTATTGCAAAAATGAAAAGAACACAGTAACTGAAGTTATCAGCGTAAGGAAATTGCTTCCAATGCACTAGCGTTTCAAATTTCCAAAAATGACAGCCAAAATTCGATCGCAAGTGTTAGGCCAAAATTTCCTGGGAAACAAATGTCTTTTGATTTTCCAGTAGAAGTTATTAATTCATTCTAAGATATTTACTGCTATATGTACATGTCGGACGAGAGTTTGCAATCTCCCCTTTTCGTGATTAAATAGTCTTCATAGTAAACACCAGCTGGAAATCTGTTCAAATAGACGATTCTAGACAGCGAATACAGACGCCTTTGAATCTTGAATTAGAATTATGGGATTTGAAGCAACAAAGGCTGTTATCCCCCCCCCCCAATTCCAAGGAGACTCCTTTTAAGCTATTTAGGGTTTCTTGTTAAAAACGCTTTTAAAAATCGCTCTTAATTCATTTCAGTGTTGCAATATTCAGTGCTTTACCTTCTTCGAGACAGATCTTGCTAGCTAATAATTTGTTACCTTGTTGAGTTTATGTAGCTACCCAAAATGTTGAATAATATTCAATTTATATAAATCGCACTGGCGCACATATAATGAATTGTTCAAGTGTAACGATACTTCTTTACAATTGTCAAAGAAAAAAAATCCCTGAAAGGTAGTATTCATACTAAACATAAGTTTAGTGGAGACCACTATAGCTTGAAGTCTCGGCTCCATGGTGGGGAACTGCAGGTTCGAGTTTCGCTTCCATCGATGATTCGCCGTCTGCACAAGCTCTATATTGGGTAGGATCTGTTAAAGAACAAATGTTGGTGCTTGAAAACTTGAAAAGTCGTATCGACTGAGACATCATCATTTGAGCGTGTTTCAAATTTACAAAATTCTTCTGTCTTTCTTCTATGGCATCCCTTTCAACTTGCACATTAATGTAAAATATTCCTTTTATTAATCGGTGTCGGTTATTAAATAAAAACATTTGAAAATATTTAAAGTTAATTTTTGTTTAACCTTTTGCACTCAATTTTAAACTGTTTATCATTTTGACGTTAGTTTTAAAAAATGCACAGTCGTAGAAAGTCGCAGATTAATTTTTTGGGAAAAACCAACTTGTATATTATTTTTAGGTCTCGGAGAACTGATGCGAGTCCTTATATTCAGTGAATAATTATGCATCTAATTACTTTTCGGAATGCAAAGGCTTGAATAATGCGAGATGGATAAGTTAAACAAAATCAGAATACATGGACAAGATTTTTACTTTCTAATAATGAAAAAGATAGTTTCTGCCTCTTCCATTTTGTCAATGGAAATCAATGGAAAGCCATACATTAGCCACAGAAAAAATCATTTTATTCTCTATACTTCTCCTTGAAGAATTTGAGAATTCAAGTGCTTTAAAACTGCCTTTATTACAAATTTATTCGCAATGCATTCAAAGAATGATAATTTGCAATTGCTTATCTGGCATTTCTTTAGCAAACCAATTTTGTTCTATTCATTACCTTCAGTTAAAGGATACAGGAAAGATTTTCAGGACATATTTTTTGAAAAATCGGATTTTCAATTCTCATCTCATATAGGGATAAAACAGATATTTTGGATCTTAAACTAGAGCCCATTTAAGTATAATTATTATACAATATTATATTTATGATATATAAAAATCCAGTATAGTAAAATCTTTAACAACTGCTCCTTTAAAGTACTCAATCTAACGCCATAGAGAATATCAGAAAAAAAATTATCCTTTTAAGCGACTCCAAAATGTTTCCTGTACTTTCTTTCGTAGAAAACTTTTGGACGACATTTAAGGAACGATTATGAATTATTATATATTCACAATAAGAAAATCTTTGTTTTGATCCTTGTCTGAAGTGTCATTATACGATACCACTGTTGATTGCTCGAATGGATTCAAACCAAGGAAACTATTTTTTACCTGAATTTTATAAATTATTTTTCTAAATACACTTTATTTTGAAAATTGTACTGTCTCAAAAAGACAAGATTAAACAGGAATATTGTTAAAAATCAAAATATAATTCAAAAATTTTATAACAAAGTTCCTTAAACATTTTGTAAATCATTTGAGCTTGCGAAACAATTTACTTATAGAATAAATGCATCAAATTGGACTTCTATTGGAAACATGCTGAATTTCGCTGCCTTAAAATAGCTTACAATTTTTGAATCTTAACAAAATAATAGTAGTGGAATATTTAAGAACTTGATATTACTTATTCTTTTTGCATCAACTCATTTTGAGTCGCCTCTACCATCTACGTAGCACAGAAAAGAAGCACTTTACGTGACCAGAGCAAAATGTGTTAACTCAAGGGGAGAAAAAAAGATTTTAAAATATTTCTGGCTCAGACTACTTTTTTCCCGAATTAGTTAAAAGTGGAAACTTCCTTTATTGATGAACAAATTGGCACAGAACTCCAAAATATATTCTAAATACGTTCCAAGTTCTTGAAATTCCACTAATAACTTTTAAAGTGTTCCTGCCCAAATATTGTTGACCAGTCATCAGAAATTGTTGCATTGTTTGTTTTTGAAGTTTGAGGGATTGGCAGCTCAAAAACTCGTACATGAAAGGGGCAAATCTTTCATTAACTTTCAATAACTTATTGTAACATACCGATTGAAAACGAAGACTATTTTGAGTGGACTATTGAAGTTAATTTCTGCTCAAATGATACTGCATACCAATTACTGCCTTCTAAATTACTTCTTTCGGTCAAATCTAAAAGGCTTATCAATATTAAATGTATTCACTTGGATCATGAAAATTTACCTTTTACTTAATTATAGAAAGTATTTAATAATCTGACAAATTGGTTTAATTTTATTGCCCAATTTAACATACTTGTTAGGTGTAATTCTTAAAAAATTTTCAATATTCAATATTTATTTGCCCACGCCGACACAGCCTACAGAGACAGCAGAGGGTGTTGGACACTGATTTGGACGGCGAAGAATTTGATTTTATTAATACAAATAGAATCAAAACATTTAATCAGTATTAAACGGCACAGTATGCTAAAAAGCAACCACATAAAATACAAAAATTCTGAACAAACTCAAAAGCAAAAATGTGCCAAAGAACAAATCTTCAATTCTGGTAACAATATCAAATCAAAATACAGATATTTCGAAAGTCTAATATAAATAAATTAAGATGTAAAAGCATGTACACTATAGCTATGCAAAATGTAACATTTCAAATTTCGGAGTCTTAAAAAGACCAAAATTCCAGCAAACGTTAAAAGAAGCAAAGCTGTGTTTTTTCGATAAAGCTCCCTACCGAATTCTTGACAAGCAACATCAACTATCTCAATTTTTTGAAATTTCAAACATGAAGAAAATACTCAGTATTTCGCAACCAATAGCGAATATTCTGAATTTTTTTACATCTGCTGTCAATTTGAGATATCATGTTCCTATCAGGTGTGAAAAAAATTCAGAAATATTCGTTATTGGTTGCGAAAAACTGAGTATTTTTTTCCTCTTTGAAAATTTAAAAAATTTGAGATAGGCGGTGCTGCTTATTAAGCGAAAAGATGTATATGGAAATTGTAAAAATCTTTGTTTAAACTGTCCACTTTTATTGTTAATTAAAATTTTAAATCATGCAGTTTTGTTTCCCTCAGAAGATCTATTTAAATTAAATTTTCTAGTAAAAATGCAGTTAAAAACACAATTATCTACATCACCTTATGACCATATTCTGATAAAAAGAAATATATTACATATTTATTAACCCACTGATTGCCGATTCGTTTTTAAAATCTCTATTTAGATGCAATGTTTGCAAACATGTTCAAATGTCATTGAACCAAGAGAATTGCTATTTACAGGCAATGCTTCCTTAGTATAATATGATTCAACGCTGTAATAGTACTAAAGTAAACGCAATAGCTTTCGAAAATTGCAGATGCAGCATAAAATAGACTTACTTCCTAACCGCGGAAATCGTGGAATAAGCAGTCAGAGGGTTAATAATAATTAAATTAGGGCCAACAGATCCAATGAAACCTTTTACCCAGGTCCCTGTTTCAGAATCCGTCCAATAGTTTTGCCAGTTGCTTAGTATAAATTCTTTAATTTTATATTTTAAAAAAGAGTAGAGTGCAAGGACATAATTTTTCGTCCAGAAAAAAATGTAGCAATTTTATCAAAGTGGTCGACTAATTGATTGCCTGGGACGAGAACATGGCCTTGACCCAGGATAAATAGAAAATGTTCCTCTCGCATTAGTAATATACTTTTTAAAGTTTAACAGGAAATTGAATCTAGCCTTCAAACTTTTTAATGACTGGTTTGACGAAATAATATCAGTTCGTCAGAATATCAGTATATATTTTAGCTCCTTACTCCAAGGCCTACCTCGTGGCAAAATTAATTGCTGAAATTCGGCTTGAAAAACTGAGTTAAACAAATTCAGATGACAGCAATATGTTTTGGAATTTTTTTATATTTTTATGCAAAATAGAACCCCCCCCCCCCCCCCCAGATAGCACGTAAGTTTGCAGCAAGTTTGATTTTGACTTGTCATGGCAAAATTTGACGCGTCAAACTTGAATCGAACTTGTAGCAAGTTCGATGTGACAAATAGCGCCACCTCCTTTGCAAATCTGTGGCGGCGCTAGCGTCAAGCCACTCATTTATTATTGAAATGTAAAATGTATCTTTTGTATCTGGCAACATTGTTATCATTCCAGATTGTATCCGCGCGATGCGATGTTGTTCGCATAAACTTTCGTCATGTAAATAAGTAGTGTAAATAATGTAAATTAAATGTATATAATTTAGATCATCATTTTATTGAAACCATACACCCAGCACTCTATCTAAACGCCAAATTGGTGACCTCGGAGTTGAATATTAATCTTCTGAGAACACGTAAGTAATGACTGAACCCAGTGATTCATCGCTCGGCAAGGCCGTTTCGCATTCCGAAGTTTCTCGTATTGCTGTGAAAGTACCTCCGTTTTGGAGAGAAAACCCGGCGATATGGTTTTCGCAATTGGAATCACAATTTTTTACCAGTGGGATTGTGCAGGATTCTACAAAGTATCACACTGTTGTCGCTTCGGTCGAAACCGAAATTCTTTCGCAGGTTAGTGATATTATTACTTCTCCTCCAAATGATGATATGTACAAAAAGTTAAAGGAACGTTTGATTAATATTTTCTCTGATTCTGAGGAACGTCGACTTAAAAAATTGTTGCAAGATCTAGAATTGGGTAATAAACGCCCGTCTACGCTCTTGCGTGAGATGCAGGATTTGGCGGGAAACCGCGTTGGCGATGAACTGCTTCGATCTTTATGGTTGCAACGCTTGCCCACTCAGATGCAAGCAATTTTAACTACTTCTAGTGATGATCTTAATAAATTATCTATCATGGCGGATAAAATTGCAGACGTAACGTCTGGTAGTGAAATATGCTCTAATCATGTGAAAACGAAAGTACCGGAAACGAGCATTCCTAATGACTGCATTTCAAATTTACAAGCCCAAATGAGTGAACTTTCACTGAAAATTGATAAAATGTCGCAATTTCGGAGATCCAGAAGCATGAGTCGGCGAAATAATTATCGCGCTCGTTCTGCTAGTCGTAAGGATCAGATGTGCTGGTACCACTTCCGTTTTCGCGAAAATGCTAAAAAGTGTGTCCCACCTTGTAGTTACAAGCAGGAAAACTAGAGGGCCAGACGTTGATGGCGGCCGACGTTAAAGGCCAGAATAATTGCCGTCTAGTAATTCACGATAGACCATCGGGTCTTAACTTCCTAGTGGATACAGGTGTTGATATTTCTGTCGTACCTCCTTCATCCGCAGAACGCTGCAAACCAAAATCTTTGTTAAATTTGCTAGCAGCAAACGGCACAAAAATAAATACGTATGGAACTCGAAACCTGTCTCTTAATATTGGTTTAAGAAGAATTTTTCCTTGGTCTTTTATTATAGCTGATGTTTCTCGACCTATTTTAGGCGCTGATTTTTTAACACATTACGGGATAATTATTGATTTGAAATCTAAATGTCTTAAAGATCAACAAACCACCCTAACTTCTACTGGCAAAATTTCTACCGATAATACCCCATCTATAACTGCTTTAAAGTTATCTTTAAATTTTAAAGATTTAATTCGGGAATACAATGATATTTTTGATGATGTTGAGAGATCTCCTATCAAAGTTCAATCTCATAATGTTACTCATGTAATTCAAGCAAAAGGTCCTCCTGTAGGTGCTAAAGCACGACGTTTAGCTCCCGATAAACTAATAGCAGCCAAACAGGAATTTCAAAATTTAATCCATAAAGGAATCTGTAGTCCTTCTACCAGTTGTTGGGCTAGTCCTTTAGTAATGGTAAAGAAATCTGATGGTTCGTGGAGGCCATGCGGAGACTACAGAGCTCTAAATGCGCAGACCATTCCAGATAAATATCCTATTAGGCATATCCATGATTTCACTTCATATTTGCACGGCAAAACTGTTTTCACAACCCTTGATCTCAGGCGTGCTTACCATCAAGTACCAATGCATGAAGAAGATAAGCAAAAAACTGCTATAATAACCCCTTTTGGTTTATTTCAATTTAATTTCATGACTTTTGGTTTACGGAATGCTGCTCAAACAATGCAGCGCTTGATGGATAATGCACTTCAGGGGCTTGACTTTTGTTTTGTTTACATTGATGATCTTTTAATTGCTTCTTCCTCATTGGAGGAACATTTAGATCATTTGAAACAAGTTTTTGACAGACTACGAAAATTTGGTTTGGTTTTAAATCGAGATAAATGTGTTTTTGCTGTGGAAAATTTATCATTTCTTGGCCATAAGATAGATAAATATGGTATTACCCCATTACCCGAGAAAGTTGAGGCCATTTCAAATTTTCCCCGACCCAAAACAGTTCAAGATCTGAGACGATTTTTAGGCATGCTAAATTTTTTCCGTCGGTTTTTACCACAAGCGGCTCAAAAACAATTACCTTTACAAAAAATGTTGGGGAAATGTAAAAAACGCGATAAAACTCCACTTAATTGGACTGACGAATCTGACCAAGCTTTTCAAAATTGTGTTAACGATCTTAAGGAAGCAACTCATCTGGCACATCCTAACTCTAACACAGCCATAATTCTAATGACGGATGCATCCGACAGAGCTATTGGTGGCTGTATACAGCAACGCGAAGGCGATTCCTGGAAACCATTAGGTTTTTTCTCCCGAAAACTCAGCACGGCAGAACAAAAGTACAGCGCATATGACCGGGAATTGCTAGCTATTTTTGCATCCATAAAATATTTTCGCTATTTGCTGCAAGGAACTAAATTTACTATTTTAACTGATCACAAGCCAATCACTTATGCTTTTTCACAAAAAATTGAGAAACTGTCGCCACGTCAAATAAATCATCTGAATTTCATTGCTCAGTTTACTGTGGATATTAAACATATTAGTGGAAAGGACAACGTGGTAGCCGATGCTCTTTCTCGCATCGAAAGTATTTCCACTTCCCCTCTGGCTTACGAAGATATTGCTCGTAGTCAACAAGACGACGAGGAGCTTGATCTTTTAATTAAGCAGCCTACTAGCTTGACTTTGCAAAAATTGCAAGTTCCAAATACAGATGTGATGCTATATTGTGATATTTCCACCCAGGTCATCCGTCCCTACATTCCAAAAACGCATAGATATCAAGTGTTTCGCAACCTACATGATCTTGCTCACCCTGGTGTGCGTGCCACAGTTAGGCTCATATGCAGCCGTTTTGTTTGGCCTAAGATGAAGCAAGACATTGTTAACTTTACAAGATCTTGCATAGCTTGTCAAAAATCGAAAATCTTTCGCCATGTGCACTCACCGCTCGCGGAGTTCAAAGTGCCAAACCAGCGATTCGTTCATATCAACATTGATCTTATAGGTCCTCTTCCATCATCACAAGGATTTTCCTATTGCCTTACAGCCATTGACAGGTTCTCCAGATGGCCTGAGGCTATGCCACTTACTGATATTCGGGCGGAAACAGTGGCTCAAGCTCTGTACAGTGGTTGGATTTCCCGTTTCGGAGTCCCTCAGCGGATCTCCACGGACAGAGGTGCGCAATTTACGAGTGATGTATTTCACTCCCTGGCGAAAACCTTTGGAATACGTCTCTGACACACAGCCGCCTACCATCCACAGGCAAACGGCGCAATTGAGAGATGGCACCGAACCTTGAAAGCAGCCATAATGTGCCACACATCCGTTCATTGGGTGTCGGCATTGCCTGCTGTTCTTCTTGGTCTTCGCACCGTCTTCAAAGAAGATCTCCAGTGCTCCCCTGCTGAAATGGTGTATGGCGAAAATCTTTGCCTACCAAGTCAATTTTTCGTCCAACAGCAACCACAAGCTGCAGACAATGGTTTCATAAAGAAACTAAAAACCCATATTCAGCAGTTGCGAGCAACTCCAACATCTAACCATTCTGCAAAACCTACTTTTGTATACAAAGATCTCAGTGTGTGTTCCCATGTCTTTCTGCGTGTGGATGCTGTTCAACCTTCCTTGTCACAACCTTATACAGGACCTTATAAAGTTCTGTCACGAACAAATAAAAATTTCATCATCCTCAAGGATAACAAAAAAGTGACTGTGACTATTGATAGACTTAAGCCAGCTCATCTTTTGTTGGACAATGTTAACTCTTATGAAAGTAAACTTGACTCTCCTGGAGTCGACACACCATCTCTCACTCCTTCAGCAAAGGAGCCTGAAAAATCAGCTATACCTTTGCCTGAAAAATCACCTATACTTACACGTACTGGCCGGCGAGTCCATTTCCCGGTTAAGTATCGAGATTTTGTGTCTTAAAAAATATAGATCCAATTTTTTTTCCCAGGAAGGGGGATGGTGTGGCGGCGCTAGCGTCAAGCCACTCATTTATTATTGAAATGTAAAATGTATCTTTTGTATCTGGCAACATTGTTATCATTCCAGATTGTATCCGCGCGATGCGATGTTGTTCGCATAAACTTTCGTCATGTAAATAAGTAGTGTAAATAATGTAAATTAAATGTATATAATTTAGATCATCATTTTATTGAAACCATACACCCAGCACTCTATCTAAGCGCCAAAAATCAAACTTGCTGCAATTTTGCAAAACAAGCTTCCTGCAAAGATAGCACAATAAAGAGATAATTATCTTTGTCTCTGTTTTAAAAAACATCCGATTTTTAATAGCATCTCCTAGACCGTATAATTCTTTTTTATTAATTCAATAAATCACTGATAATTTGTGAAAAAAAACTTTTTTATAAAAAATTTTTTGAAACATTTTCCATCTTTTTACTAAATATATCACTCTCACTTTAAAGAAAACTATATCGCCTTTTTCTTAATGTTGAAATTTTAACGTTTACAAACAAAATTAAATCTAAAAAACAGTCAGCGTTTGTTGAACAATAATAACTAGACATTTTGTCCCATTTTAAAGTAATTACTTTTGAACTCTAATTTCATAATTTATTCTACTAGCAAAACGTAGTTATTAGCGAAAATCGCTCTCTCTTTGACTTCAAATCATATTCTCAACTCAAAAAATTAATGAAATCCAGAAAATAGTTAAAAATAAATCGTATACGAATCGAATCGAACGATGTATTAGCGAAATCTATCTTCTCCTCTCAGAGTTCAATTGGCTCAATGGTTAGCGTCTCCGCTTCGGAACCGGGAGGTCGCGAGTTCTATCCCGGGTTGTGTTTCGTGCTCTGTTTTTGCTATAATTTGCAATAAGTTTGCACGGCAAGCTTGCTGCAAGTTCGTTTCATGGTGACTTCGGAGCTTTCGTTAACTTGCTGCAAGCTTGCACTCTTGTCATGACAAATTTGTGGCAAACTTGCACTCTTGTCATGACAAATTTGTGGCAAGCTTGCTGCAAACTAAAATTGCTATCTGGGCCCCTCCGAAGCCGTACTCCTTGCAGAGGTGCCCAACACCCTTTTTTTCTGACGTCATCTTAGTCCAACTTAGAGTTATCTGGAATGTCAAGTAATTAGATCAATTAGGAATCTTAATTAATCAAAGCTTAATTATTAATTTCATTAATCTAATTTTTGATTGAATTTACTTGTACGATTTCGTTGTAGATTGTGACAAAACTTCGAATTCCTTCGCGCCAGGGATCGAAACTGCGTTCACAGAGTTGAAAGGCAAGCGCACTAACCACTATACCTGACGGGGCTACACACGAAGGGACAGGTGGTTCATAAAAAGTTTTCCTACGTCAATTTTGCGGGAATGATTTCCGAAACGGTTTGCGCGGAAATGCTTTCGCGGACAGCCTGTGAAAAGTGAAATGGCAACCTTTCCGCTACCTTCTTTGCTATCTGGGATATGGAATCCAATTGGATTTGACGATCGCTTAAATTTGAGGGTTAATGGAAAACGGAAGTGAATCCTCACCACGGAAGTTCTGTTAAACCAAAATAAACAAATCAGAAAACTCGTCCATATTTACGGGTCTATTCTGGTACCCCCGGTTGGGTTGGGAGACGTCATTTTTCCCGCTCGTTAACAACGGGGAAAGTGACGTTTCCCAACCCAACCGGGGGTACCAGAATAGACCCCGTAATCAGAACACTTTCTATTATAACACTTATATAAAAACTTTAAAAATACTTGTTAGGCTTTTTCACAGTTTGTAAATATATAAAGATTGCTTGCTATACAAAATTAATTTTCCGACTGACGATCTGAAAAAAGTAAAACTGTGAACTAATATTCAATCATAATTTTTATTAAATGTTATTAAAAATTATTAGAAATAAGGAATTGTTTGCGTGCAGTATTATTTGCTTTGTTATTATTATTCAGAAGTGAAATGCTAGGCGAAATCCATGATTTAAAAAATAAAAAAGAATTCAAGCAAAAATTGAACCAGCGAGGTCTTTTTGTCTTTGAACGTATCGCAAATACTGAAAACAAGCTCAAATGTCTTTGTGTCTTTACCTTCGTCACATCGATTAAAGCGTTCAGTGTGAACAACCACTTTTGTCAAGAAATTCAAAAATGTCTTTAGCCAATGGGCTAAAGAATGGACCCTTGGATTCTCAGCCTCACTAGAGCCTCACATTCGAGGTTTCACAAATGTTGCGTCAGCCAGATCATGACATCAGCATTACGCATTTTACGCGCTGCATGTGCTTACCAGAAACTCGAAACTGAGCAGAAGGGCTAAAAAATTGAAATGTGGTCTCAAACGCCATTGGTGTTTATTCACTCCTCATTGAAATTTCAGCCATTCGGCGCGATCGGCTGAGTTATGCTGTAAGCGCAAATTTATGTGTGCAATATTTGTTTACATTTTAGACGAGATGTGCTCTGATGCAGTCAGGTGAGGTGACGGCTTGTGCTGTCTGCTTCAGAGCATCCCGATTACTGTCAATTAAAGGATGAACACATTTGCTGCTACACATCCCAAAAGAACACGATTTCCTCGTCATATGTTCAAGCAATTAGGTTAATCTGACTTCCATCCTTTAACATGAAATTATGCTCGTTGTCTAAGTATCTAATGGAGAAAGTTTATCGAATTTAAACGGTTGTGCTAACTGATGACTTTAGCATATAGGTTTTATTTAAATAAATTGTCTATTTTAAAGTTGAATAATAAGAATTTCCTGCCTATGATCAAATGTATGTGAATATAATCGCATCAATAAGACTTAAGAATTTTTATCTTTATTGAATTTCATTATGTTAAAGAGTTCAGGCAAAAGGCATGTTATATTGGGAGTAGATGTCGGAACAACAAACGTCAAATGCTACGCTTATGATCATCACTGTAAAGTAATTGGAGAAGCACATGAAAAGGTAAATCACTATATAGCTCATATAATTAAAGAAGATAAATTGTGTGCATGTTTTGTGACTTAATTTTTCCCTGTTTTAAAGTTATGATATAAAATATGTGGAATAGTTTTTTTCAGAGAAGTAATCATTAGGAAATTTTGCAATGACATTTAGTGATATCTGTCTAACAAAGTTTCCATTATTTATTTCCTTTTCTGTTGAATATTCTGAAGTATACTGAAACCCAATACATGTTTATTTTAAATTATGAAATGCTTTATCAAATGTGAGGTTCTAAAATTATAGAAATTTGATAGACTGCAAGAGCTGGTTTTAAAAAATAATGTTGCTAATATTTTTTATTACACCAAACCTACTTGTAGAATGCAAGAAGCAAAGAATGAAGTAGTTTTGAAACTTTCTTTATTTAAGCTTTTGTAGCCTGTATAATTTTAAAATAATTGTGAGAATTTCTATGACCTACCCGATTATTTCTGTTAACAGAACTAGAATTTAAATAAAGGAACTGTTAAGGTATTTAATTAGATACTTTTATTTATTTAATGATGAATTATTATTTTGATTCATACATTTTTCTGAAAATAATATATTTCATTATTTGTTGCTTCAGGCAAATGTAAGCAGCAAGTAATAATAATAATATCTAGCTTATATGTTAGTTTTTTTTTATATTGATCAGTTTAATATTACTTTTCATATGAATTCTAATATTTATTTTAGGTTGCTGTTCTTGATCCGGGGGATGGCAGACATGAAATTGAACCTGAATTGTTATGGAGTGTTTTCCTGACTGTTGTAAAAAGATGTTTACTGAGTAAGTAGTATAAATAAATTTAAGGTGTTAATAGTATTAAAGTTTTTTTGTTCCTCTTGCAGTTCAGTGTTTTAAAAGATATTGTTCTACTGTATTAGTTATATTAGCAAAACTAAAGTGTTTTTATGGAACTTAATGTTCCTTTTGGTGATAAACTAAGAAGGACCTATAAATATGTTACTGCCATTTTGAGAGGGAGGGGAATGATAATTCTAATGCATCATTAACAGGCACATTTAAGAACATTTTTATTTCAGAATAGTGTCTTGTATTTTGCTCAATAAAGTTCCTATTTAGATAGTAAATGAAATCTATTCGCCACATGATACATGGAAAAATACTTTACCCAATTTAATTTTTGAATCCATTGCTCATTTTCTATTTGCTTCTCTAGTATTATGTTATAGCACAATATAAGATCACGTGCAGTTAGATGATAAACAAAGTTTTGTTTGTTGTGTAGTTATACGAATTCGCCCCATCACTATTCAGTGTAATTATCTAAAGAATTTGTTGCTTCTTTCTGTTGTCATAACTGTAGTTCCTTGCACAAATTTTCTATGTCTCATTTCTATAAAAACAGTTACTTCTCTCAATTCATGCCCAGCAATGCTTACAAATATTACGCTTATTGTTATACAAATATTACTATTAATCGGTGCTTACTAAAAGCCTATATTTGCTGAAGAAACAACAGTGAGCAGAGAAATGCTTCACTAGTCTTCTTTTTGTGTCTTATTTAACTGTGTTTTGTCTGCAAGATTTAGGCTTGGTACACGTATGTGATTTGTGTCAGACAAGCCATTAGCAACATAAACTGTCGGAGAAGTGATTAGTGGCTTGAAGCACATTGATAGCAGTTGGGTATTTCACACATACGTTCGATTCTTTTCTGAATACCCTCTGACCTCAAGGGAAAATGATATGCAAAATTGTTGCAAAGTGCTCGTTGAACATTGCAGTTCGATGGGAGGTATGAGTGCAGTGCCCAACGGCTATCAAAGTACTTCAAGCCTTTAATCCCTTCTCCAACATTTTGCTGCTAATGATTTGTCTGTATGACACAAATTGAACATGTGGACTGAGCCTTATAGAAGCTTCCAGTATTAACACATTTTTGTTGATCTTCGTGTTATATGTGTATATATATTATAAGAGTAACTGTTTTGTTAGATTTTATTTTTATAATTCTTTGATAAGTAGATCCTATAATTAGTGCATTTTTTATTCATTACTATATCTTTTAATATTTCAAGTCTGGTCTCTTTAAATATGCAAATCTATGCTCTGCATAGTGTATGTGCATACATAATAATTCTATGTAATATACCTTTTATCTCTTTCGTTTTTGTGCTTGATTTAGAAATTTCATCTACTGAGTTTGCATTTTCTTTTTTTTACATTATACACGTTTTTGAAGGTGTTCTTACAATGACAGTTTATAATATAATTTTTATTAGAACTTGAATAGGGTAAATCAGATTTTAATGACACATGGACATTGAAATTTAATTTACCTTATGAATTATTATTAGAATTTGTTTGGTCTTTTTCTTTGTTCTGGTTTTTAGTATTACAATTTTTCTGAAGTACGGATTAAAAAACAATTTCAGTTTTCTGTTCTGTGCTGAGTTTTATTAGTTATATTTTAATAAGAGTTTTGAAGTATGGTTGAATGCTATTTATTATTCAAGTTCCAAATATGATTTCAAGTTCCTATTAAAGTTCCTTGATATTAGATTACACAGATATGCAATAAAAAAACTGCAAACAATTTCTTGGCTGTTTTCCTACATCAAAAGCATATTGAAAATGTGAAAAATTCTTTAAAAATCCCATCGCATCTTCTCTTTTTTGCAAAGTTAAGTTACAGGGATAATTTATGGTGAAATTTGTCATTGCCAGGGTTGCTTAAAAATTTAACTTTTTTTCAAAATTTTTTTTATCCAGTTAGAAAATCATTTTCATGGTATAGGCATCAAGAGAGAGGCTTCGGTTTATTTTTTTAAAAGGGAGAACCTTTTTTTATTGTATCAATGTTTCTGGACTATCACACCATTTCAAAATTGAATACAGTTTCGATGAGTGGCAGCTACTTATATATTTCTAAAAAAAAAAAAAAAATCGCCTCAAGACAGTCTTCCTGCACTATGGCAATAGATTCACCTCAATTCTTGTTGAGCAGTCAAAATACATCTTGAGGAAAATTAAAAAGATTTAGCTCTAATTCTGCAGAAAATAAAATATGATTAACACCATTGGATGGTATGTGGGGATTTCAATATTTTATTCATGCTTTTGTACCAGGAATCGGGAATTCTTTGCTTTGGGGATGGTCAAGCATGACAACTCTAGTAGGAGACAACTGATTGACAACATTATAATATTCTAAACCCTTGTGAAAAGAATGTTGTTAACAAAAGCTTAGTTCCACGAGGCTAGGTTCTACTGCTACCACTACACATCAAATAAGGGCTTATGAAATAGTGTGTTAAGTCTTTGCCAAAAGATGGAGAATGCTTCAAACACCTTTTTCCAAGTTTCCAAAACTGTTTGAGGCTACGATGACCTAGTGATAAGGTTTCGGCTTCAGGGCCAGAGGGTTTCATATTTCTAATTCCACTAAAGATCGGTTGTGTATTGGTCCTGTTGCATGTTAAATCATATGTAGGGATGTCAAACGTCCTCCCACTGATGTGGTACACAACACCCACTCCATCCCGGCCTATTTAATCAGGTGTAAAGCCTGGTAACAGGGCGGAGGGGAAGAACACTGGTGGGATGCAGAAGTTTGGAGAGGGTGGTGCCAGCTCTAGTGTTGTCCTCATTGTCTGTCTGTCATCTTCAAATTTATGAGGTCTGTCCCAAAATATCGCTCGTGTTGCTTCAAAACAGGATAATATAACTAAGCTAAACCAAACCAAACTAAAACTGTCTGTGGCCAGATTAACCCTTTGCAATCGAGAGGTGACTTTCAGTCACCATTCTAGATGGTGCATCATTTTGACATTTCTTGATTTCGATGGTTAAAAAATTACCTACAAAGTTGTAAGAAGTTGTAGAATAATTTTTCAGGAAAAATGAACTTAAACAAACATATATTTTGCATTCCAAAACAACAATATGAGCTCTTGTAAGTTGGGAAAAAATTATGCATCTAATTACTTTTTCGAATGTGAAGGGTTAATATAGAAGGAATATTTGTAGCACTTGATGTATGAAAACTTTTACTTCAGGTTTCATTTACAGCAGTGGTGAATCCAGGGGGGGGGGGGGCGGTCGAGTTGCACCCCCCAGAGCTAAACTAAAATTCTTGATTTTATTTAAAATCACTACAACTGTTTGTTCTTAATTTTCATTTAAAGAAAATAATAAAATTGTGACAACATTTCCTTCTGGCTTGACAGGCTCAAAAATTTTCCTATTTTTCTAGTCATTCCATTTGTAGTTGTAGCATTGACATGGTTGAAAACATTTTTTGTCTAGTTATTTCATTTATTTTTTATTAAGTTATCGAAAGTATTGTAGTGTTTTTTACAATTCTTATTGTCAGGTGAGGAAAGTCTGTAAAGTTAAAGTGTTTTGGTTTTCATAAGCCATGAGTTTTGGCATTCGTCACTATGATACAAAATTTTTATGACCTCAGCCCCCCAGACCAGAGATTCGCCACTGATTTACAGACACTATTAATGAAACTGAAAAAGAAACATGGGACTCAATTGAGGATGTAGCTCACAAGGTTTCGAGAAAGGATTTGGATTATAAAAACATACTAAAATGAATGTTGACTGTATTCAAGAAGCAGGGCTAAAAGATGAGCTTGAAAGTTCATTTTTTGCATTCTCATGTAGAATATTTTCTTAAAATTAAGGAGCTTTTTGTGAGGAGCCAGGGGGGAAATTGCATCCGGATGTAAAGGATATGGAAAGACTTTACGGAATGTAACTATGATGATGGGTTATTGCTAGATATTTAAGTGAGATATGGATAAGATATACAGGCATGAAATGCACTATAAGATGCTCAAGAGGAAAGAAAAACAATTCCACAGCCAAAAAAGGCAGTGAATACTGGCCACTAGTTGAACTTAATATTTAAAGTGTAATGTAAAATTTTTGTATTTTTTAACTTTTCATCAAAATTTTTTTTATTCACTAGTGTATTATTTAATAAAAATCTAGTCAAACTTTGCAAGAAAACTGTGCTTGATGGAGGAAAATTGAGGCCATTTTTTGGTTTTGGCACACTGAAAAAACATAAAGATCACCCAGAACATTCCATGCAGCCAAAAAGAATTCCCCCACCCCCAGAGCTGTATTATTATTCACTAAGTTTAAATTGAAATATTCTAAATGTCTGAAGGTGAATGTTGAAATTTAATTACTGTATTTTGCTTATCTTTTAAATTTTGGTAGATGTATGTTGGTTTTGTAGGTATCATGTTTCCTGTTCAGTATTGTTTCTTTCCTTCTAAACAGGGTTGTGACTATTAAGGTGGCAGGACTGGCAAAATGTCAGGGGCCCATGGTCTTACAGGGGCCTCACCTTGAGGTGTTACTATTACATGTGCACATAAACATTGCTTCTGTCCTATGTTCTAGGAGTTAAAAATGGGCCTCTATCTATCATTTGCTGGCGATCCCATATTGTATACAGGGTTCGTACGCGTCCTTATAAGTCCTTAAAAGTCCTTACTTTTACATTTAGTCCTTAAAAGTCCTTATTTTTGTGCCCCATTTTTAAAAAGTCCTTGAAAGTCCTTACTTTTTACTCTGCCATTATTAAAAAATTTAAAATTTCACCGATTATCGTTTTTCTAATTCCTCCTTCTCGGCGGCTCTAATCTCGGTCGACGTGGCTCTCGCGGAATGCGATGGGGGTGAGGGGACGACACTGCTCACGTTCTACGAATCCATATCCATCACATACACTTTGGGAAATAAGGGAGGAGTTACAGATAGCCTTTATTGGTTCATGGTTCCATAGGAATGATTGTCAAAAGTGCTGTTACCATTTTTAGAACAGTATCAAAGTTATAAACCTTTACTTCCATTTTTTACCAGTGATGTTTTTAAAACTTGTTAATGATTGCATTCAACATTTCAAAATTTTGAAACTAGAGAATGAAAGAATTGAGAAACCTGAGACTTTATGCAAATTCAACTTCAGTGACCCAAACTTGTATAATGATAAAAGTTAAGTGTATTTAGGATTTGCTGCAGAGCAACTAATAAAAGAAAAGATAAAAAATAAGGAATTAGCAGACAAGGATGTTTTCACACTCAGACAGGATAGTCGGAAAAACATCATAACAATGATAAAACATTTCATGCAGAAATGTCCTGTGAATTACGCACTAGTAAGACCTGCGATTTGCATTGATCAACGAGCAATGGCTGGATATCCCGAAAAAGCACAGGGAAAAATGAAAAAGGTATTGATTGCGTTGTCGCAAAGTAAACGTATTTTGGGAAAAGATTGCGACGAAATTTTGTTACTCTATGCAGATTTTCTGTTAAATATTGTAAAGCCAAATTCATTTGAATTTACTTCTTTCGATCCAAAGAGCGATTCCCTTGATAATTTTTTACAAACTTATTTTAGCAATAATCATTATGAAAAAGTTTGGAAGATTATCAAAATGGTATTAATACTGTCACATGGACAATGAGGTTTTTCTGTGAACAAGGCGCTGGAAATAGAAAATTTAAAAGATGCTTCATATATTTTCCAGCGTGTAAATCATGAATTTATTAAGCTGTCTGGGGCTATTTATGACTTAAAAATTACTAAAGAAATGAGGACGGCTGCCACCTCAGCTAGAGCAAAATACATGCAGTATTTAGAAAGTGAAAGATCCAAAGAAAAGACTGAAACGAAAAGCTCTAGAGGAAGAAATAGATTTTTTAAAACAAAAGAAAATGTTCCTCCAAACGGACATGCACCAAACAAATGAGAAAGCAAATGATGTAGCTAATGAGGCTGAAAATTCAAAGAACATAAATTTATTTATTCAATCGCATGAACTAAGAAAAACAATTTCTGAAAAAGAAATTAAAATAAGTACCTTGGATATGAAATTGAATGAAAAAAGTATGGAATTAAAAGATATTTAATTTGATTACCAGTTTCATGGGGTTTTTTTTCATCAATTTATTAACTCATATTTTTAGGAGTTTTGTTGTGTTAAATTTGTAGTGTATCTTCTATGTTTTATATTATAATTTATCATCTAATAGGTTGAATTTGCAAAAATGAGATTTTATTTAAAAATGCGTGCAACAATTCGTTAAGTTTATTCAATTTAGAGGTCCTTATTTTTTGGTTTTTTTTTAGTCCTTAAAAGTCCTTGATAGTCCTTGATTTTCTTTTAAGGAAATGTGTACGAACCCTGGTATAGTTATTCTGCTGTTATAAGTTTCAGTTTGGGATGCTTACCAGATTTTATTAGTGAGTTGTAATAAGTTACTTTACTTACTTTAATTGCAAGCAAGCTCTTGTACAAAAAAGATAATGCTGAAGATTAATGTAATTGGGATTTCAGTGGTAGATTGAATTAATAGTTAACATGAGCTAGTTATGATGTATTTTCTATGCTTTTGATAATTTGAATTCATTTTGTTTTTATTTATATTTGTGTAGTTATGAGTGATTCTTGTTATTATTGATCCTCTTGTGTTTGGAAGTGTAGAAATTGTCTCTTGGTTATTCCATACAAATTTGTGGGTTAAGGTGTAAATTTAATTAAATGAATTATGTTATAGTGTTGAGGTACATAATATTATATCATTGCATACAAATATTAATTCACTTTATTGCAAAAATATTTAGTCTTATTCACAAATGTTGAGTATAAATGGCGGTTAAGGGGCACATTAAAGAGTTAATCATGCAAATTATTATTATGTTTTTTCTTAACTTCTTGCTTCAACGTAAAAAAATACAATGCATTACATTTTAGTAAAATGATATATTGAAATGTTCAAATTCCAGATGACACATTAGTAAATGTTGCTTGACATTATTTTCTTCTGAATTACTTTGAACTGAGTTTAGTCTTATTCATATTTGAATATACTAAATTGTGTAAAACTTTTCCTTACAATAATTAGTTTACATTTCTGCTGGATTTTAGTTTGTTATTTTTTCATCTTTTCAGGAATTTTCTCCATATATCCCTGGTGATTGAACAGCATTTTAGCTAGTTATTTATAGAGCAAACAAGAAGCCTTATTTTCCATTTTACTTCACTTTTTTAAATGAAAATAACTCCGCCCGGCTCATGTGCAAAAGCGTGGAAGGTTTCCGAATCCATTGTTATACAATATCTTAAAGTCTGCAGTTTTCCCTTTTCCCTGGAATAAAATTGGTGCCCATAATTGAATGAATGACCTTTGACATAAATTTATCATTTAGCTAAATATGCATTTCTGCATAATTTAGTGTTAAAGGATATTGATATAAAGAAATTACTCTGTTGTTCTGTTTTGTCAGTATTATTTTTATATAGAAATTAAAGTTATAGACAGTATTTAGTTTAGCTGTAACTGATTTGTGTTGTTAGTTAATCAGAAAAATTTTAAAGAATGCTTTACATTAATTAGATTCCCAGCTGCATGCTGCAGAAATTTCATGTATGGGCATTTCTACTCAAAGAGGAACTTTTCTAACTTGGAATAGGTATATATTTTTCATATTTTTTAATTGTTTGAATAATGCAAAAACTGCAATTACATGCTGTTGATTTCTGGCAGGGAGACTCATGAAGCATTTCATAATTTCATTACTTGGAAAGATATGAGGAGTGAGAAATTGTGTGAACAATGGAATTCATCCTATTTAGTGAAAGTAAGATTTTATGGTTTGAAATTTAAATAATTTTTTGAAAATGTATGTTAAGCATATTCTAATTATAATTTAGATGCTCAGAATATCAGGTTTTCTTTAATGCTGATGATATTACTTTTTTTTTATAAATGTATAAAATAATTCTGTGTTGATAAATTTTTATATTATTTTTAGCTAATGAGGTTTGGATCAGCCATTCTTTACTTCTTTACTCGAAAGAAGTTATTTCAGCTTCTTAGCAGACTGAAATTTACTCCTGCCATGGTATGATGTATTTATGTACGATTTTGTATTATAAAATATATTTCTTGCGATTTTACTTTTCCTACGAGCAGTTATTTAATTGTTTTACTGGTGTTAGGCATTTATTATTCATTTGGGACAAAAGTAGTTTACTTTGGTTATTTCTCTTTAATAAAAATTATTTTTGCTTGAGAGGAGAGAAAAATTAAAATGGTCTTCTCTTGCTTGTTTAAAGGAATATGCACTGTTAAACATGTTATATAATTTTAGTAGATGTTTAAAAGAATTAATTTTGAAAGCTTCTTATATATATATAGTCTGAAATGCAGTTTTCAATAAATTTGTGTATTAGTTTAAGCTTGTTTGAGTTTCTATAAGTTATTTAAATATAATAAAGAAAATAGTGTGTATTGTGTTCAGATAGGGATATTAAATTTTGCCATTCTGTTGATGTACTTGTTATGGGTGTTCCTCTAAACAAGCTAGTATTAGAAATATATAATGATGTAATTAATTTTTAGAATAGATAGATAATAAAATAAGAGTATCTGATCATAATGATAAACTCCATAATTTTTCAACAAATTGGATTTCTTGTATATGTCACATCAATTTATACTTAATCACAAATGCAGCAGATATTTTCAGAATCACAAAATCAAATATCTAGGAATAATGTTGTAGATTTTCTCAACTATTAAGTTGAAGTAATGCAGCATAAAAGAAAAAAGGTAAATATTAGAAATAATTCAGCATAAAAACTCAGCAAATCTTTCACCATGAAAGTAAAGCAAGAACTATTAATAACTTATTTTTTCCAACTACTAAAACACAATAAAAGTAGGAACATTGTAGCCAAGTAAAACCAACTAAGAGTTGAAAATAAACTGTACACCTTCCACATTTGAAATCAAGTTAGAATGAGTTTGGTGAAGCTTAAATATGGTTATGGGTCATATGCATATATATTAATACAATATTTGGAGAGTAGGATACTGTCGCTACTTGCTGTTCTTGTTATCAGACCATCACCTTAAGTCATTTGATCTATTCCCTGATATCCCATTGTAGCATCAAACAAAACATTAGAAGTTGCCTTACATTAAATATTAGAAGATACCTTACATCAAACATTAGAAGTTACTTCAAAAAAGAAATTCTTACACTAACAGTTATATTGCGAAAAGTTGATATTGGATCCAGATTTTTTTATTGCATGCTATACTTTTTAGCAATTACAATGTTCAAACTGATGCAATTTAAATTTTGATGGCAAAATGGTATGATAACTTGCAGCCAAAAAAATAAATCTTTCCTCGTTTGATTATGCTTGATAAATTTTCGATCACCTGTATTCATATAAGTAATTTGTTTCCAGGTTCTAACACGATTACATTGGATTCTCAAATATGACAGAAAGGTATTCATTACTTTAATACACTTTTATTTTTTGCCTTGCTTCATGTTTGTAAAAGTGAAATTTTGTAATCAATTTTTCACTCACTACCTGATACGCTACAGTTTTCAGAAATTGTACACTTGTGTGTTTCCAATGATAATTCACTATTTTAATATTTTCAGTTAAATTATTCGATTAACTGATAATTAATTGCACTTTGATTCTATTCTAAAATTGGATTTCAAATTTACATAATATTTATAATAATGAATTATAAAAATAAAGATTAAAAAGTGGAAAATAATGAAAATAATTGTTTTAATACACTAATAAAAGTGTTTTTTAAAATTGTTTTTAATAATTTTTTTAAAAACAATTTTTTATTGTTTTGTTGCACAGTTGGTCAGCCAAAAATATGTTCAAACTCTTCTTTTTACGAACCACAATCTGTAAAGTTAAAAATCAAGCAAAATATGTCATTTAATTCAGAAATATGCCATCATTTTTATAATCCTTTCCTGCAGTTCATTTGTAAGTAGACTATTTTTTTAAAAGGGACTCACAGTTAACTTTTGAAAAATGTATATCAAAAAGAGATATAAAAAACATTTTAAACAATATGAATTCCCATCTATATATAAAGTAGATTTTAAAATATCTTGGCTAGTTGAATTCTCCATAATAAAATGAAGAATAATTTACTTTGCCAAGGTTTTACAAGTGGGCATCTGCTATAATCCTCTTATGCACTGTGTGTATAATGCGTCAGGCATGCAAAAGTGGATTTCCCCCATCCTACTACCTGCTCTTTACTTTGTCAGTTGTATATCAGTCATCGGCTAGTGCAGAATATGTCTGCCACTGTTCTTGTTACTATAGCAAATTGTTGTTTAGTTTGTCGCCTACTTTTTTTACATCAGTGTAATCATTTATCAAGGAGCATTAAAATAATTTTAAATTATTTTGTAAGAATTATGCCTACATTTTACATTAATCTTTTATTTTTGCTAAAAAGTTTGTATTTGTACTGTTCAGTGTATATGATTTTATGTATCCTGCAATCAAGTTAGAAATTATGAAATTTATATAAAAAGGGGTACAGCACATAACAAACACTTATAACTTTCTGGCCCAAACTAAGAGATCAGAAAATAAATAAGAAAGGTTTTGGTATAAAAGGGTATTTTTAATGGTATGAGAAGTAGAAAGTGAGCATTTGTGGAACTGCGGCTTATCCAGCTTTTTTGTTATCTGGTCTGGCTTGCTGCCAAATTAGCCTGGATAGGTGAGAATCTGTTGTACTTTCATTTGTATATTTATGGAAATGTAATGAAGAAAAATAATGATTAAGCTATTTTTTGATAAATCTTTTTCACTTCAGTTCTGTTCAGTGTTTAAATTAAGTTGGCTTCGAGTTCCTTTTTCCTTCTGACTATCTCAAAGCACTTGCCTGCTTCAACATTTATCTTAAACCTTTAATATGCCGAATCAGTATTTTAGACTCAGTGTTACATTCCATTGAAAGGAGGATTCACGTGTTTATTTGCTGTTCTCTGGCTTCTGCCACTGTCCTGCCCTTTTTACTCTTTGCTTTTCCTATTACTGAGGTCTGCCCTTCTCATTCCTCATCTAACAATAGTTCATCTTAAAAATAATGAATTCAACCCCTCCACCTACACATTTATTTACAATAAAATTTTTAGGTATCAATCAGCTTTTACAACCAATAAAAGGTATTTTAAATACTTAAGTACACTTATTATTATAAATCTTTTTGTTACTTTCATTGATGTAAGCCTTAAAATAAATACATTGAATGGTAAACATGTTATAAAATTACAGCGATTTCCTGTATGTCATTTTAATTATGTGTGATAATATAGTAAAATGTATGTTTCTTTGTTTATATCTATTTCAGGTACGAGACAAAATTTTTCAAAATGAAGCTGTATTTGGTACTATTGACTCTTGGCTAGTTTGGAAATTAACTGGTGGAAAAGTGCATGCCACAGATACTTCTAATGCTTGTGTTACTGGTTTCTTCGATATTTTTAAGGTTTGTTCTGAGGTTATTGTTATATGTTCTCTGCTAAAGGTTATTATTCAAAATACTAGTAGAAAAAGCAATTGAAGTACTGTAGAATCTCTTAACCAGCAACAAAGGGACCTTTATGTTACTGTAGTATCGAAAATCCTGAGTATGATGAAACATACACATAACTTTATATTTCAGAAAAAGCAAAATTTAAAAGTTACCATTTATATTATCACATGGAAGTTATACATTTCTCAGCATGATGATATATATCTTATCGTGACATTATCTGGCAGCAATCATGTCTGCTTACATGATTGCTGCCAGAATTTTAAAAATTCAATGTGTGTAATATGATGCGTCATAATATCATGTGCTGTCATTGATGAAATTACACAACAAATTTTATGAAAGTGTGCAATGTTCTGCTTCCTTTCATATAACTTTCTTGGTGTGTGTGTGTCTCTACCTTCATTTTCTCCTTCCTCATCATAGTTCTCCTTCCTCAGTACATGTCCAATTATTTCATTGTCAACATGAGTGAGTGAAATGGGAACAGAGCTATCTACATCCACTCAAGGCTCTCCTGTTCTGTAACCCCTTGCATATTTTTTCTCACAGACCCTAAATTTGGGATTTGAATTTATGCCCTCAATAGTGCCATTGTTTTGGTATTAACAGTTAATTGAGTGTTAAGTATGAGAGGATACAGTAAAAGCTTAACTAACTGGCATGCTCAGGAAACGCCTATTTCCGGATACCTGAAAAGTCCGGATAGTTGAGTTCAACGAGAAAAATGTGGGGTTTAGATTGTAGCCTTTTTTTTTTAGATTTTTCGGCCAAATAATTTGGTTTTGTCATTTTTTAAATGTAATTTTTAAGACTACTTCCTTATCTTCCATAACATTGTATTTACAAAACATATTATGAAGATTTTAATTTAACATTGATGTTAAAAAAAGTATGATCTGCAGCCGAATTTTTACTGAAAATATAGATTGTAAAAATATAAACATATAAAAATAGCCGACGAAACTGAAAAATATTCTACTCAGCAAGCATAATAAAAGTCTTTTAAGTGATCATAAACAAATCCCAGATTGAATATCAAAACTAATTATCTTTTAAAAATCGCAAGGGTTATTGCGCAATACGCACTCCTCCAACTCTCCCGCACGTGATATTACGTAATCGGAATCAACATCTGCGGGTATTCAGAGAGTAAATAAATAAAGGAAAAGAAAGAGACTTAACCCCCCCCCCATGAGTTTTTTTTTACTGATTCCGTCCCTTTACCTTTTTTTTGTCTGTCGATTTCGTTTTTAGGTCTCGTTTTTCAGCTAAAGGTGAGGACCTATTATTTATTTTTTTTGGTTCTCACTTTTGCTTCCCCGCGGCCTCCCATAAAACAAGTCTGTGTACATCACAGTACTGTATATTGCCTTTATTTTCTTCTACGCCCCTCCGTTCTGAGCGGACGTTGCATTCCAGAAATAAATTGTCTGCATGAATGGAATGGCACTGGCGCACAGATGCTAAATTTGGCTCACGGATGTAAAAATTTTAGAAAAACTCATTTTCTAATTTTTCCCATTAGTTGAGCTTTCTGGATACTTGAATGCTGGATAATCGAGAATTTACTGTACAAATTGTACTGTCTATATATTCAAAAAAATTAATTCATAGGTGTTTTTTTTTATATTTAATATCTCAATTCTTTAACATCTTCTCTTACAAAGGATAAATTTCAAAATTATTGGTTTAAATTGTAAAATCCAAAATTTAGCAGGAATATATATATTTAATATCCTCCGTAAAAAGATATGTTTTAATTCCAATTCTTCTTCCTATTTCTTTATTTTTTTTATTTCCCCCACATGTACTAAATTTCCCATTCTCTTATAACGGAGGTTCTACTGTAAGATACAATGACTAATACACCATGTTGGAATTTTATACAAATATTGAAATTTTGCTCTAAATTGTTATTTCATGTATGAGAGCCAATTTTTATGGATATAAATGTTTATCTTGCATTTTATTAATACATATTATTCTATCTGGGTCTGAATCAATGATACCAAATGACTAGTCAAAATAACTACATACATTTTTTCTGTTTGTGGTTTGCTATTTATTGTATCAGTGCATTTTTTTTATCTAGCTATATTTCTGTACTAAATTAAACTCAACTTCGAGTAAAAATAGTTTGAACTTATTCACTGTCCATGTTCTTTTTTGATAAATTTTTGCAATTGTGTTGTTGGGTTCCACCAGTTTGATGATGATCTTACATTTTTTTTTTCTATAAAAAAAGGGAAAATTGTACTCATTTTGAAAATGTGGTATTTCGTTTTTTCTTCTCATGATAATTGTTTTCTCTTCATGTTTTATTAAGTATTTACAAAGGCTTACAAGATTAAGAATATTTATGTTCATATTTTCAGATGGAATGGTCCAAAATGATTTTAAATGTATGCAATATACCTAGAAATGTTTTACCCGAAGTTAAGAATACTTGGTAAGCATTTAAAATATTAAATTTCATCTCTAAAATGAAATGACTTTATATCATTGCATTTATTTTAATAATATGGATTGGACAAATTTCAGTTTTCTTATTTAATTAGTGTATTGTAAACAAAACATTCAAGACCATGCTTATTAACACTTTATAAGTTTTGCTATTTAAGGCTGATCTGTATGCTTTTAAAATTTATGATCAAAATATTTTCAATACTGCAAAATTAAGGTGCTTTGAGTTGAACAGTTCTGCTATATTAAGTCCATTATAATCAGTGGTGGCTTGTCTATTAGGGATGCAGAGTTTTAGCTCCCCCCCCAGAAATTATTTAAAAAACTTGTATTTTCATCTTTAATCTTATTTCGTTAGTTTTCAAACAGTTCAATTATCAACGAACATGAAAATAATAATAATAACTAAGAAAGAAGGCAGAAAATGAATCGACAAACAGGATGGGGTGGTATACAGAATAGCAGTGGAAAGCATGGAAATTCACTCACTGTTACATTACTAAGTGACACATTGGAAGTCAAAAAGTGATGTTTTCTCGTCTTGAATTTAGCTGTGATTGAGCTGAGATTTTCATGGCTCTGGTTTGGTGCCCTGCCAACTGATGTTTTTTTCCCTCCTTTCTCTCACCCTAGTTTCGCCTTTGCTTTTTTTTATTTATTTTTCTTCATTTTTTTCTTGTTTGCTATTTTTGGTTTCAGTTCCGCGTTCATGTCCTGACAGAAATGCATCTGGTTTAATACATATTCGTAGTCTTCTATTAAAGTCAGTCATTGACAGGGGTGTAGTGGAGATAGAAAGCTTTTTTTTCAAGAAATAAATAAGAAAACATTGTGAAAATGTCCTTAAAACAGCAAGATTTCTGTTACCCATGTTAGAGCATCCTGGCACTGCTTATTTTGCTACTACACCACTAGTCATTGAAAAAAGATAATTTGATAATTTTCTAAAATACAATTCACGCATACAGGTAATTACAGTTAAACATTTTGGGCTACTTAGAGGTAAAGTTTCTTTTTTAAAATTGTATTTCAACTGCATTCTCTAGAGCAGTGGTTCCCAACCCATGGGCCGCTGATATCATATTATCATTAGTGGGCCATGGAACGTTAGTCAAAAGTTGAAATCAGGGCATCTCAAGACTCTTCACTCGTTTTTTGTTTTATAAAACAATATATTTTTAATTTTTACAGTAAGCTTTACCAACTACTGACATATACGTGCATGTAATATATATATATATATATATATATGTTTGTATGTACTAATATATTTCGTTAGTGGATCAACATATTTTTCACACAAAAGGTGGTCCGCACAACCAAAAAGGTTGGGAACCGCTGCTCTAGAGAAACATTTTTTGCAGCACTGCTCATTTCTGAGCTGAAGAGCTGCTCCAATTTTTATTGTAAAGAAATGTTTTTTTAGATTTATTGATTCATCTTTTAAATCTTACTGTGACTGTCTGAGAGATGTTAGGCTAAAAAGAAATAAGGCCCCTTAGTAACAGTTTGAACTAAATTTTTAAGCTCATCTCACAAATTTTCATTGGTATTCAAATATACAAACAATGGGAATGTTATATCCAATAGGAATAATTGCCTTTAAAAATTTTTTACCGACTTTGAACAATGGGATGGGACATTGTGATATTGGAAGATGATATATTCTATTGGGATTAAGGCGCTGATAAATGAGTTAAATTTTTCAGCTAGTATGTTAACATATTCTTAAGTCATAGGAGATTGCTTCAGAGGTGGGAAAAACGGAGCCATAAACAAAAAAAAGTTCTTGAATCTTGCACCCTAGTCACTTAATAGTAGAACACTAGTTAGTGGCTTTAATAATAATTCACATTTTGAAGTGATTTTTATATTAGTCTTAGATTAAGCATTTTCTGTTATCTTGAAAGAAATGAGTTGCAGACATTTGTTTTCATAAAAGTTTATTCTAGAAACGTGAGTTTCACTTTAACAAATTTGAATATGTCTTTGTAATTAGTGATTTTAGAAATTCCAGTAAAATATTAAGCAACCCGGAAATGAAATTTAAAATCCATTTGGAAATGTGCTAACTTCTTTTCATGTCCTGTATTTATAAAACTGAAAATTTAACAATATTGAGTTGTAGAATGAACTAGAAACTGTAGTAATATATTTAATATGTATTTTAAAAATTACAAATATGTGAAAAATAAGTTTTGTGCAAATTTCTGAGACATGTTTTATTCATTCCTTCAATTTTATGTTACTGCGATATAAGTTTAATGTGGTTTTAACATGTTTCTTTCATTGTTTATAATTATTGTTATTTATGTTAATTAAAAACAAGCATTTTTATTAGCTATGTTTAATCTCAATTGTCTGTAATCTCAATTTTTTTAAGTTTTGTTATAATTTCTTTTCTTTGAATTTTTAAAGAAAATGATTTTGTTTATTATTGTTTTTAGCGACAATTATGGTCAAATATTACCTGAAATATTTGGAGCAGCTATTCCTATTTCTGCCGTGGTATGTATTTTATTATTAAATTGTGTGTTTTGTATAAATTTTAAAGAAAAATCAGTTTTAATAAGATATATATGTGACTTTTCCTCTCCGTAATATATCATTATGCAACATTGGCCTGGTGGTAAGGTCTTGACTTTGTGACTAAATGGTTCCAAGTTTGTAACCCTCTGTCTGCCTAAAATTTGCTGTGTTTGTGGGTATGGTGCATGTTAAACTCTGATGTTGAAATTCAAACATCTTTAGCTGGAATGGAGAGGAAATTTAGAACAGGATGCCGGCTAAGGGGTCGTCCTTGTCATTTGACCAGAGTTCAGAATTATGGGGTCCGTCCTAAAATAGCCCTTGTGCTGGTTCAAAGTGGGATGTTAATCTAACTAAATTTAACTGAACTCTAAAATATTATGAAACTGTTAACAAGAAATTAGATATTTTAAACTAAGTTTGTTTTACTATGTAGTTTGCTTGTACTTTTACTTAATATTGCTATTCATACTAATAAAATAATATTAGTATACATGCATAAAATATTTACATCTTTTACTTGTTACTTACGATATTGCTTACAATTTTAATTATTGATTCTAATTAAATAGGTAGCTGTAGTTTTGCATGGTATGCTGAGATATTTTACCTATCCTGATTTTTAGTGTTTCCGACTTGTATTTGCTTTTACTTTTTTTTTGTAGGTTCAGTGATATTCTATTTTGCTTTGAAATCATTTAATTGTGACGTATTTTGAAATTATGTGTTTTGGGGTTTTGCTCAAGATTATATATTTTTAACACAATGGTGCAAACTAATTTGCATTGATTTCCCAGTTATGCTTCATCCATTTGGAGTGCTTTACTTTGATGACAAATCATCGAAAATAATTGTTCATTCCTGATGCATCAGCAATTATTTTTCAGTGCATAATATTTTCTAACTTGAAGCATTTTCTTAAACATATAATGTTAACTCTTAACTGACTATTTTTCTGATAAGATAAAACATTGTTATTAGAAATTGCATACTTCAAAATGTAAAATATTCTAAAGCTTTTATCGTGTTCAATATGATGTTTATAATGAATGTTACTTTTCACTCTTATATTACTAAGGGTGACCTGCCACCTGTCAAAATTTTGGATAATTAGCTATATTATTTGCTCAATTATTTAAGACTCAGGGATGAGATTCTTCCGCTTTTTCGCGAATTTCCGCTTTGTCTTTTTTGTCTTTTTTTCCCTCAAAATTCCGTTTTTTAAAAACGCAAAAATTTGCTTTTTCTTCCGAAAATTCCGCTTTCACACAAAGAAAAGAAACCTTCCTATCTTCCGTTTTCAAAAGAAAATTCTGGGAAAATATGCTCGACAGTGCGGCTTAACTCCACTGGCTAGAAAACTAGCTGATTCATCTTCTACTGACGAATCTACATTATATCAGCAAGCTCTGCAAGGTTGAACATTCCAACATTCAGTGCCATTCAAAGTATTAAATACCACCTTTTTGCAGAAAACAAAACCTCTGTGGCATATTGCAAAAAAAAAAAAAAAAGATTTTTTTGCATGAACATGTTGAAAAAAAAAATTAGTTGGAAACTTCAGGTCATCTTGTAGGGCGGACCAAGATGAAGAAATAAAAAAAAAATTGAACAGAAACAAATAAATAAACTACATAAAAAAAAGAAACTCCTGTCAAAAGAGGCAGCTAAAAAGTTGTATGCAAATGCAACAAAAAAGCAGAGAATAAGACATAAATAAAAAAATAAAACATTATTTACCTAGGCATTTTAGAGATATTGTAGTCCCGACAACTATGCCAGTAATTAAACAGAGAGATACTAATGAAGACTGTGCAAAAACTTTAGCCTCTACTGAAAATAAACTTGCAGAGGATGCAAACACATCATTTATTGAAGAAAAATCTGTCAAAGATAGGAGCCCTCCAAAACAAAGGGTGAAGCGTGTTAATGGAGATCTGTTACCAACAAAAGCCATACAAATAATAAAAAAAAAACGAAAGAAAACCATTTCTTTAACAATTAAGGAAATGTTTCAAAGGGTTTCAAACAGCAATAATGCTACATGAATCTGTCATTGTAACTGTACAATATCTCAATCCCTCTTGCCTTATAAGGTGCAAAATCATTGTGCTGTTACTTTTGCAAAAATTTATAAAAATAAAAGAAATAAAACAGAAATCAGTATATGAGACATTATTATAATTTATAAAGAGCTGATACACTTCACACAATTGCATGAAGCAAAATAAATTATTTGTCCTTGAATTGAATTTGAAATTATTTTTTGAGCTAACTTCTATTAAAAAAGGCTATTAAATATAATTCTTCTCAGACTTCTGTTGGGTGTCTGTTGAATCTCAGTGATCTACAGGTGGTAAATATGTTTTAATGTCTAATTGTGTATTTTCTGATGCACCTGATGATGTGTTAAACTTGTTTGTTAACTTTTAATGTGAATGATTTAATAATAATTTAATATTCTTTTTCTTATTTATACATACTGAATTGTAAATAATTAAGTTATTAATTATTATAGTGTAATATTTTCATCATGTTGCATGTTCTGATGTTTTACTTCTTAAAACATCTTTTGCGTATAAATTATGGTACAAATGTTTTGCTTGCGTATGATTTCAGTCTTTTTCCTTTTTTGCCAATCTCATCCCTGAAGACTAAACAGATTTCCGTTATTCACTTTTGTTGCTAATGGTATGAGTTGTAAGATTATACTTCAGGAGTGCAGTATCTTTGCTTAGGTACTACTTTTGACTATATATGTGGAATTATTTGCCATAATGAAAGGATTATGAAAAACTGTTAATGGTTTTTCCTGCCAATGGTTTATGCATATCCATTTTTAAAGCATTGAAAAATTAATGTATTTAAAGCTATTAAGCAAATTATCTGAAAAATCATTTACAAACTTTACATGCTCATCTCTCAGACCATGATAAATGAGTTTTACATAGGAAGTTCTGTCCAAAAATAAAACCTTGCAGTGCTACAGCTATTTGATTGACAGACAGGAAAAGAAAATTGATAGTGGTGTTAACATCACTTTATTAACAAAAGCAAAATTACTCATAAGAAGAAAAAATTTGACTACATCATAGAAGATGTTCAAAATTCATTTCATCCACCACAATATAAGTTTCATATTATCTACGCTTGGACCCACTCAAATCTGGCAGGTTTGTCACGGTCATGTGCCACTGCTTCTACAGTTCTGGTGATGAGATTGATATCTTATATTATAGGTGTATCATATACCATTAATTTCAAGTATCCCTTTTAGCAGAAATCCATGGAGATGAGATCAAGGAATTGTGGTGGCCATGCAAACGTCCATCTCTGCCAATCTAGCTATGAGGTAGGTCCTGCAGTTGTCCAAATAATGGATGTCTTGGCAGATATCTGAGACACACTCTTGGTACATGGTCACCTTGACTCGTGCATCTCCATTCACATAAAGTTTGTAAATGACCTTTTGGGACACCTTCCATAAATAAAATATAATAAATGTGAAAATAAATATCTTTTTTGTTTTAGGTTGGTGATCAGCAAGCATCTCTGTTTGGAGCAGGCTGTTTTCGAAAGAACGATATAAATTGTACAATGGGTACTGGAACGTTTTTAAACATCAATACTGGTTCTCAACCTGTAGTTACATGCAATGGTATGAATTTATTCTAAATTCAAATATCTGATTTTTAACAAAGTGGTAAAAATTGATATATTTTTGGTATATAAATTTCTATATTATTATATATTTTTTTGTTTATGATATAAAAATTAATAAATCTTCTGTTGTGAAATGCTATTATGTAAGTAGACTTTAAGATTGTAATTAACTGAAATCTAGCATTTTGTAAACACTTCATAACATTCTTTCTGTATAGAAGAGGATTATAGCACCTAGTGGTAGACTTTTGATTCAGTGAGTGATGACTTACATTCCTGAATTCTACTGATGGCTGTTTGGTTCATAAAAGTGTTATGCAGTAAATGTGGACTCTTATTAAATGGTGTGTAGTAGTGGAGCTGAAATGCACTGGAAAGCCATTCCGGCACTTCTTGTTTTTATGAGAAATAATTAAGAAAGAAATTGTAAAATATCTTCTTAAAACAGTGCGATCTTCGTCTTATTCTTACTCTCAATATGATTAACATTTCAGATTAATAAAAGTAATAAGCCACTGACAAGTGGTGGCGGGAAGGGGGTAAAAGACAGTTTTAACATATACATTATTGACATTTTATTATTTCACGATTCCAGTACCTAGATAAAGCAATTGTACGTTTTAAATATAAAAGAAATATTTTATTGTGAAGTGATCTCCTGCTTACTCTCCCTACCACTTGCTCCATCCTGACCCTTACTCTCCACCCCACTCAACGATATCAGCCAGGTCAGAACGTTCTGGCACTGCTTATTTTTCGACTACACCTCTGGTGTGGAGATTTGATGATTGCTAGTTCAAGTTTTGCTTGATTTGATAAATAAATAATGATTGAAAATTTTGAGAAGTGTTTCAGTAGCTGATTTTTTACCTTTAAACTGAAAAATTAATCTTTTGGATATTTGTTCTTGCAGTTGTTCCTTGTTTCAGGTTTTTTTTTCAATCTTTCTATTTTCAATCAATCTTCCTATTTTTGATCTTTTATTTACCTAGATTACTAGAATTTCATTTTGAGTAAGTATCTAGTGAATTTCCATTGCTCAATAATTATATTACTTTGGGATTAACTACTGTAATACCTCGACTTATGCTACCCTGACTTATGCAGACTACACTGCTCCAGGTTTTTTGCCTCTTCGAGACTATCCTATTTTAGAATTTGAGGCAAATGCAATATTTTGGAATAAAAGCGAATAAAAGAAAATTTGTCCATACTTTTTCAAAAGTGAGAGAAACACCACCAGAAACTGATCAAATCACTCATGTAATAAAGGAAGTTGTTGATCTTGCAAGGCATTTATTTTTGGGAAGTAAATGAAAATTATGTCAATGAGCTTTTGGACTCACACAGCATAGAGCTGACAATCGATGAGCTTATGAAAATGCATGAGCAAATTGGTACTATAGATAGACACTTCAGATCCAGATCCACTAGAAAAACAAATGACATTTGCAAGCTTGACAGAAGATCTTGTCTCAATTGAAAAATTCTGTTTTGTGGAATGCTTTTATTTTATTATGTACTATTTTGTGCCGATATGCTTGAAAACTGCATTCTTTATTGCATACTTTCCTTCCAAACAGATGTTTTCCTAGCCCTTGCTCCAATTAACTAAAATTTGCTTGTGTTTATTTGCAAAGTTAGACCATGACTTATGCGAGTCCGACTTGCACTCTTTTCATTGGTCCCACTTATTGCATAACTTATTGGTATTACAGCATCATTATATACATTTGTCAGTGTGACAATGGAATAACATAAGGTTATCTCATACTGTGGAGTGCATATGCAAAGTTAATTATTCTATCTAAACAGAGGTGTGAAATGATCTAATCTATTCACAATTCTATCTGAAAAAGAATTAATGTTCTTGCTTAGTTAAATAAAAGTTTTAATCTCTTACTATACAGTAGCAAACATGGTGACCTTTCACTAAATTATTAAAGTTTGTAATTTTTTAATAGTTTATGGAATTTTAAATTTTCTGATTAATTTCAGTTAATTCAATTTGGATTGAAATTTTTGGTTTCTTAATACTTTCTTTTCTAGTATGTGTTTAATTTTAGTCCTTTTTGCAATGGAAAACAACATTTTCCACAAGTCCATTTTTGAGCCAATTGGAAAACTGGAGTGCTCCTGGAAAGATTAACTAAAACCAGCAGTTGTAGTTAATCTTTTTGTTGTTTCTTATTCCTTCTACTTTTTTACTTTCTGGTATATGAAGTATACAAAGAAAAAGTATTGTAATCGTTAAAAAATTCAAACTTGAGATTGTGATGAATTTCCACGTTTTAGACCTCCCTGAGTCCAAAAAGAACAATTTTAGAATTATGTCTGTCTGTGAACACAATAACTTGAAAAAAATTTGAGCTAGATGAATGAAATTTGGATGTGATATTTACTCATGTTTAGTAGGTTTCTATCAAATTTTGGACCAAATCTGTCCACAGGAAGTGTGTGAATACAATAACTCAAAAACTTAAACAGGGTTTGTACTCCTCCTGAAATTCCTGAAAAACTCCTGAATTTTGCTTTTTTTTCTAAGGGCCCTGAAAACTCCTGAAAATTGTGTTTTTTATCCTGATATTTCTTTTTGTCTCCTGAAAAATTACAATCGAAGAGCAAAAGATAAAATTATGATAAAACATAAAAATATGATGTTTCCGTTTTTCCTTATTGATAGAAAGTCGCTGGAATCTGGAATTCTTACTTCTGACCTTACTTAGCGCCGAAAGAGTCTACCGCGCATGTTCCGAGTCGCCGCAATCGGGAAAGATGGGAAAATTGATATCTAGTATTCTTTTCTGCCAATTCTGTAAAAATTGTCCACACTACCCCCTTCTCCCCTACAATTGATTTTTTTTCACGTTATCCCCTGAATTTTCTGTACTGTACTCCTGACAAAAATCCTTAGAAACTCCTGAATTTTACTATCATATATACAGTATGAAACCTTTTAAATAACTAGATGTATAAAATTTAGTACACAGTTGTATCATCAGGAATGTAGGACCGTATCAAATTTTGCACAAAATCCATCAAAGGTTTGACTGACTGTCTGTCAATCTGCGTATTTGCATGCATATGAGCACGATAATTCCTAAACGCAATGACGTAGATAAAAAGTGATATGAGGTCTTCTAACCCTTGTATATCTTTGTCCAATTTTCGTTTCAATCGTTTTAAAAAAGGGGTTAAAATTGCATATTCAGGGTTTTTTTCCAGCATACTTGACAAAGGCCATATTGCGTATTGGCACATTTTATTTCCACTTGTTTTGTTGTCTTTACGTGTTGCTGCTTTGGCACATTTTACTCCCGCTTGGCGTATTTTATTTCCTCTTGTTTTGTTGACTTTGCGTGTTGCCGCTCTCTCCGAGAGTAATATAAATGATCTGTGTTCTCATGACGTTTAGATGTTCCTGTAGGTATGCAATTTTTATGCAGGTGGTTGGGGTTGACACTGTTGATAGGAAGTATACGAGAAAGTCTAGGGGAGACCACTTCAGCTGGTGTTTGGAAGTGATCAGTTTAATGAAATCTAAATATTTCTTTTTGATTTTATTTTTCTATATGCTTCTTATTTATAATTTTTTTAAATGCTGTAAATATAATTTTCTTTTTGTGTTAGTATACATATTGTTTAGCAAGATTAATTTTATTTGATATAAAATGATTTGTGTACAGGGACGTGGCAAGGGTCTCACATCTGGGGGGTGTGAGATCTAAAAACTGCCGACTCTCATTATGAACTTTGCAGACTTAAAAGACAAATATTTTTGTAGTGCCTAATATACATACATGTTCCTGCTATGATGGATAATATCATTTTCAATGATGAGGACACGAAATATCTAAGGGCTCAAACAAAGACAAAAGACATGCCTTCAAAATTCGTATTAAAAAATAAAGACAAAATTTAGCTTGGCAAAGGCGCGATTTTATTCCCTCCTCGGTAGGAAGTCCTAACTCTCGATGGAAAATAAACTCGTCCTCTATAAATCACTTTTACGACCATTGATTAGCTAAGCTTTCCCAATGTATGTGTGTGGGTGCTACCCATCAGAAAAACTGGGAGCACTGCAAGAAAGATATCACAGATGTCCTCAGAAACGTTATTTATTCGTAAATATCTGAAACGCAAAACCATTTGGGATTTATTTAAAACTAGCAGTACGCGCACGGCGTTGCACGTGGAATCAGGACTTCAACAAAATGAAAATAAAAAAAAAACATCCACAATGACATGAAAAACTTCTGAAAAACACCAAAAGATACACATTATTGATCATTATTGATTTTCACGCTTATTTTTCTTCGCGATAATGATATTTCAAATGTAGAAAAACAAAACAGAGTACATTAATCCAAAACAATATTAAAAAATTGCAACGTGAAAATGATTATTATACAGCAAGCTTACAAAATATGCAAGACAAATAAACACCTTAAGACACTGCCAAAAATAATAATCGAAGTCATTCAGTTAAAGGTTATGACGTCTCCTTCGCTCTGCCCTGTCAGCCAATGAAATTGCCAGCAACATTCCGGAGAAGTGCCGCGGGAGGACGCTCTCTAGAGAAAAATATCTTTCAACTGACCAGGAAAAAAAATTAATTTAAAAAAGCTGGAAAAGATATTTGAACCTTTCTTGTTTTAAATCCGACAGAACCGTTCTAGTTATAAGCTGAAAAAAATTGACAATAATAGTATTATTAGAACGTCGGATGCAGCAATTTAAAAACAAAAATAAAATTTTGATGGCAAAACTGACTATTTTTTTTTAAATTTCTCATAATTCAGTAAATTACGTTTGAAACTCAAGACAAATTTCATTAGAAAGAAAATTGTTTGTTCTATCCGATGGTGTATTGATTGTTTTTCAGCTACCATTAGAAAAGATACTACCCGTAAACGTGCCAAAAATGACCCAAAACAACACAAAACACTAAATAAAAAAATTTCTAGATAAAATTTTAAAATTCAGGCTTCTAGGTGCATTGAGTCACTATTAAGACTACCTGCGTGCCAAATTTCAAGGCTGTAAGTGCGATAGATTCGTCTGGACATTGCGCGCAAGCGCGCATGCACACAAACATTGCCTTTTATAAGTATAGATATAGCCATAAAATATTTGAACAAAATGGATAATAGATATTAACGAAGCCGCATGAGAGATTCCAGTGCATGACCCTAGTATAGGAACAGACGCAGATCAAAGTCCTATTTAGAAGCACCCTCACCTCAAGACTTTCTGAATCGCCATATAGCCTGATTTGGTCAATATAATCAAAAGAACATATCAATAATATAGTACAATTTTTTTTAATTTAAATTATTTCATTATCACTATAATTCCTCTGAACTGAATTTTATTTCTTACCATCATTAAATTCAATTAATCATAAATAATATATTCTGATACATAAATAATATACATACATATAATATTTAAATCATACGAATAATAATCAATCCTTAGGCGCTTAACATATCATCCCCGTCTATCCATTGGAAATTTCTTATTACTGAAATAATTATTGTAATTCAGGTATATAAAATATTATGAAAAAAACACATCAATGTATTAATTTTTTTTAAATATGCAAACAATAAAAATACCAATTTCATTAATCTTTAATTTTTTATATTTTAAATTTGAGAATTATTTTATTTAGAATCAAAAGTGAAATGTTTCTACAAAGTAGGTATTTGGCCAAATCATTATTCGTTATATCACTGATCTCAATGTTAAAAAAAAAAAAAACCTTCTTCGAAATTCAACTCAACCTGAATTTCCGTTTATTACTATTATATACACGACATTCGAACGGAAAAAGGTTCTTTTATTCCCCATCTGAGTACTTGAAAAATCTGCTGGTAATATATATGCATAAATTTGCAGAATTTTTTTAGATTTATTAAAACAAATCATGTTAAATAAGCAAATAATTCATGCAACAAAAGCAGTTTAAAATAATGTAAAGCAGTGCAACTTGGCTAATTCGAAGCTAATTTAGAAAATCTTTGTGTAAAATAATACAGCATGAGAAAACAGCAATTTTAACTAAAAAGGACAAAAAAAGATCTATTTTTAAAATTTAACACCTTTAAAAAAGAATACATAATGAATAAATAACCAGTGTGAAATTTTAATTAACAAAGTAATAATATTTATTTATTATAAATATTAATTATTATTTTGAATTATTTTAATAATTTAAAATAATTCAAAAAGTGAGAAATATTTATTTGCTATTTTGATTGGATTCTCGAGTCAGTAAAGAACCTCAAGAAGTTATTTATTCACGATCGATGAGCATACAAAGTAAGGACGAAAGCAATTTAGAAATATAAAAGAATTTACAATTTTCATTCTTGACATTTAAGTAAGCAAAATAAATTCGAATTACAGATTATATTTAGGCATAATGCATAATTAAACTAAATGAATATTATTAAAAAAATGGTTAGCATCTCTCAAGGTTTCTTAAATCTATATTATAAAAAGTTTAAATAATCATTTATTCCTTTTTTATGTCGTGAAAAAATTTTCATAAATGTTTTCTTATATTTAAAAATATAAAAATAATATGCAAAATAATCTCACAGTAAACATTAAAATTTAAACTGTCTTTTCATTTTTTAATTATTGTTACTCAAGTCTTCTATCGAATTAATGTTATTTTTTAAATTCTAAGATATTAAGGAAACGTAGTATTGGTATTTTCTCTTTTAAATCATCTGAAATTTAAAAAGTAATAAAGACTTAAGATAGATGAGGATATTTGCATTAAAAACTCTTTACTTTCTCACATGCGAAGTAAACAACAACAAAAAAAAAAACTATAAACGCCAAAAAATTCGACAGCGAGATTTTGACGATTTTCTACGTTAGCGTCCCCGAATATATATATATATATAAAACCATTTTTTGTAATTATATATGTCTGTCACTTCGTCCGTCTGTAAACGCACACCGATTTCGGTGTGCTGTCATTTTTGTCGGCAATAAAGACTTGCCGTAGTCCCTGATTCAGGGTAATAAAACTCGGCAGTTTTGGACTTCAAGGGGGATGACACTTTTATTAGGGAGTATACTAGAAAGTCTAGGGAAGAACGCCGCCGCTGTTTACAGAAGGGTAATGGGAAATTTCGGGATGTACAAAACAGTGACATCTCATTTCTTTCATTGCTCTTGAGATTTTATCTTTATTTATTTTACTGCAGAAGGGAAAGTTTGCCCGGACCCCGGGCAGTTAACAATAGTCTTTATCACCATGTCCTGGTCCCGCGCATAACCCAGTCGAAACGGCTCCCTGTCGGTGACAACAATGGTCCACAAGAGAATTTAAAAACCAACTTAGTAAATAAAAGTTCACTTTGTTTTTTTAGCGTTTCACTAAATAATTCTGCAATTGTCGGGGATACACAGAATAAAATAATACGTTTGATTACTTTTTTAAAATTTGCCGACTCATTTAGTTAAATTGCCGACTTCAGAAAAATCTGGGCGGTGTCACACCCCCCTACCCCCCCCTTCGCCACGTCCCTGTTTGTGTAGTTTAGTTTAACATCGGGTTTTTGTGAAATTTCAACTACATGGTGATCATAATTAAAGTATAAGTGTTTAGAGATCTATCACAAAAAAAGTGCTGGTCTATATTCAATGCTATTTCATATACATATTATATAGACCTTGGGGAATAGATTTTTAAAGGGTGAAAATCGCATTCTTGCCACCAGGGGCAAAAGGGAACACTGCAGGCTGAATTTCGGATGTAAAATAGCCATAAAAATTAATTAAAGGAGTGTTTTATGTGATTGACCAACATTTAATGGACATTTTAACACAGAAATAAATTTTGAGCAGTTACATTTCATTAAAAAAAATTTAACTGAAGTTTTTCACATTTGCGATTCACTTAACAATTCAGAGCTTATTTTAAAATATATTTAGTATGTTTTTGTGGCACTTGCTGTACCATATTCTTTCTCAAAATAACACTGTCGACTGCAGAATGCAGCATGTCTCTTTTGATCTGTCTGAAGTGCAGTGTTATGCAGCCCTTTAAAGCGGCTAAATTATCCATATTTTCGGAGTACACCAACCATTTTAACTCCTGAACTGGTTTGTTTTCTCAACTATCTAATTAGATGACACCTTCTTTTTTCGAAGTACCTTGTCATTTTGATTCAGTTGAGAAACTAAAGGGCATTTGGAATGTTTATAGATTCCATGTAATTTTTGTATTAAATTACAATGTCTGTGAATGACTTTGTTCTAGTTTATAAGTTTAAAATTGCAATAATTGAATGCACATATGGCGTATGGGCAAACCAGTTAAGGGGTTAATGATCCCACAGTCAAAAATCACAAGGAGTAAAATCAATCTATTGGGTTGGCTGTTTCATAGAAAGTGCACAACTGATTATTAGGGTGGATCGAAAAATTTTTTTTCAGAATTTCAAATCCTACCTATACAGAAAAGATGTTCTATGGTATATAGATAAATGGAAAAATAAAATAAAAAATTAAATTTTAGGTTAAGAACCGCCGCAAGGGGGTTGAATGTTTGAAAAAAATGGAAAAATACCTAATTTTGATTATACGATTTTTTTTAAAAAAATTATTATTAATCAAAACCTACCTATGCGGAAAAGATGTTCTATAATATGGAGATTAAGAGAAAAATAATAAAAAAATTTTAATTCAAAATTTAATAATGCCGCAAGGGGGTTGAATTTTCGAAAAAAAATGGAAAAATACTAAATTTTGATTATACGATTTAAAAAAAAATTATTATTAATCAAAACCTACTTATGCGGAAAAGATGTTCTTTGGTATGGAGATTAAGAAAAAATAATAAAAAAATTTAAATTATAAATTTAATACTACCGGAAGGGGGTTGAATTTTCAAAAAAAAAAAGGAAAAATACTTCATTTTAATTATTGAATGATTTTATATTCGAAATAATTGTTTTTTTGCAATATAAATAACCAAAAGAGATGATTAATGAGTAGTGAGTAGTATAATGTACATTGCAACATTTTATGACTCAGTTCCCCCTCCCCACACTGTCAAATCAGTCCGGCTATACAACTAGAACAGTAAGCAATCCCATCTTTTTTCTGTCTCCTGCTTTATCCTCCCACGCCTCCATAAGTCGGAAGTGGTACTTCATGGAATCTTCCCCACAGTCACACCTGTAGTGACAGAACGCCGCCCCGTGTCCCCCTGTCTGATGCCATGACAGCAACTGTGCCGGTTGGGTGCACTCAGGATTACCTCTAGTGAAAAAGTTTTAGCTGCAGTTAGAACATTGGACCGATTTGGTATTTCCGTCCGAGCAGTCGCTGCCATCGTGTCAGCTGCTCGTCAAGATGTGGGCGTTATCTCAGGAAGCAATGTTTTGACCGTTGTTGACAGAAATAAAATTCGGCGTGGGAGAACAAAGGCAATAACCACTCTATTGTCTCAGGTCATAAAAGATTATGACCATGACCAGTTTGGTTTATACTTCGATGGGCGAAAAGACAGGACTCTATCAATGGAAGACAACATAAGAAAGGTCATAATAGAAGAACACATAAGCTTGGTAAAAGAACCTGGCTCTGAGTACATCGGCCACGTGTCTGTAAATTTCGGGAGAGCGCAAATTATTGGAATTAACATATATAGTTTTTTTTTTGTAATGCATTGACAATGACATAGATGTAACAAAGTTGGTTCCGACGGAACATCTGTCAACACAGGTGTCAAAGCAGGTATTATCCGTAATCAATGGTTTGTGTGCCAGTTACACGCCAACGAGCTTCCACTACGTCATCTTTTCGCGCACGTGGATAAAACCACAACTGGACCCAGAAGCCTTACTGGCGAAATAAGAAAATTGTTGACCGGATGCGAGAAGCTATTTGTAGTTTCATCCACGCCAATAGGAAACACGCTATGTGAAGTGATTAACAAGAAAGACTTAAGTACTGATCTTACTTAATGGAAATTTGTGAAGTCATAAACTGCAGACATTGCAGAGAAAGTCTGTCGAAGATAAATCCTGGAAAAGTTTGCCACTCAAGGTGGCTTAGAATCGCGAACAGTATTCTCAGGTTCAATGTAGCTCACGAAAATTCATCCGAGGCTTTTTTGACATTAACGACATTCATTACAAAAGTCTATGCGTCTATGTGGTTCAAGATCAAAACGAAACCATAATTTATGAGGCACAGCATTTGCATCAATCAATCGTTCTATCGCGTTATTTCTCGAATGATTTGAAGGATGTCATAGACCCTGCTATTAAAAGAAACTGATTTTTTGGCCATCCAGAAAATGTCCTGATATCAATGCTAGCTGACGACAGAAATAACATAAGGGAATTAGCCCTTCGAAGAATTCTGAAAGCACGCAAAGTCATTGCCTACTGCTCTAGTTGTTTAACCGGACTGATTTGACGGTGTGGGGAGGGGGAGCTGAGTCATAAAATGTTGCAATGTACATTATACTACTCACTACTCATTAATCATCACTTTTGTTTATTTATATTGCAAAAAGAAACAATTACTTCGAATCTAAAATCGTATAATCAATAATCAAAATTAAGTATTTTTCCATTTTTTTTTTGAAAATTCAACCCCCTTTTGGTAATATTAAATTTTGAATTTAAATTTTTTTTTATTATTTATCTCTTAATCTCCATACTATAGAACATCTTTTCCGCATAGGTAGGTTTTAATTAATAATAATTTTTTTAAAAAAATCGTATAATCAAAATTAGGTATTTTTCCATTTTTTTCAAAAATTCAACCCCCTTGCGGCGGTTCTTAACCTAAAATTTAATTTTCATATTTTACTTTTCTCTTAATCTCCATACCATAGAACATCTTTTCCGCATAGGTAGGTTTTGATTAATAATAATTTTTTTTTCTCCATAGAAGAGTGATCCACCCTACTGATTATGTGTGGTCATTAGTAAAATGCTGCTTTAAAACTTCCTGCACATACAATCCAGTGTAAGGAGGTATATATCCATCCTGCAGAAATACAGTAGAGTGTAGGCATCCAGGTTATTAGAGATCAGAAATAAGGAAATTTAGCAACATTGTTCAGTATCTGTCGGTATTGACTGGTGTCGTCTGTATACCTCTTCTCGTGTTCTCTTTGAAAAAATGCAGACCCACTATGACTGGCGAGGTAAACAGTTACATTCGGTGAATGCAAAGCAATCTCTTGGATCGTGTTAGAATTTTCGGATGTCCGGTTGCAGTTGCAACAGCTTCAACATTAGTTTGCTTTATTTATTTGTGTCCTTGTCCCATTAACACCTCTTAGGCTCCAAACTTTTAAAAATGCAAAATTATTTTTAAGATGAGCTCTGATGGATTGTCATTGGACCTTTTTTCAAGCCTTTAACTGTTTGATATTCGTGCAGTGTAGCATAAGCTTTTTCTTTTTTTCGGTAATAAATTTTAATTATTAATGCACATTCACGTAGCATCAACATACTGAAATTTTCACACCCAAGCACTATCGCATCTGATGGAATCAACAATGACTAATGGCTCAAAGCAGTGATTATTCGTATTTATTTGCAAACTAAGTATGATGTTAGTAGCAGTCGACAAAAATTTGTGTAATCCAGATTCACATAACTTTTGCAAAAGATCCATTGTAAATGATATAAAAAAAATATCCATTAAATATTAGTCAATCACATAAAACGTGCCTTTTTTTAATTTTTATCCCTGCAGTGCCACTTTTGCTCCTGATGGTGAAAACAAGAAGTTTTCTTTCTTTGTAAATCAGTTCCCCGTGGTTTAAATAATGTGTATATGAAGTGGCTTTGTGTTTGGCCCAGGATTTTATAGTTGAGCTGTAAACACAATATAGGGGGAAGTCACCAAATTTGTATAACTTGAACATTTTTTGATGTACAGTGATGGAGAAATAATTTTAACAAAAAACAAGTAGTAGAATTTTTTGTAGTTTATTTATCTTCAAAACAGTGTAATTAACTTTTGATAAAGTACACTTTAAATTAGGAAAAAGATATATTTAAAAAAATTGTGTCATCGGTCCAATTAAGGAAACCAGTTGCATAGATTGAACTGCCAATTTCTCTAAGCACAGTGAAAGCGAAAATATTTTCTGATTCAAAAATTCACATCAGCATACATTGCATGAACTCAAGTATGACATTCTATGCACTGTATCACTTCTTCTTCTCCCTGTATTCCCTCATAAATGTTACATATCCTAAATTTTTATAATTTTTGATCCAACATTTGATGGCTTTAGTGTCTTTTTATTGTTTTTTGCTTTGATTTATTCCAATTCCAATTTATGAGGATTACTAATGGCGATAAACTGCTTTCTGAGTTATTCTTGTAGTTTAAGATAATAACCCCATTGATTTAAATGGTCCAATTTTGGCAACTGTTTGTTGTTCAATCTAGGCAATCTTTGGACAAGAACAAAAAAAACAAAAAAAACCCTAACCTTCATTTTAAACTATTTTCATAAAATGTTTATAGTAAATTGTAGCTAAAGAAATTTCCTATCTGAGATTATGATAATATATTTTCACACCTAATTTAGAACAGTGTAAGGATGGGTTTTGTCTTTTGTTAAAATAATTGATTGCTTATGTCTAAATCTAAATACTTGTTGTCTAACTGTAACCACATAGTGCTTTCTTCTAAAATTGATATCATACACCCTATTTACATCGTTACAACATAATTTACCTATTTTATGCCCAAATATTTAATAGAATTGTAGTTATGATACCGGTCCAATCTAAGCCCCACACAGTGTGATATTTTCGTAATCTAGAGGGACAAAAGTCAATCTTTGTACCTGTCTATGCAGGATAAATTGTTGTTTATTTGCAAAGGGAATAAACCATATTTTCTGGAACTAAGGTTGATATTCCAAGAAACCGCGCCGAAAAATAGAAAAAATGGTCCGATCGGCCGACTACCTGCAGTCTGCCTGTCGCCTGTCGAAGTGTTCTAAGCATTCGTGTCAATCATCTGAGTTTGCTCAATGAATATGCTGTGTTCTGTGTGTTAATAGTGTTATGTATTATAGAAGTATCAAGGTTAGTTTGCATAATATTTTAATTTAATATGTGTTTTAATTTAATCATGAGCACCATAACAATTGATAGTATTTTTTTTACATTCGAGAAAAACGTCCAAGTCAATTTTAACTTGAGTTTTAGTATATTATACTGCATTATACCAATGTGCAATTGTGTTTTCCTGAAAGAATTATTTGTAACCTATAAGAAATCATTGAATTTGCTTGCGAATATTTGCGAAACTCATAGAAGTTTTCCTTCATTAAAAATGACTACTCAAATGTTGTGCCAAAGGTTTTTTGATGTTTGGTTTGCTAACATCAAAGAATCAAGAATAGGTGCTTTGTTCAGTTATATATTACAAGAATTAGCTGCCCCTTTCTAACAAGAGACAATTTAAAACTTTAAAAGTCATAATCGGAAGTGTTAGTCAAAAATTTGCACGAAAAATGGTCAAAACTGCACAGCCACCTCTTCCTAAAAACAATTCTTCGTGGTTAGATGAATGTATATCATTTCCTGATATTGCCACAGGAAATATGGAAACTATTTCAAATCCTGGATGGGGTAGAAGAGCCAATAGACTAAAAAAAAAAAAAAGATTTGAAAGTTGGTGAATTTAACACATCCTGGAAACATCAAGCCCGAAAGAATATTGATGGCGGCTGAAGTACTGCTTCGCAGAGAGGGCAAAAGAGATTCAGCCACAATTATAAATAAATTGTGCCATTTTTCTCCCACAAAAGGTACTACAACAGAAAAAGGCGAGAAAACGTCAGCCCAGAATAAAGCCCAGAACAAAGTGGTCTTTTGGAAGACCAAACGCTAGCTTTGATGGTCAAAGCAAATTAGTCTACTTTTTTTTATATTTAAAACCCACACCGGTCCGGCCTACCTGAAAGGGTGTAAGGCCTTTAGCAGACTGGTGCATAAAAGCTATACAAGAATATCAATATGTCATGACCCACACAAAAGCATCACAAACACAGCACAGAACGTTACAAACAAGCAAAAAAGGGACAACAATAAAATAAATAAAGTAACCTAAAACACACTCACAAGAAAGCAAAAACAATACGCCACTGAATCGATATTACACTTGGATAGAACCATAAATTAATTGAATTTTGTTTGATTTTTATCACCAGATCTGGAACCAACACTAAAAATATTCAAAACGCTCAAAAGGAGGAGGCCCCAGTATGCATCCAAATGAGCTAAGCACAAGCGCAAAACACCAGTAAAAAGAAGGAGGCAATAAAAATTTTTGTATATTTTCATTAAAAATCCAACAAAAGAGCATCAAAAACAGACCCCGTGGTCTCTCACCAGTACAAAAAACAATAAAATCCATCTACGCCCACGTCAGTCAAACAACAATAAAAATACAAGAATAAAATGATCAAATTTTAAAAATAAGGAGGATAATTTTTTTTTGGTCGACATGTCAATATAATGTAATACGGCAGCAAACAAACAAAATAAATAAGAGCATGTATCCAGCTTATCATTAAAGTGGCTAAGCAGTTGTGCTATCTGAGTGACGTCATTACAACAGAAACTTTCGCAGAAATAAAACTGCAATCTCTAATGAATCACACTATTACGCGATTGTGAAAAGTACAAGAAGAGGTCTTAAAATCTATAAGCGACCTGAGAACTCTGGACATAATTGTGAAGTGGGGTTGTGATGGGGCGGAACAAAATAGATACAAGCGGAGATTTTCCGGTGAAAATTGTTCTGACGAAAGTTTATTTAGTATATCAATGGTGCCTATTCAGATATACACAGTGAATGACTAAAAAAATTAAGAATTATTAGTTATGTTAAAATGTCTTAAATCTTTACCGCGCTTTTATATTTCATAAAAAAGCTTTTAACCATTTATTTAACCCACTGAAGTTAGGTCTAAATAATTTTGTCCCTCTAGACTACGGAAATAACACACTGTGCGTCGGGCCAAATTCGGCGTCTCTCCCCTTCTTTAATTATAATCACCCTATGTATGAAAAAAATCTCTGAAAATTAAAATTGTTTTGCTTTTCTTATTTTTGTGTTTTGAATGTTTTTTTTCTTTAACCAAGCAAATCATTCATTTGTATTTATGTAGGTATTTATACGCTGATTGGATGGACTATATCTTCAAACACAACATATATTTTAGAATGTGGCTTTCATGATGTTGGCACTGTTTTATCTGTGGCACAAAATTTAGGTAAGATTTTCTTAAGCCTGTTTCACACTTAATAGTATGGAGCAGAGGCGGCGCCAGAAATTTTCCGACAGGGGGGCAAGCAAAATTTCTCTAATTTAGGTAATTTCAAAATAACACATAATAATTTTATATTTAATTAAAGGTTATTAACTATTAATTAGCGAATTCAATTATAATAATTAATTAATTGGAATAATTAGCTATCTTTATAATGTCGGTGCAGTAAGAATTGTCTGACTGAAAGACAAGCAATAGTAGAAAATGAAGAATCTCTTAGCAAATGAAGTGTACCACACTGATACTGGAAAAAAAATTGTAGATTATTATTTAAATCTCATAACAAAATAAAATAATAGCCGAAACAAGTGAAAATAATCTATACTTAATAAAAGGCAATGTTTGCGTGTGTGTTTGTCTGCGATGTCCAGACGAATCTATCACACTTACAGCCATGAAATTTGGCAAGCAGATAGTCGTAATGGTGACAGAATGCACCTCGAAGCCGAAATTTTAAAATTTATCCTAGAAAATTTTTTATTTAATGTTTTGTGTTGTTTTGGGTGATTTTTCGCACTAATTTCTCAATAGCATGGTTTAGGATAACTGTACGACAAAAATAGATACACCATTGGAAAGAGCACTCGATTTCCGTTCTAATGAAGTTAGTTTTTGAATTTCTAACGTAATTTACTGAATTTTGAGAAATTTTTAAAAAATAGCCAGTTTCGCCATCGCAATGTTACTTTTGTTTTTAAATTTGTTGCATCAGATTTTCTAATAACACTATTATTTTTAATTTTTTTCAGCTTATAACTAGAACGGTTCTGTCGGATTTAAAACAAGAACGGTTAAAATATCTTTTCCCGTTTTTTTTTTTTAATTAATTTTTTCCTGGGCAGATGAAAGTTATTTTACTCGAGCTAATTTTCTCCCGCGACACTCTTCCGGAACGCAGCTGGCTATGTGATTAGTTGAAGGGGAGGTGACGTCATAACCTTGAATTGGGCGACTGATTATTATTTTTGTCAGTATCTTAACGTATTTATTCATCTCTCATACTTTGCTTGCAGTATAATAATTTTCATGTTGCAATTTTTTAATATTGTTTATCGCGAAAAAAAATAAATAAATAAACGGGAAAATCAATAATGTGTATCTTTTGTTTTCAAAACTTTTTCATATCATTGTGGGCGGTTTCTTTTTTCATTTTGTTGAAGTCCTGATTCCACCGGCAACGCCGTGCACGTACTGCTAGTTATTAATAAATTTAAAACCTATAAATGCATATCTAAATATCTCTACTAATAATAAAGGAGGACTTAGAGCCAAGAAATTTAGCACAAACTTACTTTGGAGGGTGGGAATGTGCACCTCTGAGCCTTTTTTTTGAAATTTTAATAAATTAAAAATTAGGCAAAATTTTGTTATGTTTCCTTAATAACTGCCAAAAATATTACAGCACAAAAATTATTTTTACATCTAAAAGTTCAAAAAATTACTTTTTCAATGATATCAATTAAGTTGCCGTACTAATTTTCCTCTGATTTTAATAAATTATAACAAATAAAAAAATATTTTTTGGCATGATTTACAACAATAATTGTCATTGTTGCAGTGCAATTCAAACCGTTTTCATTGTTGAAAGATGAGGTAATATCCTAATACTTTTTGCTTTCATATTTTATTTCATGAAAATTTTTGTGGAATCTGTAAACCAAGCTCTCTGAGATATTACGTTTATTAAGAAATATATCCTGTAACCTGAATAATCATGGTTGGTATCTTTTCATTTTTTTCCCTACATGTTTTAATCCAGCTAATATGTCACTAGCCATAAAATGTGCTGCATCATTTTTATGTTGAAATCAAATGCAGATTTTACAAGAGGAATAAGAAAGTGAAGATGGTGCCGACAATGTGCAATTAGTTGTTACATGACATGGTCATTTATTCAACTCCATTAGGGCATTCATGTAGACAATGAACACAAGAGGTGCAAGCCACTAAAAGAACTTGGAAAACATATCACCACAATCTGAAGTATATAATTACGTTATTAGGGGCACCATGAATATAAAATGATGTAAGATTCAATTGAAATCATATTTTCGGTGAACAAGTTGGTCGCTCATTTTTAGGCATTTCAAGACATCTGGCTTCAAATTCTTGTGAATGTCAGAGGGCTAAGTGAAAATCAAGCAACAGCAAACACTTTAAGTTTCCTGGACACCACTTTATTTATAATTTTTAATTTTGGACAATTAAAATAACATAAAAATTTAATTTTTCCCGTGAAAAGTGGGAGGGGCGGTTGCTCCCCCTTCGACCCCTCCCAAGTCGCTGCCACTGTTGGTCGCCAAAGGCAGCTAGTTTAAAATAATTGGCAAAACCAGTTGACTAGTCCCCCAGCACCAACCACTTTTCCTATGTCGATAGTTTTTATTTCATATGGAAACTTATGACATCTAGATATGTCATCAATGGTCTCCTGCCACCCCCCACCTTCTATTTTCAAAATATATCGCAAAATAAAACTTGGGCACAGTCCTTCAGCCTCTACAACCGCCAAGTCGCCAATTTATTTCACCAAGTTGCAAGCTGCTAGCTATTAATATTATGGGCGAACATTTGGTGGCTAAAGCTGGCTAGTCTATATATTTAAAATAATTTGCAAAACCAAAGGACTGGCACCTAACCCCAACCAATGGTCCGATTTCGACAATTTTTATTTCATATAAAAGCTTATGCCCCCTAGATACGTTTTCAAAGATCGTCTAGCCCTCATCACTCTCCATTTTCAAGAGAAATCGGAAAAACACTACTCTCTCGAGATTTTCCCATACATTCTCTATGGGAAAATCTCTTGAGAGAGTCTCCCCAAACACTGGACTGATTTTGCCAATTTTTATTTTATATGAAAGTTCACAACCAGAGATGCATCATCAATGATCGTTGTATGCAACATTTCTTGTATTTTGTAATTAGCTGATAGTTTGTAGATTTACCAAAGTACAGATTGTATCATGATTTCATGTAAAGAAGTCAACAATTTGAGGTGAATAAAATATGTCGGTTATGGTCCTGTTTTAACTAGACAAGCTGAGTTGAAATTGCTTTGTTATTTAAACTTGGAAAAAAAGTGATAAACATTTTATCAGGGTTTCTAATTCTTATGAAGCTTACATCAATCTAGCCTCTTGTTAATTAATTCTTGTAAATTAAATACATATTTGCTTTTGATTTCTGGGAATTTACTGAATTCCTACAACTTCTGAAAAACGGATTTTCTGTTAGTTTATCATTTATAGAGATGTTTCTCATTTGAAATTCTATCAACAGTGGAATTTTAAGAGGAATAGTTTTGCTAAAATTATATTGCATGTTGCAATAATCAAAATCAAGAATATGAAATCGATTTATGACGAGATTATTTGCAATGATTTACTGATGGTACTTGAAAGTGGGAAGGGATTTAAATGATACTAATTTAAAATGAAATGAACTTTCAAAGCTGTAAAATATGGCATCGGTGAAACTCGGTTATGAAAGATAAAAACTGCATGCAGGTAGCCCAATTTCTTACATTGAATCAAATTATCCTAATTTGATTCTTTTCATCTATGAATTTTAAAAAATGTATAATGATTTGAAACATATATTTTGCTACAGCTGTTCGAATCTTCAGGGATGAGATTCTTCCGCTTTTTCGCGAATTTCCGCTTTTTTGTTATTTTGGAGAAATTCCGTTTTTTTCCCCCCTCAAAATTCCGGTTTTTTCCCCTTTTTTTTTCTTTCCCCCGGATTCCCGATTTTTTCCCCCTGCAAAAATTTGCTTTTTCTTCCGAAAATTCCGCTTTTACACAAAGAAAAGAAACCTTCCTATCTTCCGTTTTCGAAAGAAAATTCTGGGAAAATATGCTCAACAGTACGGCTTGATTCCACCGGCTAGGAAACTAGCTGATTCATCTTCTACTGACGAATCAACATAATATCAGCAAGCTCTACATGGATGAACATTCCAACATTCAAAGCATTAAATATCACCTTTTGGCAGAAAACTAAACCTCTGTGGCATATTTTGCAAAAATAAAAAATAAAAAAATTGCATGAACATGTTGAAAACTTAAGGTCATCTTGTAGGGCGTACCAAGATGAAGAAATAAAAAAAAGCAACAAAAACAAATAAATAAACTACATTAAAAAAAGAAATTCTCCTATCAAAAGAGGCAGCTAAAAAGCTGTGTGCAAATGCAGCAAAAAAGTAGAGAATAAGACATAAAAAAAATCTTCTCAAAATAAAAAATAAAACAGATGATTTACCTAGGCATTCTAGAGGTAATGTAGTCCCGACAACTGTGTCAGTAATTAAACAGAGAGATACTAATGAAGACTGTGCAAAAATTTTAGCCTTTATTGAAAATAAACTTGTAGAGGATATCCTTTATTGAAGAAATATCTGTCAAAGATGGGAGTCCTCCAAATCAAGAGGTGAAGTGTGCTAGTGGAGATCTGTTACTAACAAAAGCCACACAAATAAAAAAACGAAAGAAAACCACTTCTTTAACAAATAAGGAAATGTTTCAAATAACAATAATGCTAAATGAATCTGCCATTGTAACGGTACAATTTCTCGACCCCTCTCACTTTATAAGGTGCAAAATCATTATGCTGTTACTTTTGCAAAAATGTATAAAAATAAAAGAAATAAAACAGAATTCAGTATATGATACATTATTATAATTTATAAAGAGCTGATACACTTTACACAATTGCATGAAGCAAAATAAATTATTTCTCCTTATTTTTATTTATTTTTTGAGCTGACTTTTATCAAAAGGCTATTAAATATAATTCTTCTCAGACTTCTGTTGGGTGAATGTTGCATCTCAGTGATGTACAGGTGGTAAATAGTTTTAATGTCTAATTTTGTATTTTCTGATGCCCTTGATGATGTGTTAAACTTGTTTGTTAACTTTTAATATGAATAATCTAATAATAATTTATTATTCTTTTTCTTATTTATATGTACTGAATTATAAATAATTAAGTTATTAATTATTATAGTGTAATATTTTCATCATGTTGCATGTTCTGATGTTTTACTTCTTTCGCATATAAATTATGGTACAAATTTTTTGCTCGTGTATGATTTCAGTCTTTTTGCTTTTTTGTCAATCTCATACCTGAATCTTTCAAAAGAAAGTATGAAGTAAAAGTGTTCATTTTATTTTTTAAAAAAAGTGAATTTCAGTGCAATTTTATCCTTTATGTCATTGCTTGACTAGCTGTTTTATTTGTTTACTCAGAAACTCTTGAATTAAAATTTTCTTTCGGAAGCATTGACTTCAGTTTTGAAACTAAATATGCAGGTATACATTGTCAAGATATTTCTACAAAACATTCCTTAATATTTACATTCTTTGCTAACATTTGAATATGAGGTTTTGGAAAGTTCTTTAAATGTGTATTTATATGCTCTGGCAATTTTTTATTTTGTAATACAGTCGGAACTCTATTTTACGAACTTTTCCTTGGAACCAAGAACATTTTGCGAATTTCTTCGTAAAATAACCTCGAAATAGTGAAGTGCATTCTCTATTTAACAAACTTTTTCTTGTGATCCAATATTTTTTTTCTCCCTACTTCTCAAAATATTTCTGAAAATTTCAAACTTATTCTTTCTTTTAACACATTTTAAGGTGATCAATGACCTTGAACTGGCTTTACCAGTCGCCTAACTCCGCCGAGAGCATTAAAATTGCTGTCATTCTTTGCATTTCATCTAGGAAGTGAAACCTTTATCCACCCCCTCACATACCACTTCACTAGAAAAACTTTCAATATCCCCCTTTGACCCTCAATGGATCTGTCCAGTGTCCATAAATTAGTCTCCCGTTTTCTAGATTGTTGATCAGAGTCGTGCTGGTAATTTCGGTTGTTGTAGCTGGAAAATGTCAGATCGAAAGTGCTTGAGCATCAAAGAAAAACGATGATGTGCTGATTGATGATTTTCTTTCACTTGATTCTGAAGCTGAAACCTCGGAAACACTAACTGAATTCGATATTTTGGGTAGTGTGAAAAAAAAACAATACAGCAATGAATTGCGACGAAGATGATGTAGATGGAAATGATTATGATGCAGAAGTAAACAAACCTTCGTATGATGAAATGCTAAAATCATTTGACCCGATGCTGATTACAGTCTGAAGAAAATACGCCTGAAGGGGCTTTTGGTGCATTGCAAAGATGCGAGACGTATTATGAGAGAAAACACTTTTTCAAACAAAAAAAACTCAGACAAAATTAACAGACTTTATCAGTAATTAAATTTAAGGACGCATGTGGTGATGTATGCTTAAAATTAATTGTTATAGTAAATGCGATAATGTCATTAAAATTCATTAATTTTAATATAAAATTATTTTTTTAAAATTGAAAATACAGTGTATTCCCGGACAATGTTTTGCTTTATTCTTGTTTTCCTTGCAGATTTCTTTTTGATGGGTAAGATATATAAAAAAATAGATATTAATTTACAAAATAAAGACGTGATTACTTTTTTTAATAATATTTAATGTTTATGAGTTTAAAATCTGTTTTGTGTAGTTTAAAGTATTTTAAAAGGTGAATCTCTATTTAACGAATTTTCCATATAACGAACTTTTTTTCGGGATTTAGCGACTTCGTTAAATAGAGGTCCGACTGTATTTCTTTATTCGAAAACGATATGACGGAATTTTATTGGAAAATATTTTAAGTACTTAACTTTACAAAACACAATTTAACATCATTCAAAGATTCTGAATGTTATTTTCAGATTTCTTGGTTAATTCTTTCGTTTGCAAACTTTGAATTCAGCTTCCTTCATCTTAGATGCAGATTACAAGAATTACAATTAAATTTAATATTTAAAGATTTTTAAACGATACCTCCATGAATCTTCAATTTCTGAATGACATGAAAATTTCTTTGCTTAAGTTAATATGATCAGCAAATTTCAATTTTAATGACAAAGAATAGGTTAACTTAGATAAAAACGACAGTGGATTGCAGTTAAGATATTTATAATTGGAGTTATATATTATTGAGACTATCCCTTAGTAATGAGTTTCCAATTATTACAGAAAGGTTAATAGAAATAGCACTTAGCTTCTCAAAATTTATGACTTGTGATCTAAAAGTTTCTAAAACAGCAGTTGGAATCCTTGTAAAAAAGTTTTAAGAGTACCTACTTTTGTCTAAAATTTGATCTTGCAGACAAGATACTGTGAGACATTAGTCCAGATCTCGCTTTAACTGCTGAATTATATGATAAGCAAAAAAAAATAAAGTTTTTAAAGAATTATTATTTTATCTTTTTATTACAAATTATGGGTTATTGTTTTGTTTGTGTTATTCAAAAAATTAGAAAATATTAATTTCATGAGAAAATTTTCTGTTTTCTTTATAATAATTGTAGCTTAAGTCTGCCTCAGAACATTATTTATATGTTCAGATATGCTGTATTATGACTACTGAAAAATGCTAATATAAAGGATTTCTAATTTCTAAAAAGGTTTTTAAACAAAGGTTCAAAAAACATTAAGAAATTATTATGAAAGAAGAATACTTTAATAGCAAAATTGTTCTGGTCTGAACATGATCTTATATTTATCATCATATTTTAAAAAAGTTTTGGAGAATGTTTTATAAATTATAGCATCACCATCTTATGTACATTCATTGTACTAGAAGTCATTAACTTATTCTGTTTTATAGGTGAATTTAAATAATATTGTCATTCTTTTTGTAGTGTAATTTTTCTTAAAGGTGAGAATCAAAAGAAGTTTTGTGTTTCTCGGTTATTGGAGTTTTCAAGAATTTTTATTTTGATATTTCAGCTATTTATATTCACATTTGCACACTTTTTTCAGTGAAAGAAATGGTTCAGAATTTTGAAATATGTACATGTTGATGCTTTTTTTAAAGGTTAAGTAAAAATAATATTGATTGAATTTAAATTAAAATTTTGTTTGCACTTACATTTCTTGTAAGTATTTTTTTCTTGATGATTCTAAAAATAAAAATAGTAATTGATATTTTAAACTGCTATTCTTGAATTCATTTTAATCTGTATATAGTAACACTTGTTAATGCAACTTAAAAAACTAGTGACAAATGCCAAAAGTACCTGGCAGGTGTGATAAACTTAGCAGTACTTTGGGAGTAGCACCTCATTAATGTGACATTTTTCACTTCCGAAATTCCAATGACAACTGATAAATTCTAAGTGAATCATAATGCCTTCTGAAGATTTTTTTGGGAAAGAAACTGTCAGTGTTAAACTTTTATATTATTGTGTATGTTTTGAATCATCTTAAAACAACTAAATTTATCTGCAAGAGTTTTAATAATAGCATTCTATTTTAAAAATTATTTATGATCTTGGAAATTATCACTCACATTTATATTTTTCAGCATGTTTATTGCAAAACATTTTTAAGTTTAAATTTTCATTTCTCTAGGTTTTTTTGGTCATCCAGCAGAATCATGTCAAATTGCTGAATCTGTGTCAGGTACTTCGTAGTATCATTATTTTAATAACAAATGTTTTGAATCACTCATGTTCACTTTCTGATCTTTTAATATATCTATCTTTATGGATGCTGTAAACTGTGATTTTAAATTTGCACACAAAATATTATTGGCCATTGTTGTTAATCTGTAACTACCACTTTGCCTCAGACGTAAAAGGAAAATATTTTAGGAAGAAAGAAAATTTTGTTTGAGATTTGACACTATGGCAGCTAAATTGTAGATATTTCAAGGTAAAATAAATGTTTTAAGCATAATTTAAAGAGTAAGGCTCTTGTGTGAAAAAGATTTTATTTCTTCATATCTGAACAATGTCCATACTACTGTTTTTGGAGATGAATTGGAACAATTTTTTTGTTCTTTATGCAGTCTCAGCTACATAATTTTATGAAGCTGCAATTTTACCTTCTGGTCATGTAACCATTTGCTAAACCTATGACAAATGAATGCTGAATTTCTGAATGATTTTTACAGTGAAGTTTATTCCTCGACACTTTTTTTACTGCTTACACTTACTTTAATTTTATAATAATAATAAAAAATCTGAAAATTGTCATATGTACTTTTGTGGAATTTCAAAGAGGGTAAAAGTTGCATTATTGAAAGTTGTTGCGTTAGGCATCTTGCAAATTATAGTATCTTGTCTCCCTGAAGGCAGACAAGACGTGAGAGTTTATGAATTGTGATAATATTTATTGGGAGTGCACAAGACAGTTTTATAACTTTCCAGAACATGCTGAGATATTTGCAACTGATTCTGAGTACAGGATGATTGTTTTGCTGACAAAAAGCATTAAAAATCAGTTTATGGATGAATTATGGATACTATTTTGCAAGTTTAAAAATAATTTATAACATTTATGTAATATTTATAGTCTAACTAAAATGCATTATTGAAAAAAAAGCATAAAACTACTTTGCTGTGTGAATTATAATATTTTTATATTAATAAAGGTAGGTATCCATGTCATATACAAGAATGACAGAAATGTCAACGATCAAAATTCTAATTTTAAAATAACATCTGGAAGATGAGAAAAAGTATTTGATTTTCTTTGGAATCTCACAATGAAGACCAACTGAGTTCTTTAAGAATCACTGAGTATTATAGATTAATCTTGCAAGGAATCCCTTCCTGTATTTCAATAGTTGTGTGTTTTTTTTTTATCAATATATACATTACTTTTGAGAAGTAGAGAAAGACATGTATGATAGGAAGACATTCATTTGGAGTTTTTACATTCTTAAGCATTACTGAATATGGTTTACACCAGCACAGGTCAACATCCTGTATTCTAGATTCTCCATGACAGTTTTCAATATATTCCCAGAACATGTTACTCTACATAGCAACAGCATTTCATGTTTACTGGGATTTCTGAATCTTTTCCTATGACATATTTTTTTCAGAATATTTCAAAGGTAAAATGGCAGGAAACAAATAGTTGCTGATTCACCTATTATTTACCATTGTCCCATTTTTTGGGACACATGTTTATTATTTATTTCTACCTAAGCAATGAAATTTACAGCTTTGATTCTTGAACTGACTACTATAAAAGTTAAAGACTCAATAAAAATAATTTATCTAATTTAAAATAAAATTCTAATTAAAATTTCATTAATTGGTTCTAATTGAAAAAAATTTACAAGTGTTTCCTTTCATATTTCATTCAAGCTATCATATTTATGTAATTTTTAGAAGCTGGGGGTTTGGAATATTCGTCATTATTTAGATTAGATTATTTTTAGGAATCTGGGTGTAATGGAGCTGGAGCACTGCTTTTTTTCCTCCAAAAAATATACAAGGAAAAATTGTAAAAACCTCATTAAAACATAGCGATTTTTGTCACCCATGTATATTTGAGCATTCTGGCACTCCTTATTTTGCAACTACACTACTGTTTTTTTAGGAACTGACTTTTGTAGATTGATGCCTACACCTTCAATTTAGTATATGATACACTCTCACCTTTGGTGAGTAATAAAAAAAACTATGTAGGTCTTAACACAACCTGGTACGTTTATTTTTTTTATTGACGAGATATTTTTGCCATCTTATTCATCTGAAGTGTGTTTCGAATAAAGATTATTTATTATAATAACATTTTTACTTTATTACTTTAATTAAATCTTAACCCTTCTTTGCATGATGGTGGAAATTTCCATCATAACATTGAATGCCCAAAAATTATATAAAAGAACAAGTTCACTTTAAGTTGATCATGTCTGGATACCTTTTTAATGTCCATTGCATAAAAAAAAACATAGCTGTCAAAAATAAGCAAGTGTCACTATCAGTAAAACGAGCTTGAAGTTGTCATTCCGCTGTTTGTTGTAGTTGCAATAAACGTATGATTTCGTTTTTAATTTTGTTTTATTATATTTGAGTTTCTGTTGCTAAAAAAGTGATATGGATGAAAGGTTTGTAACATGTGTTTCTGTTATTTTTAGAGCAATTTCTGAAAAAGTTTGCGTTTAATCTAACTTTGCATGATGATGGAAATTTCCATCATATTGTTTTTTGCTAAATTTATACTATAAATATATACTAAGATTTTTTTAACCATTTTTCCTTTAATTTTGAACATGAATTATATCACCTTGATTTATTTCACCAATAAAGAAAAAATCATGCAAAGAAGGGTTAAAAGCTTTGATCATTAATCTTATGTAAATTGCTGTTTTTAAAAGGAGATGCTAATAGGTTATACTGCATCTTTTTGTTTCATGTTTTTTTATCTCCAATGTTGTTTCAGTTAATTTGTTGATTTACTACAAAAAGCATTACATAAGCCATATACAATGTTTTTTTCATGCATTTTTGAATGAGAAATTGCCTGCAGTTAGAATAATGACAGATTTGTTTTAGCTCAAAATTTTGGTAGTTTCGGAATAATATGCTTCTTTGTAAAATTATTTTCAAATAGGAATTAATTACAGATAGTCTGGCATCATAAACACATTTTTTAGGGTTAATAGTGATCAGTAATTCATTTAGGAATATACAGATTTCCAACCTTATATGATAATTTTGCTTTAAATATGATTTCGAAGAATTCATATTATTACACAGTATTTTGAATGGTGATTCACTTGATAGTTTCAGCATTTATACTTATTACAAACTTAGTGTTATATGCAATGAAAACATACTGTAATTTTTGTTCTGAGCAGCTTTTTCAAGATTTCAACCCATATATATTCCTTATATATAAGAAATTACTGTTTTTTCCATAATAGATTTATTGATTTATTGCAATTAAGGTGTTTAACGTTTTTACAATGGAAAGGAGGGCACAAATGAATTGAAAAAAAAAAAAACATCACAAATAAAAGAAACATTTTATTCATTGCAAACAGTAATGCAGAATACACTATATTATATTAAATGCATAATAAAAACATTTGTAACATTTAAAATTGTAATTAAGCTTACATGCCTATTAATTATTATTCAAATGAGTACAAGGATGAATATTTAGATTAGTCTTCAAATATCGAAAAGGAGTACATGTTAGGAGGGCAATCTTCAAGGAAGGACAGAACTTGCAAAAGGATTGTCCTCCCTAGAGGAGGCGATTGGTCACCTTATTGTAATGAAATAAAATGAACCCTGTGCATTTTTTTGTATATTTGATTGACTATGACAACATAGTTTTTTAACTTAAAATTATTGACCATAAAATTGATTTTATATAAATTTCTGTAGCCATCAATTTTTATTCCCAGTGTTTCAAATTGAATTTATTTCTTTAGTATCATTCTGCCTTTTGTTATGAATTGATATTTATTCAATGAACATTATTTTTATTCTTTTTTATTGTAGACACTGGTGATGTCTATTTCTTGCCGAGTTCCTGCTCTTCATTAGTAAGTGTATTTTTTCTATGCCAAAGAGTATGTTTTATTACTGCATAATTACTTAATTTATATCATGTATCATAGTACATTTCTGTTTTGGAAACAACTTGACATTAACTTCTTTAATATTATCTTAAACAATAATAAAAAGTTGACAGTTCATATGAATTGTGTCGATAAATAGTAAAGCGTGTGAAGTTATATATTAGTGTAAATTTATAATTTAATAAAAAAATTAACAGATATAAAAATACTTATTATATTAATCTTTTTTTGTCTGACATTTCTTTGTTATATTGTTATTATCTTAATTTTCTAGTTATCCTTCTCATTTCATTGTTTTTATTGGTAAATTATTTGCTATGTGAATCCACCTATTTTTTAGGATTAAGGATGTGAGCGCTATAATATCCAGTCTGCAAGAAAATGACGATAGAAAACAATTAAGCATTCATCCTTATAATCTGCTGATTATTGGGAACATTTTTTATTACAAGTTTTATTTCTTTAGTGAGCATTTTTTAACAAAATTACATCCCCACAAGCGTTTGAATTCAAATTCATTGTTTTTTCAAATTTTTCTTTAAGTAGTTCATCATCAAAATGATCGTTAGTTCATACAACACGTCTAGCATCATTGTAACTTACTGATCTCTACAACAGCAGTTATTACATGTTATGCCAAATTGAAATATTCATGCAAATTTCGTTACATTTAATAATTTCCTATTTTTTTTTTATATTGGTCAAAATGTTCTATCTTGATTTCTCTTCTTTTCTCCCTTCTCATTGCATTTAGAGAAAAATAAGCATTTTGGACTGCCTTTTATATGCATTGTGTCTTTTAATTTTCTTTGATATTTTTATGTGTTATTTTTATAAAATTCTTTTTTAGCCCTGGTGGGGAACTACTTCTTTTTTAGAAATAAAATCCTGGTTCCACTATTTAAGTAATTATAATTGAGATTGATTAAGATGAAGAATACTGTAAACATTAATGTTTTAATTATGGTTATTTGGTATATGTATGTGATGGTATATGTGTGTACCAGTGATGTACCTGGCAGTTCACCCCAGGTGGCAAAATCAGACATGCAGGAAAACAAATTTATAACTAAGAAGAGTAGCGGCACTACTTCAGTCTTTGCTTACTTAAAAAAATATATATTTTGTAATTCATATTTTTCGCCTTTTCTCGGTAAATTGCCAGTATCTGAAAGAAAGTCTGTCTGTGGACACACGATTTCACAACCTGTCTCCAGAGATCAAGGGCATCAAATGACGAATTGAGTTATTAAATCAATTTTTTCCCCTTTAATTTATTTATTTTTATTTTGAGGTTGATGTAACTTGTAAAGGAAGGGCAGCTTACTGAAAGTTTGCTCCAGGCGGCAAAAGTTGCAGCTACACTACTGAGTATAACAAGCGTCTATTCTGATTGTAAAAAAAGAATACTATTTCAAATGGAAGGAATCTGCATTTAATTTTATATACATATCTATATATATAAAAGAGGAAAGTGTGTGTGTGTGTTTGTTCGGTTTTTGGTTCTTTATGCACGTCCACAACATTAGACTTACGATGACCAAATTTGGTACAGTGATGGATTAGCACAAGAGGGAGCTAATGCCTTAAAAATTATTTTAAAATTCGAATTAGATTTTTATTTATTTATTAAATAACGAAAATTAATCTATTTTTAGACGTTTTTCACCAATAACATCTGAAATACTTATGGTAAGAAAATTATTTTTACATCACCTTAAAGAGCAAAAAATTATCTTTTTAATGATACCAATTTAATTGTACAATTTTTTCTCTAACTGTAATTAACGTTTCAAAATTCATTTTAAACTCGAATTGCAACAATGCTTTTATTGTTATAAAATAAAATTCAAACTAATTTATTGTTTCTTCAAATCCTTTATTCACGTGTTTTTACCACTGTTAAAGCTAAGAAAATATTGTTTTTTTTGGTCAAGGTAGACTTCTTACTTCCACTATTATTTCGTAGCATGCATTTAACTTTCGTTTTTATTTCATAGCTTTTAATATGCACTCAAATATCCAGTGATGTTAGTTTAGTTACTACTCGATGCGAGTTTCAGTTTGACTTTATTTATAGTATTAATAGAGAGTATTTATATTTAGTTTTTATTCCTCTAACTGAGGTTAAAAGTATTCTTTTTGTTCGAGCATTCTTCTTCAGCGAAATTCTTTCGAGTGAGAATTTAATTGTTCTCGAGCGATTTTGACTTTCTTTACCTGATTATTAAAACATTTTATTTAGAAGCTTCGCAGTAACCAAGTTATACAGTATAAGTATATTTGTACATTGTAAAACTGTATTAGTTATTTAATTATATATTGTTTAAAATAAATGTTCTTTTTAAAATTTTCTCGCATTTTCAAGCTATACTGTTATAAGGTGATAAAAAGGCTATATTTGAAAGTTTTAATTAAACAAGAAAAGATTCAAAGAAGATTTACGTTTGTTGGGGAAAGTTGGCGATAATATTTTTAGGAGGGAAAAAAAAAAGTACAGGAGGCTGATATATGAAAAACAGACATGATACATTTCCGCGGAAACGCGGATTTCCGCTTTTTCGGCATCGAATTTTATCATTCTTGGGATCGATGCAAATCTGCATTAAAATTTTTGTTAATGTGTTGGGGGGGGGGGGTTGCGCACGCAAACAAAAACTGTATGCCGTGTGAAAATTTTGCGTATGGCTCTAAAGCGAAAGAGTTTCGAATTCATAAGATATTGTGTAATCCTGCTGAAAGCCGTTCAGCGTCCGAGTTATGTATCGGCGTTTTGGGGTCAAAGTTTAGCATTGGGAGAAATGCCTGAAGGTTGTATTCTTTTCTTTCTCGTTTCGTCCAATTATCTTTCGTTCCATCCAGTCAGAATTCATTCCGAATTCTGATTGGATAGAAAATCAACCCACGAATTTCTTTCGATCCGAATTTCATGAGAAAAAAAGATCGTTAGCTCTCCATGAAGGAAGCCATTTTATTTTTGCATTCTTTTTAACAGTCTTTTCTTCATTTTTGTTGGTTTTCATTCTTTAACGTTTGTCTATCAACACAGACATTACATATTTGTGCGGAAACGCGGATTTCGGCGTTTCCGGTATCGAATTTTGTCATTCTTGGGATCGATGTAAATCTGCATTAAAAGTTTTGGTAATGCGTTGAGGGGGGGGGGTTGCGCTCACAAAAGACGTGAGTAGCACGCAAACAAAAACTGCGCGCCGTGTACACATTCAAATTAATCTGGGATTTTATCGATAAAAGATCAGGAAGAATGTATATTGAAACGTATTCTTCAATTTAGAGTGTTAAATACAAAATGTTGAGCAAAAAGCAGTCTGCTTTTGAATATTTTAGAAAAAAGATTTTTTGCGTGATGCTATTGATAGTAACTTTCAGAAATTTAAGGTCATCAGGCAAATGGTACTAGGAGGAACTTGATAGTAAGAAAATAGCTATGAGAAAAAAATAAAGAAAAACTCTCAATCAAAGAAAGATAGCAAAATTTAGAAAATGAAGGAAAATAGCAGACTGAAGCATAAAAGAAAGCTTGAACTGTTAGCTCAAAAAATGAGAAACAAGAGTCTTAATAATTATGTATAATCAAAAAAAAGTTTTTACATGGCCATATTTTCTAGTGAGATGATTTTTACCATAGTTTTTATTTTAACAAAACTTTATACGTAATTCATTTTTCACCCATTAATTTTCTTTTAAATAATAATTCTACAATATTTTTAATATTTCGACCACTTTTTGTATAAATTTATTCATTTATTATTCAATTAATCATACTTATTTTACTTCTCGGTGTTTATGTTTGATACGATTCCGTATTTATGAAGTTCAGCTTTTTTTGTTCGAAGCCTGTGTCATGTCTGGAAAAAATATGGATCCCGAACAACACCGGGTTTTCAGCTAGTTATATATGAAGTTATAGCTTACCCTTTCTGTATTTTACAAAATTCAGTAACTGATTTAATAATTTCAATGCAAATAGTATTTTAATATCTGTGAAAATCATTTTGGTAAATGTATAGAAAAAAAGCATTGAATGCAGTTTTTTTTCATAGTGTTCTGATCATCGAAATGGAAATATGTCATCGCTGACCGGTTTGAAAGTACAAACATCTAAGAATCACATTGTTAGAGCCATTCTAGAATCAGTAGGTTTCCAAGTTCGTTTGCTGCTGGATACTGTGGGTAGTTATTGTGAATCTGATGTTGAAAAATTTAGGTTAGTAGAGGTGCATGATGACACCATTTACTTGTGAGAGTTCTAATTATCTTTTTATTTGCTTTTTTTTTATCAACTTTCTTGTTTTTTTTCGTTGTTGTTATCTATTCCTTGAGCACAAAAGTATCATTGTAATTTCAAAGTAAATGTGGCTTATTATTAGTTTTCAGCTTGAATGAACCAGTATTAAGTCATTTATGTTGGTAAATATTAGTTTTAATGTTTAAATCTTACTGTTTTTCTTGGGTCATATTGATGGTTAACAGCTGTAATTTTTCTAGTAGACTTTTATCCCAAATTGTGGCACTTTTCCTGTCTAATATATTATTTTTATGCTAGATATTTTTTGTACGTCATATTTAATAAAATAATTATTATTTAGGAGCTATAACAGTAAATTGATTAAGAAACTGTATCTGAGCATAAATTAACACAATTTGCACAACATCTTCCATCTACATACTGTTAGAAATACATACTTTTAGATGACCAGTGAGAATTGTGTTAAAAAATACGTAGCAGTTTATCTGTCATCAGAGCAGGGAAAGCAGTTAGTGAAGAGATTAATGTCTATTGATGGGTAACAAATTTATTTGTGCTAACTATTGGTTATGTTTTATTTAAGTCCAATCACATGTGAAATTTGCATTTTATTGTAAAAGGGTATGAAAAAGAATTAAAATTTTTTGGTTTATCTGAATTTTAATATGTTTAAAAAATACATTGAAGATTGAATGAAACAATTGAAAGGTTGTTGCTTTTATGACAAAAAAAAAAAAAAAAAAAAAAAAATGCTTAGAAAATTAAAAAGGATGTCAGGATATAAAATTAAATTTGGAAGATGAGTATAAAGACAATATTAATAATCAGCTTATTATTTTTAATTCAAGAATTAAAAAGCTATCAAGTTTTCGGTAATTGTTGGAAATTTATTACTTCACTTTGTTTGTATAATGTGTGGTTTGAAATTATGTAAAGTTGTAAGAGGACAATATATAGTCCAAAATATGGCTTCTCAGTTTTTACTATGATGATGTCTTAATAGGAATTGATGAAACAATGAAAATTTTTGCATTTTATTTAAAATCACTACAACTGTTTGTTCTTAATCTCCCTTTAAAAAAAATGTGACAACATTTCTTCATGGCTTGACAGTCTCGAAAATGTTCCCACTTTTGTAGTCATTCCACTTGTACTTGTACATTGATGTGGTCGAAAACATTTTTTGGCTAGTTATTTCATCGTGATTTTTATTAAATTATCGAAAGTATTGTAGTGTTCTTTATGATTCTTATTGCCAGGTGAGTCAAGTCTGTAAAGTTAAAGTGTTTTGATTTACATAAGCCATGAGGCTTGACATTTGTCACAACCATGCAAAGTTTTTATGACCTTAGCCTCCCCCAGACCCAAATTCTGGATTCGCCACTGGTTACACAGTTCATATATTTAGAGAAATATGTTTTTATATTGACAATTAAAAAACATACAAAATAAGTCCTTTTTTTTAACATATTCAGATGTGCAGTAATTGTTACAATGCAAACGACTGCAACAAGTATTTGAATGTGTTAATTTCTGTTATATTTTATGTGTAAATATTGTATTTGCATGATTAATTTATAGCTTGCTTTATTTATAATATTTTTCAGATTTAGTGTATATATTAACTTTTCATACATAGTATTCAATAAGGATTGCTGTAAAATATACTTTTGTAATATCAGATTTTTGAACTTGGAGAAGCTATATGTCTAGAGGCGCATTTACACCAGAGTTGTAAACACATGTTTACACCAAAACTTCACAACATTTCTAAAACAGCACTGATTTTGTTGTAAACATCTCGTGTTTTCACCAATTTTGATGTGTTTACAACCGAAATTTTGTTTTCCACTCGGAGTGGAAAACTTTTTCAGTGTTGTAAATATTTCTCATGCATTGGTGCTGTGGAGTTTCTCGAAATTTATTATTTCACAATCCCAGTACAGATTAGATAAAACAATTAGACATTTCAAATATATAAAATAAATATTTTATAATGTGATCTGCTTTTACCGTTCGCTAATATACACCATTATTTATAAACAAAAATCTCATACATATACGATTTCATGTTAAAAGTAAGTGGAACACAACTTGTTTGAAAGGTATGCACTGAACCCATAATTTTATTACTTAACAGAAACATTTAACATGGAGCAAACTCGTTCTTTTTTCCCACAATTTGATACATATATTTGATATAGTAGCCGATGTAGACCTATTTCTTATTTTATATTTAGGCACAATACATTTTTGCCCTATTAGGCAGGATAGGCCTTATAAATTTATGCAAGTTTTTGCCCCTAGTGGCTCAATAACAGCTTCCTAAAATAATATTCAAGACAATATTATATAGTCTAAAAATTATCTCAAACATGCTATTAAAACTTATTTCATTTTACAATATTGAAATTAATAATCTAAATTTGCCAAAACATAATACAGTAGAAACTGGGGAATCCGAACTTATTGGGGCTGACTTGTGTTCGGATTCCGGGAAATTCGAATTATCCAGAAAATTCGGTAAAATACTCTTGAATATACCAAATGCAGTAGAGTATTGACTTTAGGTGCTTTGTGAAAAGAGTACAGAAAGAGCTGGATGCGATTACTATTGTTATGCATGTTTAGTTCCTTGCGCCAAAAGAAGATAAGGACTATTTTGAATGGACCCCGCCATTTTGAACCGCTGTCAAATGATGAGAACGATACCTGATGATTGGTATGCCGGGAACTGTCCTGGTCTGTCTCTACAGTCCGTAGGCACAAGATCCGCTCAGACTGCATTGGCCAGGTTGCGTAGTGGACACATTAAAAGCTTAAAACTCATCGATAAGGGAAAGACTTTTTCTTCTTGCCCTTGTTCCTGTCCTGCTTCTCCTGCCCATATCATTGACTGCATTGGCGCCTCTACGAGGCAGTTGTGGAGTGGGGAGGGCAAAGGATTTGTGGAGTTGTTAGAGCGACATGGTGTCATGGACCTGGTCTAATCTTGGGCCAGGGGGACATGAAACAACGATACCTGATCTGGTACCTCCTCTCCAAACTTCCGCACCACACCAGCGGGAGGTCATTTGGCCCCAAGTAGGATTTAACTTGCAATTGACCGACATACACGACGGATCTTCAGCGGAATCAGGTTTCAAACCTGGAATCTTTTGGCCCCAAAGCCGAGACCTTACCACTAGGTCACTGCGGCCCTTTGCTTTCTAATTACGTAAATGCACTGATTTGCATGATTTGGCAATGATGAAACAAGGAATTAACCAGGTTTTATTTGATCTAAAATGACAAGCCTAAATAGGCAACATAACCATTTACCATCTCATTCACTGAATTCTAGCATGCATGGTACCAGTGCAACTACTTTTAGTGAAGTGTCATTCAGTAATAATTATAGGCATTCCAAAGCCAAAATTTCATATGACGTTATTAATGAGGACAATGATTACACCATCCTCTATCAATACATAATCTAAAATATTATCCAGTTAGAGTAACATTCAAACTGTAATGTTAAATAATGTAACATTTGATTAAGCTTATTCCTGATATTACTTTATTCTTAGTAATTCTTTTCTTTAATTTGATGTATATAATTTAATGAATAAAATAAACGTATTATTTGAGTGTGTCTAATAATATTGATTTTACTTCCTTCATCAAAAATACTTAAGCCAGTAATAATATTCTAAATTATTTTTCAAATGTACTTTTAATCATTTCTTTAATATTTACAAGTTACTTAGTAGAGGTATTTTTAGTTACAGAGAAAAAAATATTTTCTCTGGACAGTATAAATATAGCCGTACTATTTTAGACATTTTTGAACTATTCACTATTGCTTTAATTTTTTTTTATTTAAATTTAGATTTTTCAAGTGAAAAACAGATAAAAATTTGTTAGAAATCTATTCACTACAAAATCTCTCAACAATAAAAAATAAAGTCGTCGAATATCGTTTTATTTTATAACCACTGCTTCGATAACAAAGTTAACCTCTAATATAGCCTCTTTAAATTTTAAAAAGTAATTTGTAATTTTTTGTAAAAATTTGTACGCAAATTACTGCTATAAGCACAACTTTCACACTCAACATCTTGACGAATGAAGTGAGAAGAGATTTCATGCATGTGTGTTGACAACAAAAGTTGTAAGAACCACTAATTTTCAGTTTAAAACAAAAAGTTTTCATCGTATGATTTAAACACAAAAGGTGAAAACAAATGTTTACAACGCTCAGTGTAAATGCACCCCTGTGAAAAGAAAAAAAATGTCTTCCTTAGTTAAAGTTTTTAAATCTTAATCCTGTTTCATCTGTAGCATCTGCCGATTTCAATTTTTTAAAATTTGTTGGGTTGTATAGGTTAATATATATATATATATATATATATAATTTATTTACTGATATTCAATTTAATGTCTTATATTTTTTAAAATCAATTGCTTGATAAATAGCTGCAAACTGTCTATTAGAAATTGATACTGAGAATAATTTATTTCAATATGTTTGTGTGATTTTATGTGTTTTATACATTAGTATGTATTTTTTGGTTGAATTTTAGAGTTTGTGGTGGCATTGCTAAAAACGATTTTATTCTTCAACTTGTATCCGATTTAACTAAGAAATCTGTTGATCGAATGAAACACACTGAATGTTCAAGCCTTGGAGCTGCTTTATTTGCTGGTCTTTATACTGGTATGTATCTATGTTTACATCATCTTCGTTTAATTATATAAATTATATATCATGTACTTCAGATTTATTTTATTGTATTGAAGACATTCTTTAAAAAAATATTTCATATAGAAAAAAAGCACTTTCATAATTTTTTTAACCTTTTAGATTAGTTTATGTTTCATGCAATGAGTGATATTTAAAGAAAGGATTATGATTTTTATAGGTGTCTGGCAAAATATGGATGAAATACGTGCAATGCAAACAGATAGTGATACTTTTTCTCCTAGGAGTGTTTCTACATCAGCCTTTGAAATGCGATATTTGAACTGGAAAAAAGCTGTATTTAATCATACTGCTAATCCAAAGTAGTTCCGAAGTTTTATTATTGGAAAGCAGTGTTTCGTTTAAAAATCATAACCTTTTAATATTATGATTAGAAAAGTTTGTATCTTGTTCTTTGGTCTGAAACTATCGCGGTTTGTTGAAACATTTAGATTTTTTCTTGCGTTTGAAATTAATAAAAGATCCTCATTTTTAGTTCACACCAATTTAGTTTGTTTTTAGTTGGTATTATATGTTGGTATATTATGTATTTATTTAATTGTAAACTCTGATCATTTTTCATTTTATAAGAAACATTCCAACTTCACTTTGAAAGAGCTTTAAGTTATGGTCAGTGATGATCCTTTATGAAAACTGCTGATAGGTTTGTAGCTAAACTGTGAATTGCTCATAGTAATAGCTACACTATGTCCCAAAACTGGCTGTGACTTCACAAAGTTAATATTTGTTAAGCCTGATGTATTTGCTAGTAATATGCAAGTCTTGCTTTCTGTTTGATGATGAAAAGGTTTAACAAAATTAAAGATTTGATTTTGTATATTGTTTTATCCATATTTAATAGTATGGCCCAGTGGTTCTCAACTTTTTATGTTTCGTTTTGCACATGCTATTTAAGTTCCGAATTTCGTACTTGCATATGTAAGAAAAAGATTTCTGTAATAATAGATGATGTAATGAAACTAAGCATGTATACAATCACTCATTAAATTTTATAGTCAAACTAAATATATCTTATATAATCGTGGATAAGCCTAGAAACTGTTGGAACAAATCACGGCAGAAATGATATACAGATTTATCTCATCCATTATTTTTGAGAATCAGTATCAGTAAGGTGACCAATTGTCTTCCTTTAGGGAGGACAGTCTTTCTTTGGCAAGTTCCGTCCTCCCTTGAAGAGTGTCCTCCTTTTCGATATTTGAAGACTAATATAAATTTCCATATTTGATTGATGTCGATCCGATCCATTGTACTCATTTAAATAACAATTAATAGGCATGCAAGCTTAATTACATTATAAAATATTACAAATGTTTTTATTATGCATTTATCATATTATAGTGTATTCTGTAGCAATGAATAAAATGTTTCTTTTATATTTACAATATTTGTTTTCTTCAATTTATTTGTGCCCTCTTTCCATTGTAAAAAAGTTGGTCACCTTAGTAGCTTAACTCTAAACTTTCCATTTTTATTGCTAGATTAACAACAGTTGTATACCTGTTGTCCTCAAGTTCACTACAATAATATCAATACATACATAATACTCTATAATGTATTATACATATTGAGTATTATGCATCTGAGTATTATGTATGACATACATACTACTCAGATGTATTTATAATACATCTGTGTAGTATGTATTTATTGACATATACTCAATAATACATACTACTGAATAGTCTTAATACATAAGAGGTAGATAACCACTGGTATTATAGTTTATTTCAAACTACCATTCAGTCATATTTATCGTTGTGAATTTTTAACTGTATGCATAATATTTGTCTAATGAACACTATGGGTTGAAATTTTGAAAGTTATATTTTTCTGAATTCAAAATTTTTGATTCATGTTAAACCATATAATCAGATTTCTGTTATTTAATTGTATATGTTATCAAGACATGCAGATTATTCACAAAGAGTATGACACTGTCACTGACCTTTCTGCCTGTGATTGCATAATGCAGCAATGTACTATCTTGTTTTTTAAAAATAGTTTGAATATATATGTAAACTTTGATAATTATTTTTAACATATACTGTTATTTACTTGTAATTTTATGAGATGAAATTTTTATACATTTTTTGAAATAAAAATTTGTTTTAATATGTTTTGTCATGTTAAATTTCGATAGAAATATTAAATCCTTTGAAAGTTTCTTATTTTTCTGCAGAAAAGATGGGTGAGATATTAACAATTCATGCTTATTCTATTAATGGATTAATTAAATGTATTTGCTTAATGTATTACAATTGATAATGGTCTATTCATATGGTTTTGATTTCTAAGAATACAGTTTACAAAATTTCAGAATTTTGCCAATCTACTATCATTTATGCAAATATATACACACATTATATACAATTATAAAAGCAGCTTTGCATTTTTTTTTCAAATTTTTTCGAAAGTCATGCCATTATTTACATCTGATCTTTATTGAATTAAATCCACTGAACATGCACTCAGCTGTGAATAGGATAAACAAAACGGGTCTTGACACCCTGTTTTTCAAATTAAAATAAACTTACATGTCAATATTCAGTTTTAATTGAAGTGGGAAAAAGTCCTTGTTAATTATAGAATCCCATTGTATTAAAATGTAAGGGAGTAAAAGTTGACAATTTATCAACTTGACTGCGGTTCTGCAAAAAGTGTGCCCCCTCTCTGGAATTGCCACCACTGTTTTAATAAATTATTGAACAAAAATAAAAGTCGTAAGAAAATAATATACTGTGAAGAAAAACTAGTAATAAATTATAAAATAAACTATTTTTTAAAGAATTTCTGTACAGATGTCATATATAATGCTAATGAAGCTGGCCTACATTTTCGTGCTACGCTAGCGTCACAATGAATAAGCTAATTCTGAAAAATTTTGAAATTCTTGTATGCATGTTATTAGCGTGGTACTCCGCTAGTAAACTTCCCATAAAACGTCAAGGCTTAACACTTTTTCCTTATGATTAGTATTTTTTTTGTCAGTATCTGGAATATTTGCATAGCAATGTGATCCATTGCCCTTTTACATTCAGACAGTGCATTGTGCTTGTTACCCAAGGATCTGGCAAAATATGATAATAGGAGCCAGTTTCATCAGCATTATAAATGTCAACTGTACATAAATTCTCTAAAAAAACTAGGAATTTTCGTATTTTCCTATTGTTTAGCATTTACTTCATCAGCACTATTCTTTTCACAGTGCGGTGTTTTAAATTTTATGTGTCTTGCTTTCCATTGAGACAACCAATAATGAGTTGTTTTAAAATAGTTGTGGCCCAATTTTTTCCGCTATCTTCTCTGTCTTCACCTTCAACACTAGGTTGCTGATATTCATGCTTTGCCTACTAACTACAGAAAGCTATTGTTGTAGTGCTTTTTCAACTTTAGGATTCCTTCTGTCAAGCTTTCTTTTGGATTCTCGTCCTTGCCCTTTCTATAATGCCCATTCCTCATGGAGCTGATTTTCTTGTCGGAAGAAAGTGATGGTGGAGTTAGGTACACTAGTTGCCTCAGAGAACCTATGATGGTTTGGATTGAATGGTTGGCTTTTAATCTTAATCTTATCCAACCTAGCAATTTTACTTGAAACTGTAAAATCCTTTCTTGGAAGGGGTTGAAAATTCAAAGAAAAACAGGTTTGCTCATATGTTATAAACACGAAGTGGTGTAGAGATAATGGCAGACTAAACTAACTCGTGTTTCTTCCACGAGCGAGTAGAAATTACCGACTATGAGCATTAGACGTTTGTTCAAGGTCCAATGAAAGTTCTCAACTTGCAGATATGTAACCTCCGCCCATGGAAGAATTTTAGTTTATTATGATTTCAGAATTGGTCAGACCTTATTTGGAAATGCATCTGCTACTAATTCAATTAAGATGAATGTTGTCCCAATTAAGTGCTAAAATTTAACTTTAGTTTGTTTGTTTTGTTTCGTTCCTTCAGATATGACCCGAATAAGTGGAATCGACTGTATTAGTTGCAATACCTTAAGAATTTCAATAACTGCTCCCCCCCTTTTTTTTAAACTTGCAAACTGTGCATTTAAAAACTTGATCCCATTAGTGTTGGAATACCTTTTTGGATCTTTAAACGAAACGATCTACGGAAACACATATTCTGAATAACTGCAAATATAAAATATGCTGTTTCGTCTTTTCGAGTAAAATTATGTTTCAAACTAATGTATTTTGAGCAATTATACAACATATAAGCTGTTGTTCAACAATATATTTACCTTTTACAAGGTTTCATCCGAACCATAGAAATGTAACCTATGTGTAATTGTTCTGTTAAAAGCAATGTGATATGCACACTAGGGTAGATCGAAAATTCAAAGTGTGGATAAAATAATCGGAATAGGGTGCAAAAGTTGTTTTTTAAGTGTACTAGCATACATGCAAAATTTTTTCAACTTTGTTTAATATTTTCTGGTGCCCCAAGACGCTTAAATATTTGCGAAAAAACGATTTTTATGCAAATTTCGAATTAAAAATAAAAAATGTGTTAAAGAAACGATTTTACGGAGAGAACTTGAATGAGAGGAGTTATGGGATTTGAAGCAACAAAGGCTGTAATCCCCTAGTTCCAAGCTAGACACAGTATAGTTCGTTCCAAAAAAAAAAAAAACACGACTCCATAATGATGATGAGATCAGTCCATAAAAAGTACTGCGTCAATCTTTCCATGCAGAGAAAGTCCGAAATTGACGGTCTTGGGCGGCGAAAAAAACACAAGTAGAGCAACAAAGGTAACGCAACACTCGATGCCAAAAGGATGCGGCTAAGAAATATCAAAGTACTTGAGGGCTTGAATGAAGATGGTCAGATTCTTCTTGTTGGTAAAGACATGACATAGGACATCATAAGTAATGTTAGGTTCAACGATGTTCAATTTGTTCCAGAGAATAACTCTGAAAGATGCATATTTTTTGCACTTTAAAAGGATGCGAGAAATATCATTATTTTTTCATTACAGACAATGCACAAAGGGTCGGGATGAAGGTTGAATCTATGAAGCAGACCTGGGGTTATGATAGTTTTACTAATTATGCGTGCAATTAGTCTGTCATGCACTCTGTTTTCAGTCCATTTAGAGATGGTTATAATGTCCGGAACGTTTCCAATCATTGCTTGGTATTTGCTTCTACGGTAGTTGTCATGCGTTATTTGGATTGACTGTTTTTTTAAGTTGGAAATAATGTCCTCTGAGGCGGTCCATTCTATAAATGACGTGGAATCAGTAACTTGCTTTGCAAGAGAGTCTGCCTTTTCATTCCAAAAGATCCCGGAATGACCAGGAACCCATAAGAGGGAAATATTTTGATTCATACTTTTTCTGACATGAATTTTTGAAGCAAGACGTTGAATGACTTTGGGAGAGTGAAAGGTTATGTTTTTAAGTGAAGATAGTGTCGAATAACTGTCTGATAGGATTAAAATATCCTGTTCAGGAACTGCTAATTCATCCAATGCTTGGTAAATCGCCAAGACTTCCGCTGTGAAAACGGAATTTAGGGGATGAATACAATAAGAGAATTGTTGAATATTAGATAGACCAGCAATTGACGTGTAACAGTGCGATTTCGAACCATCAGTAGCAATAATGAAATGATTTGGGAAAAAGCTTTGGATGCATTCAGTGAAGCTAGTAGCGATTATTGAAGCTGGGATTTCTTTGCTTTGAAAACGAAAGTCTGTAAGAAAAATTTCACACAAGTTTGTGTTGGAGTGTGGAAGAACTGGGAGGGTTATTACATGGTCTGGAATGCAATTTAGATTATGAAAAGTGACTCTGAGGGATTCTGCATCTTTTTCAACGAGCTGTAAATTAGATTCATCATTAGTATGGATCAAAGGAGAGAAGGGATGAGTCGCAATTTGTTTGATAAAAAATTGGATTGCTAAACGTCCGATTTTTACTGACATTATTTCCTGCCCTGCAAGCTTTAATAAAATAATGTTAGGAGTCCAGATTGGTACTCCAAGGGCTATTCTAAGAGTCGTTGTTTGAATGATATTACAAGATTTGAGGTGTGTTTCTGAAAATTTATTAATGATAGGACAAATGTAGTAAAAAAGGCTAAGGATGCTGTTATTAGCGATAGTGATAAGATGTTTAGTTCTTGGACCGTTTCTTTTATAACCTAAAATTTTAAGACCGCTAATTTTTTTAAGTGCCTTACAGCGTAAATTTCTAAGTATGCATCTATTTTGATTATTCTTAGCAAACTGGATTCCAAGATATTTTAGCGATTCACTCCATGTAAGTGGAATACCAGCATAAGTTATGCGCGGAAGAGAAGCGAAATTTTTGTTTGATAAATCAATTATAGCGCTTTTGTCTGGACAGATAACCAGTTTCCAATATGAGCATCATTTATATATGTTTTCCATAGTGTTTTGTATTTTAGTTTGGATATAGGTCATAGAATGGTGAGAACAGTATACAAAAATATCATCAGCAAAAATAGAACATTCAACATTTTCTTCCAAAATCTCAAAAAAATCATTAAAAAAAACTACAAAAAGAATTGGAGAGAGGACGCTACCCTGGGGCAGACCTTTAAAAAAATGTTTGTATTAGAAAGAGTGTTTCGCCATTTAATTTGAAATGATCTTTCCTGCAGAAAGTGGTGCATCCATTTAGCGATTTTGCCAGTAATACCCAGTTCAAGGCATTTGTATATAAGTTCGTCAATATGTACAGAATCATAAGCACTTTTAATATCAAGACTTACACCAACAAAAATTTTTTTGTTTTTGCGGGCCTGAGAAATTGCAGTAAAAATTTTGTAAATCGCTGTATGATTATCTCTAAACGGAAGGAACCCATGTTTGTTTGAATTCAATTTTTTCTGACAAGTGAAGTAATTGGTAATACGATGCGTTCAAAATACGTTCAAAAATTTTGCAAAAGACTGAAATAAGGGCTATTGGTCTATAGGAAGTTAATTTAGTTTTATCTTTGTTGGGTTTAGGAATTGGAATAATAATAGCGTGTTTCCAGTTTTTGGGAAGAACAGAAAAATCTAGTTGCTGTTGAAACATGAAAAGAATTTTGTAAAGAGATGCATCGTCAAGATTTTTGAACCAAATTGCCGGTATATTATCAGCTCCTGGTGTGGAATTTTTAGTTTTCTGTATTGCTCGTTTGAGTTCCCAAAATTCAATATTTCTATTTAAGGATTTATTGCCACTGCCATAATCAATAGGAATAGGCTGAACTTCATTAGTCTGAATTGAGAAATGTTTTGCAAATAAGACACTTTGCGTCTTCGGATGGGTTACATACCGGTTGTTATGGAAAATGATATCATGATTTTTAACATTTGGGTTCGTATGATTAGATAATTTGTTTAGAAATTTGAAGAACATTTTGGAGTTTTAGGAAATTTTACTGATGTTATCCCAGTAATTGTCTTTGGCCCTTTTAAAGTGAAATTTGAATTTACTTCTATATTTTTTATAATCGATCCATTCTGAACTCGAGATGGTACTCCTGGCTTTTTTCCATGTATATTTTTTTAGACGGCTGAAGTTATGGCAAGCGGCATTCCACCATGGTGGATAATCTTTGTTTTCTAGAATTTTATTTGTGGTTTGATTACTAATGGTCAGGGAAATTTGGCTTGTAATTGTATCTATAGTTGGCTGGTGTGTTGAGTTAAATATTTCTATTGACTTTTTGATAATTGGATTCCATTTGATAGTTTTGATATTTCTGCATGCATTCTGGAGTTTTGTCCAAGAAATGACAATAGGAATATGATCGCTTTCAAATGAACAATCAAAAACATAACATTCAGTCTCATTAAAGATGGAAGCAGAGCATAAAGTAAGATCGATTATAGAGTATGTACTAGCATTAATGATATGAGTTGGGGTGGAGGTGTTAAGCAGAGTAAAGTTCGAATTGTTTAGCCAGTCAACAAAATCCTCACTAAATGACGATTGAGAGTTCCCCCCCAAAGAGGGTGGTGGAGGTTGAAATCTCCAAAAATAAAGGTCGGAGTGTGTAGGCTATTGAGGAAAGTTTTAATGGGGTTGATATTAAAACCATGTTGTGCATAAATATTTATGATAGTGAAACTTTGGTTCTTAGAATGGACTTCAACAGCCAGGATTTCTAGATTTGGATCATCCTCTTTGCTATAAACCACTCTTCCAGATAGATTTTTCGGGATACCAATTAGTAACCCACTGCCAAGTCTATTGCTTCTATGTGTACGGAAAAAGATTTTGTTTGGATTCGAAAGATTGTCGTCTGCTTTTAGGAAGGTTTCCTGGAAAATCCAGAAGCTGGAAGTGGAACAGGAAGGTTGATGAAGCCATATTTGTTTGTTTTTAATACTACGGCAATTCCATTGCACGAATGACATGAGAATGAGATTAGAAAAAATTAAGGAAAGAGAAAACTGTTTCCTCACACAAAAACGATGATAGAAAAAGCATGAGATAAAACGACTGAAAAAGGATCAAGTGAATAAGAAATACAAAAATGGCGGTGAACAAGTGAAAAGTTGAAAAAAAGCCAGAATTGTGGACAAAAACAAAACACCAACAAAAGACATAAGCACTGAGGCATGTCTTCTGCATCCTGTGAACCCCCGGCATCCCAAAAAGTGATGGAGCTAGACATTTGGCGCAAATTACTAAAGAGCTTCTTCTTGCGAACTGGAGAAGAACCTGGGTCAACACACTGTGTGATTATTTTGCAGAAATTTTGACAAATACAGTCCATAGATTTTTGTAGCATATCCGCAGATTGCCATCTGCCGTTCGAACCTCTCATTTATAGCTTGAAGGAGAGTCTCGAATTTAACATTTATAGTGTCTTCGATATTTGTAACTGCTGGCATTGTTTTCACCGTTTCGGAGTATTTAGCTTTATTTTGCTGAAAAATACGTCTAGCTTCACCAGTTGTGATGTGATTTCGGCATTTTAATTCCAGTATTTTTTGTTCCGTTATATAAGATGGACAAGATCTGGATTTAGCATTATGAGGACCATTGCAATTAATGCATTTCTCAGGTTGTTGGCATGGGCCGATGTGAACTACCCCACAAAGATAACATATGATTGTCTTGTCGCATATGCGTGATGGATGCATGAATGAAAAACATTTGTTACATTGCCTGGGTCGGTCTATGAATTTCTGTAAGCGTTGATGTACGAACCAAATTTTGATTGCTTCTGGTACTGTTGTACCAAGAATGGTGATTAAAACTGGAGACATTTCTTTAGGTGAATTTTGTTTTAGAAATCGTCGCATTTCAACTACAATGCAATCATTTTTGTCCTCTATTTCCGCGGCCAATTCCTCCAAAGGGGTAGATGTAGGTATATCAAATATCAAAAATCGAGCAGATACATTTTCCCAAATTATATCGGTAGCAACACTTATGCCCATAAATTTTTCCAAAGAGAGTAATTGTACGGCTCATATGGGGTCTTTCGTTGTGAATTGAATTTTACCCTGTCGGGTATATTTCATATTTTCAATTTGTTCATGGCGACTTACTGATTTTTTTACAAAGTCTTGAATCAGAAATGGATTTGTCTCAGGCATCTTTTTGGGTTTTTCAGCATTATCGATGATGATATTTATTTCGTCGTAGGTTTGATTTCCCAGGCGCATAACAAGTTCGTTGAGAGTCTTGGCACTTTTATAGAACATGTTGTTGAAAGTGGTAGCCATACTGACTTGTTGGGGATAGTTCAAAGACGAGGCATAATCCGAGTTCACAATGGTAAAGTTCGAATGCGTTTTAAATTTTAGGTAGAAAACAACACTGGAAACACATAATCTTACCTGTTTATCAGGAAAAGCAAAGGCGAAAAGTAAAAGAAAACCACCTGAGATGAAGGCACACAATTTGAAGTCGAAGAGCGCGAAAAACACAAACCGCTCCCGATGCAAAGCGTCTTCCAATCTACAGGGAGAAACGTAGAGGATAGGACGAAGGAATGATAAAAAATGCCAACAAAAATTGGAAAATTATCGTAATGAAAAAATATCACATTTTGTAAGTGTACAGATTTCGATACATGTAAATACCAAAAAGACATGAAAATTCCACTTGCTGAGAGATTGTTTATAAAAGATCAAGGATTAGAAAGGAAAATGGGTATTGGAGAAGTTGACGTAATTGCGACTGGACAAAAGGGGAAAAAACAGATGGAAGACAAAAGAATGAAACGTAAAATGGTTAAAACTGATGCTGATGCTGATGCTGCTCATACTTAATCAATGGAGCTACTTGAGCTCAACACTATGCCTTCGTCCTTGTATACAGGTACGGATGTAATTACCTTGGAATGTCAATCATAAAATCGTTTAGATTTCCATACCTTAGGGAATGTGATCGATACGGAATTTCAGATAGAGCAGCCGCTTCATTTGCCAGTGCTGTTTCACAAGACGTGGAATTGTACACGAAGGAGAGACTTCGCATGTGGTAGATCGCAATAAAATTCGTAGACAGCGTAAAAAGCTTTAAAATGCAGTTGCAGAGTCTACTAAGTTAACAATGTCTTCGTCTCTTTTAACCGGATTATATTTCGATGGGAAAAAGACAACACAAGAAGTGCTAATTAAGAAGGACCAAAGACCACGAAGGAGGAGCATTATACTCTTATAAACGAACCTAACTCTGTGTATATCGGGCATGTTACTGCTGCAACAAGAGGAACTAAATCCATAAAAGAAGCAATACTCATTTTTTTGTATCAAATAATATGCAATTAAATGGGTAACAGTAATTGGATGCGATGGAACAAATGTTAATACTGGTCACAATGGAGGTATTATTCGCTTGATGGAACTGGCCTCATCGGTGAATTTGTTTGCTTCAAACAAATGAGTTACCTCCCCGTCATTTACTAAATTCTTTGGGTGGTGCAACAACTGGTCCTAAAGAATTTTGTCGACTAATTGGTAAAGCAATCAAAACCTACGAGGAGCTACCTGTAGCTCCTTTTTCTTCAATAAGTGTGGAGAATATGCCACATAATATAGATAGACTGGTTGTCGGCAATGATTAGCAGTATCTATATGATATTTGCCTAGCGATATCACGTGTTGAATGTTATTCTGACCTGGTATTAAGAAAGCCTGGTGCAGTTGCTCACTCAAGGTGGCTAACAATTGCAAGTAGAGTTTTAAGGTTGTATGTGGTCACAGAAAAGCCATCTGACAATCTTATTATTCTTGTAACATATATTATGAAGGTATATGCAACCTGTATGGTTCCATGTCAAAACAAAGCCCTCCATAACAGAAGGGGCGCTGCATATTTGGAGTCTTATCTGATTTTCTAGATATTTGGAACCCAATTTAAGAAATATAGTACACACTTTTATTCAACGAAATAACTTCTTTTGTCATACTGAAAATTTGCTATTGTCAATGCTCGCAGATAACAAAGAGAATATAAGGTCTTTAGCACAACGAAAACTAATTTGTGATAGAAATGAAAACAGAGGATCATCAGAATAAGAATTTTTCAAGTACCAAAGATAGTCTTTAAAGCAAAAGATTATTTTGCACTTATTAACTGGCAACGAGTTGGACCTTCTGAACCACCTCTTTTGATGAATGCGCCATTTCAAGAAATTGAGGCCATGGTAAAAGTTAGACGGAGGAATGGTCAAAATATCCAAGCCATAGCCAAGCTGAGAAAGATGTTTTCGCTTAGTGTCTGAAGCGTTGGAAAGTGCATTTGGAGAAGGGAAGAAACACGGCTTCATATTGAATAGAATACAATTAAGAAGCATTATAATACCAAAAAGTATTGCATCCTTTAGAAATATGTAAATTTTCAAACTAATAGGATTAAAAAAATCTGATATAACTTCACTTTTTATAAGTCTTGTGATTTATTGCTTTGACTATTAAATTTATACTTCATGTATTATTATAAAATTATAATTATTTATAAGTTTATACTTTAATACTTGAATAATTTGCAAATTTTTCGAATATATTTCATTAATTCACAATTTTTAATAGATGTTTGTATGCATGTCAATTTTTAACTTTTTGGGGGGCTTTAGGGCCACCAGAAGATATGAATGAATTTTAATAATAATAAAAAAGATGTAAACTAATATACCCAAAACAAAACTTTCTTACCCGGCGCTAAAGAAAATTTTGAAAGTATTTTTTTATAAATTTCCAAAAAATGTCATTTTTAACTATTTTTGGGGCACTGGAAGACATGAATGGATTTCAATAAAAAAATATATGTAAACTAATATGCCTAAGACACAACTTTCCCACCCCATGCCAAAAATAATTTCAAAACAAAAAAATTGCAAATTTTCATAAAAAAATCAATTTTTAACTATTTTTGAGGCGCTTGGTTCACCGGAAGATATAAATGAATTTCAATAAAAAAAATTATATAAACTAATATACTTAAGACGCAACTTTCCCGCCCCCTGCCAAGAATAATTTCAAAAAAATTTTTTTTCCTATACTTTTCAATCCAATTAAGAAATGCGAAAAATAAAGTTTGGGAATCAATTAAATGTGAAACAGCACAAAGGATGTTTTGGCGATGTCCAATGAAATCATGCTAATATATTTTTGCATAAGCACACTGGGCAAATCGGGATTTGAAACTCTAATCATTGATGTTTTCATCGCATTTCATTATTAACATCTGTGCTGCTAGACCTACACCTTTTTATGTCCTTGAAGGAAGAAAACACTGTAATATGCTGAATGTATGAAGAATCGCATTTTACTCCGTTTTTCTAATTCTGAGCTGATCAATTTATTTTTCAATTCATCATTGAGTTACTTTTCACGCCTGTCGAAATCATCCAAGATATTTTAGCACATTGGCATATGATTGATTTTTCTGGGTTTGAATCCGAACATCTAATCCTCTTTCTATTCCCCATTTTTCTATTCCCCATGCCTTTTGAGCGAATACCTTGTACAAATCTTGGGAAGAAGAGGACGATGGAGCCGAGTGAATTCTATCTCCTTACATACTTGTAAAACAATGCCATTAATTAGTCTTGTAGTTCTTTGCACGGCTTGGCATTAGAACAGACAAAGTGGCTGAATAGTTGAAACTTGTTTGCCAACTGGCATGAGTTGCAGACTTTCTTTTGCAATTTTCACCGAACCTTAGATGTTTGAATATGGTCAAAATGTATTCTGTTGAGTTTGTTAGTGCCTTTATGAAGATTTGGAAATATTTCGTCGTATTACCTCATTAATTTAATTATTCCTTAATTGAACTTATTATTGTTCTAGTTTGAATACAGCCATCGAATAATACCGAGGTAAGTTATTTTGCTTGTTCATGTTTTTGTAAGTCGGGCTATAAGTTTTTATTGTCGAATTCGTTTCCACCTATTGAAAATTGCCGCGATTTTGATTTATATATCCGTTTACAAATGCAGATATTTTTATCGCAAAATTTCATTATTACTTTGCATCACTTTAAACCAAAATATTTTCATCATTGCATTCGCTAGTGACGAGTGAATTCGCAGCTGTACTATAAATGAACCGCCATTTAATAAATGACTGGAAGAATCATTTTTAAATGCAGTTTTAGACACCAATTTAGTCTTCTTTAAAGAACCTCTTGCAGTTTCGGAAAATGCAAAGGTTATCAAATGAAATTGTGTATTAATCCTATCGTCGGGAAAATCTTATTTTGTATAAAACTGGTTTTGATGAGTTGGACAAAATCATCATATAACGCAAAATTAGTTCGAGCTAAAATCTGATTTCTCAGTAAATTGAAATTTAACGAATCGACTAATAATTTGTAAGAAATTTATTTTATAGATATTTTTGTATTAAAAGGGAGAAGTATTTAAATCTTTTTTTTATTGAAAATGACACATTTCGATAAATGCACACATTTTGCCGAATCTTAGTTTGTGTAATAAGCTTACGGTAGCTTTATATTGAGTATAGACAATGAAAACATATTTAGAGTTTTGTCCAGGACTGACAGGAAGGAACCAGAATTTCACCTGGCAGCTATACCCGGCGGATTTTTGGTGCTAGTTAAATACGTCACACTCCACTTTTATGATGTAGAAATTTGGAGAGACGAGTACCAGCTCGGATGTCGCCTTCATATTAAGCAGGGTTCAAAATTAAGAGGTCAGTCTCAAAATAGACTCGTGTAGTCTGAAAACGGAAAGTTTATCTAACTAAACTAAATCTTGTTTATTAAATTATTGTTTATTAAATTGTCTATCTTAGCGATTCGAAAAAATTTGCGACCGGTAACAAAACTTTTAATTTAAGCCGGTCAGGTCTGTAAACGTATAAAAACCACAAGGGCTCCAATAAACTTGGTCATAGTTGCTTTTTTTACGATTAGTGGTGATATTGTAGTCTTGGAATTTGTTGATACGCCACAGCCTAGGCAAGTCTGATATAAAAGAAAGCATCGAAAATACTTGTCGAGATATGAAGACTTGTTTGATGGGACAAAATGTCTCCTTTCAGTTGCTTCAATATTTTATAAAATGGCTATTGAAGAATCAAAACTGTAAATCTTCTTTGCATTCCTTCTTGCTGAAGTAAAACTTTAAAATCTAGCCAGTTTATTATCTTAAAATAATATTGTTTGAGAGAAAACTATTTTAAAAGCGTATTTTAAACTTTAAAGCAAAATACTGTACACAATCTAAATTCTAGATCATTCCAAAATGTTCTAGAATTTCTTAACTTCTAGAATATTCAAGAGAATGAAAGAACGTTCTTAAATGTGTACTCTGATCTACAATTTAGAAAAATTTATATAATGGGTAATATTCCAGATTGTTCCAGAATGCAATCATGTTCAATAATTTTTCGAGACTGATCTAGAATGCTCCAAAATATTTTAGAAACTTTTAGGAAGTTCTAGTTCTACAAATTTTCAAGACTTAATAGTGTTCGAAAATATGCTAGAATATGCCCAAATGTTATAGAATTTTAAGTTTTATAATGTTTTAAGGTTCTTGCACCACCGCAATTTTTGTGAAAGGGGTGTTTAACACCAACAGTGTTTTTGCTCAGTTATTAATCGTTCTAGGTTTGGTTGAAATCGGCTTGTGGCTTAGGCGACGTGGAACACTCATACGATGATTTGTATATGTATTAAGATCAACCCCTTTAGCGTACGATAAAATACGACAGCATATAATTATACAATTTTTAGAATAGCAAGCTGTAAGTCGTTAGTAGCAATTTGAACGAAAATAGTTTTAAAACAAAAGCATACCAGGTGTTCTCGAGGTTCTTGCATCAAAGCAGAATGCAATTGAGTATAAAAAAACTGACCAGGGGTTAAACAGCTATATAAAATCTCTCCAATGAAAGAGAAAATGATGGCTATTAAAACATTAACACTTTTAGTAAAACAAGATTTTATAATGGATTTGATAGGGTTATAAAAACTTTAATATTAAAAAAAATCCAGCTTCTCTCGCATATTGCAAGTATTTGTTTCCGATAAAACAAAATATTTTCTTGGTATTAATTACCCAGAATATCAATTTCTAGTACTTGCAGTCGGTTTAGCTATGCTGCGCAATTTATAGCATTTTTTATTTCAAATTCTTTAAAAATTAGTTGAAAATGTGAAACTGTTTACCATTTTTACTTTTCGAAATGATTTTTTTCTTAACAGCTCCTGTGTCACCGAAAAATGTTGAAACTTGAAGACGTAAATCTACATCATTTTATCCAACACAGTAATATGCCGTATGCCATGCCGATTACATCGGAAAATATGGCATTCTTGTAAGTTGCTGCTTCAGAATCAAGTATGGATTGAAAGTTGTCAAGAATTTCAAGAAAAAAAGGACAATCGGTATTTCTAATGCTCTGCACTGTCCTGTATCGGCGAAAGCCCAGGAAACTTCCTTTATAGTATTTCGCCAATTGCACCAAGTAAGACCACTGAATTTTGACTTTCTTCGCTGCTCAGAGCCGGTTATATGTTACATTAATTCTTTTTGTCATTCAGGGTACCGCAGATAGCCATCCTAATGCATTTTAAATAGTTTAACATATTTTATGAGGTGAAAAAGGTTGACTTTGACAAATGACGGAAAAAGAATGACCGAAATATTAAATAAAAGAATGTCCGGGACAAAAGAAATGAATTCCCATGCAGTTCTAAGAAGTGAATATTTTCTTCTTTACGGTATGAAGCGAAATTTTAAAGAATTTTATTAAAATTAAACTTTAGTTCACTAATTCCATTTTCAGTTCTTGTAGCTGACAATGCTAATTTTTGCAATTGATAGTAAATTCAGGAGTTCGCCTCATTCGTCCAACAAATATCAATGTTCATTTTGCCTACTGTAAGACTGTTGTTCAAACATTCGTGAATCGAGTTGTGCATGACAAGCATCAAACTGTACATGAAAAAAAATAATGCAGATTATTTCTAAACTTCTGAAGTTCAGTAGTAGGGTCTTTGAATATGTTCAAGTATTTGGATCCCCTTTTCAAATAAAATAATTATACTTATCAATCCATATAAATATGACTGATTGTGGCTGATTGACAGTTGTGTTTGTTGGATAGGATGGTCTATAGGATGCAAGATATTTTGTCCACACGCGAGTACGGGAAATAGAAAATATAGAATAATTACAGAGTACTTGTAAAACTAGATAAATTTCTACATTTTTCAGTGGGAAATAAAATTAAAAGGCGGTGGAAAAGGGCATATACTGCAGATGCAAGATTTTTCAGGACATTTTAGAAAGATTTCGTGGAAAATTTATTTCATTCAAAATACGAGCTATCTCAATCCTAGACAGTTGAATAAAGCAAATCAAGACAGTATCAGTTATAATTACTATAGACTTCAGTGGAGATGAAGCATTTAGGGGTTCTCTGTTAACAAACAAAACTACATTAACAATTCAGTCGAACGTTAAAATTTATCTCGCTACTTTCGGTTTGAAGTCAACCACCTTTAAATTTCAAGTTTAATTGGTCAAAATTTAGTCAAATCGTATTAACCCAGTTTGATTATATCCGTCTGACATTCAACATGCGTCTAACTTAGCCAAATCGGGGAACTGATATTTTTAATAGTAGTGATGTCTCGAATTTTCAACAAAAGTTTTTAAAGGCCTGACCTGCAGACTGTCGGTTTTCTATCGCATAGATAATGAATTTTAAGAAAGGTTGGAAATGGATAGGTTTTTGTATTTTGTGCCGTCTTGAAATTCCAGTCTATTGCTTTTGAACTTGCTTCCGGTTATGAGCTCATCACTGTCTTCCGATGTAAACTGACCATGATGAATGCTGTGTTAATTTATTCAGCATTTTATCTAGATACAAAAACAATTCCAGCTTTATAGCATTCGGGTATTTCATCATTACAGATCAGTGGGCGAATAGTAAATAATTCATTAAACTAATATATATTATGGTATAAATGTAGTGTTTAATCTGTGATAAATGGCTTGTTTAATGGTCCGAGTCATTAAATACTTTCATCTGAAAGATAAATCTGTTTACATACAAATGGCTTTGTCATCTGCGTTATATATCCAGAAATTTTCAAGCAGTTTTGTGAATTATTCTTCCAAGTGTGTGCTGTAACCAATATACGTTTTGCAGGTTTCTGGTTTCTCGAAACTATAATGGGCTTAAAGGTATGCATTAAAAGAAATGCATTTACAAAAATGTCTGAAACCTCCTTTTATTTTTCTGGTGTACTTGCTGTTTAGTAGATAATCATTACTATATTGAATGACAACTCAAGTTGACGCTAAAGAGAAACTTGCGTAATGTTATTAAGCATATTTGAATAGCCCTGAATATGATGCTGATGCATTTATAAGCAATTGATTTGCTTAAGTAGAATTTAAACCCCATTATTCGATATTCTGTGCAATTTCTCCATCTCAAACGAAAATTGTATAATTTCCCTGTAGTCATCATATGCATAGAAACACACTACGTCATTCACAGTTGATGATAGCGCTCGTAACTCGTTACGCACTATCGACTTGAGTTGTCATGAAATATAGTTAAAATAATTTTCCAATAAATCGGAATGGACCACAGTAGATGGTACTTAACATCGATCACAATTTTTCCTTTCAGCTTCGACCTTTAGGAATGTAATATTCCTTTTAAGATTTTTTGCATCCATGAAGGTATGACTATATTGACCCTCTTGCCGGGAATACCGGTCATTATCACTGCTGAAGACATGGTAAGTATCCGGATATCCAAAGCATGTTCCGGTTAAGGGGTTAATGAAGTTGGTCTATTTCTGCATAATTCAGATATGGAAAAAATATATTTTTAGCTCGTCTTTAAGATATGCATGTTGCTTTAGTGAGAGGCATTCGAGCAAACGTTATATTTACAAAGCTCTCAATTTAAACTCGTAACGACAGATGGCAATCTTTCGAGTCTTCTGTTATTTGCAAGCGCATTTGTTCGCATTTTTGAAACTAAACTTGACGTAGATTCAAATGCTTTTCAGAAAATCTAGAAGGAAGAGAAATCTTTAGAAAGTTCAGAAAATCTAGAATAATTGTTTGACATATAAGCACTCCAAAATGCGAATTTATTTCCTCGCTTTTCGCTATCCAGTGTTCTAAAATTACCGCCACAGCTTTTGATAGTCTGTCGACTATCTGCTATAGCAACATTTTACTCGAATTTAAGACCACCTTTCCAGTTGTTCTTGCGTGGACAGTAAACTGCTGTATCTTTCTAGGTAATAATAAAAAAAATCATGTCCCTGGGATTTGAAGTGAAAGTTGTGATGTGCAGGATATAAGAAAATTAGTAACTCGATGGCAGGTGTATTGACAGGAAACTGTTTTGTGTTGTGGAGTGAAATATTTTGGTATGCTGCACCTGTTGAAATGTAGTCTTGCAGTTTGTAGAAAAGCCCTTTTTATATTACACAAATTCGTGATGACTCGTGCAAAGAAAATTTCTCGCGTCATGATAAAATGAGCCAAATATATGGAGGTTAGGGATGTATAATGAATAAATGGTGCATCGGACAATAGATTTTTTCCACTTCCCTCTTCATTTTTGTCAACTTGAATGCAACAATATTTCATTTACGTGACTTTGAAAGGGCACTCTAGAATATTTCCTTTGCCAGCCCTTCGCCATCTCTCCGGTCGATGTGTGAAAATTGTCCTGATAGTATATGTTGTGGAAGTTTCTGTGTGTCGTTGATTGAAAACTATGAGATCCATGGAACTAGCGAGTAGCATGCGGAATGTCAATTTATGGATCGTGGTAGTGAATGTGTGAAGCTAGGAACAGTATGGTAACGAGACCTTTAGGTCGTGAGTAATGAATGGGTGTAATGCGAGAGCTCTGGGTCATGGGTAATGAGTGTGCGTAACATGTTAACTAAATCTAAATTCCCACGGTGACCACACTTACCCAAAAAAGGGTGTAAAGAGAAAAAGGCCACCGGGGAGAAAAGAGAATCCCCTAAAACACGCCGGGGAACAGCGGGCCCCAGCCCCAAGGATCAGACTTATTGAGACTTTAAAAAATAGTGTGCAGACTATGCCAACAGTGGCAGGAGCTTCGTAGATAAATGTAAGGTGCTGGACACGCATGAAACTTTACAAACTATGCCAACAATGGCAGAATTAAAGGCCAACAGTGGCATTACAAATGGCAATAAAAACTGGAGCCATACAAGAAAGGTGCTGGACAGAAATAAAATAAGTCGTAACAAGAAAGCAAAAAAAGTAAAAGAATCGTATAAAAAGCAACCGTTTCCCGCAGTACGAGGGTTGAATATATATAAAAACACATAACAAATACTAAAAGGACTAAAATAACATAATAAAAGGTGGCAAACCGAGAAAATTGGGTTTACAACAGTTTAACTCATAAAAATCTACAGTTAAAATACACAACAAATAACATAAGCTTAATAAGAAAGCAAAAAAAAAAATATTTAAGCAAACCACACAGACAATACAAAACACACACACAACCACACAATCACACAAAATTAGCACAGAGTTAAAAATTTCAATATATATATAAAAGGGAAAGTCTAAAAATAAAAGTGGCAGAAGTTAAAGTCATAGAGATAAAATGTTAAAAATACAAGTAAAATCACACCAGGGACCAATGCAGATCTGCTCGGGAGGGATACCCCCCATACCTAAATGTCCCTTAAGTCGGCACCAGAATCGCCAACAGTAGACGACAGCCGCCCGGCCGGGAATATACCAGAAGAGGACTTGAGTACAAGGGGCATATAGCCACTAATACAATAAAATAAAAACTTAAAAACTAAAGGGAGAGCGGTATGCGTAAAATCTAAAAGGTTAAAAACATGAAAAACACTTGATCAACAAGAGCTAGTTAAGGTCTTATATAAAAAATAATCTGGCAATGCCAGATAGTCTATAAAAATTAAAATAACACAAACATTAAAAATATTTAAAAAATCCAAATCTGGAAAGACCATGCAAGTAGATATAAATTAAAAGCGGAAATAGAAGTTCCGCAACAGTCAAAGTCGATAAAAGAACAAACTAAGAAGATCAACCAAAAACGAACACACAGAAAAAAAAAAACTAAGAAGAACCGTCCCGGGGCAGTGAATCGCAAATTCCTGCACTAATCCTAAAAGCCTCACTGATTTTTGTGACAGCCTGCCTATTATGCATAGTATTCCGAAACCAAGCCTTTTTATGTGCATCTGCAGGCCTAGAAAGGTGAAAGTCTTTGGTGAGTGAACACGAAAACACATAGTGGTCCACGTCACCCACCTCCCCACAGATGCACGAGGGAGAATCCAAGAGCTTAAAACGATTGAGATAAAAAGGGAAAGGACCATGGCCACACAAGAAAAAGATTAAAAATTTATTGGTGATTAAAAAAATTAAAATCAACTTTGTCAATAAAATCCCTGGCTCTCGCCCCTGAGGCTGAGTTATAATTCATGAAGTATTCGTTCCATTCATTTAGAATTTGCTGTTTGAGGGCTCGTCTAAGAAATGAACGTGGAGCAGGAATAAGTTTCTCAATCCCTAAGTTGATTGCGGATTTAGCTTGTTGGTCGGCCCATTCATTCCCTGGGATGCCAACATGGGCCTTAACCCAGGAAAGGCCGACCAGATGTCTAGCTTTAAAGATGTCCTGTTTGACAGAATAGACGAACCCTGATCTGGAGTTGGCACTCTGGATGGCAAGAATGGATGATAAGCTATCTGTATGAATATTGATCTTATAGTTGTTCTGGAGGGCCCAATTGCAAGCAAAATGGATCGCCTCCAGTTCAGCTTGAAACACAGAGTTGTAGCTATTGAGTTTGAAAAGAAAATTGGAGACATTATCATTTTGTTGAAAGGTGCACACGGCGAGCCCAGTCTCATTGTCGATTCTGGACCCATCCGTGTACACCTCAAAATCAGCTTCCTGTATGGTGGATGGCAAAACTATGGATTTCTGTTCAGAGGGAATATTTCTGATGTTAATGTTGTAGTCAAGAGGAATATTGTTAATGATATGATTGTAAGATAGTGAGCGCCGAACCCAGATCTGGAACTTACAAAACTCAGCCTTTGCAGTAATGTGAAGGGGCGGGATGCCAGTCAAGACATTAAGAACATTGGTCGAAGTAGTTTTGTAGGCCCTCGTGAAGCGCAACAGAAATACACGTTGAAAGGAGTGGAGCCGAGAAATGTGATGTTTAGTGAGGGCCCCACCCCAAATACTAGCTCCATATAAGAGGGCCTTCTAAATAACAGTAGAGTACCAAATCTTTAGAATGTTCCTATTCATACTCCAATCAGACTTGATCACTCGATTAAAATTTGAGGTAAGGCTTAAAATTTTACTGTACAAGGAAGAGATATGGGCGGTCCAGGTCAATTTGTTATCGAGTACAATGCCAAGGATTTTAAGGCTGTCACTGATTTTGATGGAAAAGTTGTTGATTTTAAACGTAGGCTTACGATTTAGGATAGTGGAATTGCGTTTAGAAAATTTCCGAGAGGAAACACTTCTAAAAACCAACGCCTGGCATTTATGAACAGAAAGTGAAAGTTTAATTTCTTGGAGGTGTTGAGCAATTTCGGCCAGGGCAATATTAGTGTTGGCCTCAAGTTCCCTGGCCGTCCTTCCACTAATAATTAATGCCAGGTCGTCGGCAAAGGCTTGGGTATAGAAGCTGGTGTTGTTCCTCTCTAAAATGGGATTTATGTATATGTTCCAAATTGTGGGAGCGACCACCGACCCTTGGGGACAGCCACTAAAACAAGCTCTTGAAATAGTCACAATTTCATTGGAGAAAGAAACCGTCCTATTATTCAAATAATGAAATATAAAATTTCTAAAAAATTTAGAAAGTTCAAATCGTCAAAGTTAAAAGAACCGACCAGTTCTATATTATCGAAGGCCGACTTGATGTCAAGGGAGACAGGGCGATATGATGAGTCTTGTGATTTATCCTATTATATCAACAATATTTTGAATAAGCCAGATCACAGCCGCCTCACGGAAGCCATATTGAGTACTGTGAATGCATATTGTGATCTAGCCAAAAATTTAATTTAATTAAAAACAGCCTTGATATTTGCCTAGTTGGAAGTAGGAACCGGTTTCGGTACGATGAGCATGCCTCTGATGATCTGCCATCCTTAAAAGAAAAGAAAACCTTGGCATTCCTGAGAGCGTCGGGGAAATAGTTAAGAGGAAACAAAGATTAAAAAAGGCTCTAAAAGAAACCGAATGTTTGTCAATAGTAAAAACCGCTTCACATTCTATAATCTATCTGGTCCAGCCCCGGTGCTTTTACCGCCTTAAGATTATTAAAACCAACTAGTCTTCTTAATTTTAATTGGCTCAACAGAGTCATAACCAGAGTATAAAAAGAAATCTATCTCAGCAGAATGACCCCGGAAAAAGCTGTTTCTATAGTTGGGTTATTTTATCTTGAAAAATATTAGGGATTATACTATCAGGGTTAACTCCTGCTATGACTATCACTATTATTCTTCTTGAAAATGCATTAAATAAAAACCCGTCTCAGTCGTGTAATTATACACAAAATCCATGCTTTTCTTTTCGTCGTGAACAATTTTTTTATAAAAGGCTCTCCCGGCGGTAAGTTTACCATTCTGATTTCAGGTTTAGCCAAAAATGGCTCTTGCGTGCCATTAAACCCCCAACCAACCAACCCATGGCGATAAGATTTGGGAGCTCTGATAAGATCCACTAAGTTTTGGAAGCTTTATTTCTGAATATTTAAATAACTTGTTGACATTATTCCTAGAACGCCTGAGGTCTTGTTCCAGAAACCGAACTTGGCTGTATCTTTTGTTTTGCTTCTTCTTAAAGTTTTGAAAGCACTCTAGAAACTAATTCTAAATAAAATCAATGAAAAATTACGTTTAAATAAATGGAATTACTGATAGAAACAAGTCTATCCTTAAATTGTTTAAGATGCTTCCAACAAAATTTTGAAATTCACCCTCGTGTATTTTGATTTAAAATGAAAAGTCGTGTCTCTGAGAATATATAATATCATCCAATTCAATTTTAAAATAAATATATATTTGGTCCATGGATCCTTGTCCAGGACACCCCAATTTAAATGTACATGATAGAGTAACTAATAATGGTTAGATCTGGGAACCCCACATGAATAGAAGCAATAAAATGTAAGACATCATCCGCATATTACAAACAGAGATTGTTGGAGGCTAGTCGAACCGGTCAACCTTTCTCCCTCTGCTCTATCTCGAGTCATAGCTCCAGTTTGACGACTTACAATACAAATTCAATTAATAGAATTCTAAAACTAGTAATAAAGTTAAAAATCACTATTCCCGCAAATCTATAATGCTGAGGGGAAAATAGCAATTAAAAACATTCAAAAAGAAAATTATGAAAGTAATCTCAACTACAAATGTATTAGTGGTATTAAATTTAAAAAATGAATAAGATTTTATTAAAAAATGTAGTAATGGGTTTTTTTAGTAACGGACAAACAGTCCTACAGCCAAAATTGATTTCCTGGTTCCTTAACAAGGTACGGTCCTGGACCGCAGATAAAATCAGATTAAATCCCTAGCGACCTGGAAGACCCTGGTGAGCTGCCTCGCAGTGGTTACCATTATCATGAATGCCCCTTAAGAAGCTGGCATCCATAATTGGTCCCTCTTGATAACTGTCCCTTGTTTCTGGTAACTGCTGACACCTCCGGTCCAGGCAGCTGTGGTTGGTAATGAAAATCGTTCTAAATCGTTCATTTGATTCAATACAATTAACGCATTTAACTGCTCCATACTTGTGGCTCTCTTTTGGCCTCCCCCAGCCAATTCTCACATCCAGGTTTTCTGCATAGTCACTACCCTTTGGAGGTATGCCCGAACCCAAAGCAGACCTTTATTGTTTGACACTGATAAATTCACAATCTTAATTTCCTGTGAATTCAAAGTAAAACCTCCTCACTGATAAAATTGAGTACTTCTTGGGGTTAATAGATAACACCTAATTGTATTTAGGTCCCTGGCGGAATTTTAAAAAATCTATTTTGAATGAGGTTTATTCTCCGCATCCGCTAGAGTAATGTTTTACTGAGGAGACCTTTTAAGGGATTTCCTCATCTACAATTCCTTTGTCCACATTGTATAAAATAATTTGAGGAACTCTCCCAGGTAAAACAAATTCAAAAATTCTGGTCCAAGTCCGCCCCTCTCAAGAATAAGGTCTTAATGGCACCGGCTTCATCTGTGCTACCTGTAATGATCTTAACACTACCTCCATATAATTTTGTTAATTCCCTCATAATAAGTTAGCTGCTAGAAATAAGATTCATAAATAATTTATTAGTATCAAAGTCTTTAACTCTGTCATTTTAGGTTTACAAGCAGTACTCCCTCGGGGGTCTTGTGAGGAAGTCGGAAGTGGTCTAATAGGATAGAAATTATTGGCTAATGCCTGAGACTGGAGGGCGATCTGGGCATAGGATTTAGAGGAGCTACTCTTGACCTCCCTCTCCAAAAATACCCAGGCTAGATTTTTCAAATGGGTTGGAATCGGATGTCCTTACACACCACCCTCTTTCAGCTCTTAATAAATCTTATTATTTTCTTTGAGTTCCTCAAGGACTGGGGTAATCTCTAACGGTGAAGAAATATCATTGTAAATCTCCAACTTTGCTTTCAGTGCCTCGTTTTCCTCTCCAATGACCATATTTTTTGCTTTGAGTAATGCAGAGCAGTATCAGATACCAAGTTTTAAATCGTATATTTCCGAGTCCCTTTCTCTAATTTTAGAACAAGCATATCAAAAATTGGGAGCAAAGTCCTATAATGGTTTTCCACTAGTGCATTTCTAAGGGTTTTACCATGTATGTAAGAGACCCGCTTTAATGGTTTCAGAGGAAAATACTTAGAGTTCTTTTAAACCACCAATTACTAGTGGCCATCCTCTAACATATTCTTTCGGGATCTAAGTTATCAACAATATTTGAAGTTCGTTGGCATATTTATCAATCGATTGAGGAGATCTGGTACTATCTCCCTCTACCCTTTTCCTACCCATAAGAGCAAAAAGATCAAAGGGGAGAGAAACAGAGAGATAGTTACAGAAAGTTACACAAAGATGGTTAAAACACACTTATATAAAAAACATCTAAAATCACTTACTTAAAATAATTGTATTGTCAAACTCTCAAAATATTTACAGCATAAAAACTACAAAACACAGCATAAACAATAGAAAAAGGTACAAGACTGCAAAGATTCCGTAATAAGATCAGAAATGTACTCAGGCCATCGACCCAGTTCAGCACCTGTCAAAACACACACTATTAAAAAAAAACACTGCTGCAGGAACCAAGGAACGATCACTGGAAAAAAATCAAGATCTATTGGACACCAGTCCAGCAACTTCAGCATAAAGCAAGACCCGCAAAGCAGGTACAGTAAATCAGAACAGAGTAAAAACACTAAGTGTCACACAGCAAGCACACGCGCACAAGAACCAATCAGATGATGATTCTAAAGATGCACTGATGAACGATAAACACACACATAGATGTTGCCGCCGATATCGGCGCCGATGTTTCCCCACGATGTTCACTGATGATAGCCAGGAATAAACACGATGAGGGTGCCAATCACGTAGAAGAAGTGGAATCAGGTACACAGTTGCAATATTGGAAGAACCATGCATAGAAGACTCACGCTATCATGGTGGGCGTTCCTGGAAACATAAGGATGTTGGCCACGAGAAACAGGAGACACATCACTTAGGATGTAATTTTATGAGTTAAAAACTCATTAATAAGGATGAAAATCAGCTAAGGATCCTGACATGCTTAGATGAAAAAATTTGTTACTGTAAGTTGTAGTCAAGTGTATGTGGTTTGCTATACAAATGTAGCCACCTTCAATACATTTGATAGTGTGATGATAGTTTATAATTTTTTTTTTTTTTTTTTTTTTTTTTTTTTGGATATATAATTTCCTATAAAGGGAAAATAAATGGATACCTTTGTAAATAACGCATTTATAGGGAAGGACGTTCAAATATCTTTGGTTGTAAATTTAAAGAGATGTTAATTATGCCTTACAATAATTCAGTTTAATACTCTGAAATCAGGATTATAAAGTAATTTCGGAAATTTGTTTTGTTGCCAGTCTAAGTAGCCTAGACAATATTATTTGTAGCATCCATTTACAAATATTTTTATAGAACAATCTTGTGTTAAACAAAATTTAAAAACCGATACTGAATTTTAATAATGTTAATCTTGACTACGAAATATTTTTCTAATTTTCTGTAAATATTTGTGCATTTATTGAATTATGTATATAAATTAAAAAGAATTCCTTGAGACACTCTTTTTTTTTCCCTATAGTTTTCCAGCAAATGATGACTGGTTGGTTGAGCCGGCCAGCCAATCGGGAGTCTTAACCTTAACAGTTTGAGTGCGGCGGCATTTTCGGCACATAGAAAGCGAAGCGCGAGAGCGCTTCGCCGCACTCAAACGGTTAAATATTTGATCACCATGCCTGATCACCATGGTGATCAAATAAACTTCAGGAGTAAAAGTCGTATTCTCGCACAATTATCATTAGAGAATATTATGTAATACATATAGCTTTTAAGAATAAAGTATAGCTGTTTCATTTCCAAAACCCCTCAGGGGCACATCTTCTCCAGGTGTGACGGGCTTCACGACCCCGAGGTACCCTAGTGTCTGATCTCCTTTCTAGTTTTTCCTCCTCTTGAGTTTTTGTTTTCCCTTCCTTCCTCGAGAAGGAGCTCCATGAGAAGCCGACGCCGCTCTGGTTTGTTTGAAGCCATGACAGCAATATACCCCACTTGTTGGCCGTGCGTATGACCCCTTAGACAGGTGGTACATTTTGTTCCTGGGTGTATCATCATCGGTTTGAACCTGCAGCCATTTGCTGGTCTTCTCAAGGGGATCGCTGACAGTACAACTTTGGGCTCCTGCGTTAAGGGTGGTAGACGTTCCCAGTGGCCTCAGCTTGCTAAAAATCGGCCAGCGCCGCGTACTGAGGCTGGGGAGGCTCAGAGCCAAACCCTGCCGCCCGTCAGCTCTGGTGGGCGGTGCCGCCGTAGTTCGAATTTTATTCAGGTTAAAGGGGTTTTCGTAAGCAACAAACTGACTTAATATCATCGACTTGAAATCATCGAATTGCCAGTGCTGTCTTCCAAAATTCCAGCATCATAATGAAGAAGGGAAACTGAAAAATGTCTCCCCTTTCCTAATTCAAAACATATATACCTTGTTGCCACCATTTTATATTTCAAAATTTCCTGTTGTCTTTCTAATTATGTAACTTGTTATTCAGCTTAATGAATGGCAACGAAAAAAAAGGAATTAGTGCAGAATTTCATCCATGTTTACGTTTTGATATAATTCCTGTACATAAATGTAAAATAAATAGTTTATAGATTAAAGATCGTCTTCAGTCACAACAAATTGGCGTCCGTGGACAGGATAGAATTCTGCGTTCGAAGAATTCAGAACTATAAAATGTGCAGGTACGAATAATTTAAATTACTGCTTATGAGTTACGATATGAAGTTTACGAAAGTGATTTAAGTTTCAGAAAGTATATTCACTTTATTTCTTCTTTATAAACAGACATTAAGAATTTATTCTGAATCATTTTAAGAAACTATTTTAAGTTTCATGTGAATATGGATGCTTTGAAAACAAAACGAAAGTCGTTAAGAACTTCGTTTACGGCTACGGCGAACAAGTTGAAGGAATGTTTGGCGAAGAAAGAAGACGCCAAGGATGGCGATAAGGTGCGCGCATTGAACTCTCAGTTAGAAGATAAATTCTTACGTTTAGATGAGATTCAGAATAAAATTTCGTCGTTACTTTTAGAAAATACTGACACTGCTGCCGAATACGAAACTGATTTTCAGGCGGCAGAGGATTATAGAGATAATTTTCTTGAGCTTAAATCCAAGTTAGAAACGCTATTAAATAAAGATTCTGGATCTTTTTTGGAAAGTTCTTCTGAGCTTGATGTGGTAAAATTAAACTTACCTAAATTTGAATTAAAGATGTTTTCTGGTGATCCTAAGGAATTTTTGACATTTTGGAGTATATTTTCAAAAATTCATGACTCAGAGGAACTGACTGCTATAGGCAAATTCCAATATTTATACCAGTCTATGGTGCCTGATTCGAGAGCTGCTAGATTAATTTCCAGTTTCCCAATAACAACTGAAAATTATCCAAAAGCCGTCGAACAGCTGAAATTAAGATTTGGCCGGGAAGACCTCTTGGTGCAAATATATGTCCGCGATCTCCTTTCACTGGTTCTGAAAAATGCTACGACTGGAAAGAATGCCCCTGATTTAGCCACCCTCTACGATATGCTAGAAACAAAATTAAGAGCATTGGAAAGCTTAGGGCGCACAAAAGAAAAATTTGCTGACTTTCTAGAGCCATTGGTGGAGTCATGTTTGCCAGAAAATGTTCTGCGAGCGTGGGAAAGGAGTAGAATTTCAGAAAGTACTGAGGATGCTACAAGTCAGAGATCCCTGGAAAAACTTATGTGCTTTTTACGCCATGAAGTCGAATCAGAAGAAATGATACGTTTAGCTCGTGAAGGATTCGGTAAAGATAGGGGAAGTGGTGCTATACGAAAAGATTGTCAGAAATCGGTCTATAAAGATGAACCCACTGCGGCTACGTTAATTTCAAGTACAACTGGTGCAAAACTTAATTGTATTTTCTGTGACCGCCCTCATCTAAGTCAAGACTGTCAAAGGTTATCTGATATGAGTTATGAGGACAGAAAATCGCAAGTTATAAGAAAAAGATGCTGTCTCGTTTGCCTTCAGGTTGGACATTTAGCAAAAAGGTGTCATAGTAGTGTGAGATGCTTAATTTGCAAACGGAGACATTATCCATTACTTTGCCCAGATTTACGCAAGGAAAAGGAAAGTAATCTTTCGTCTAAGGACAGAACAGCCGATACTGAGCAGAGATCTACAGAAACACTGCTAACAAATCTTCCCTCTGAACATGAAATATATCTCAAAACTATTATGATCAGACTACGAAATAGAGACAAGGAAGTCTGTGTGCGAGCATTGTTGGATGATGGATCCCAGCGGTCCTATATTGAAAGGAATTTAGCTGCAGAACTATTCCTTTCTTCATCTGGAAGAGAGATATTTTCTCAAGGGCTGTTTGGCGGAGGAATTTCCCCTGCTTCTGAGCATAAGAGATACATGGTAAACGTAGAAAGCTTAAATCGCAAATATTCAACTCCATTGTCTCTTCTCGAGCAACAAAAGATATGCTCAACCCTGCCTAGAATACATGACAGAAAATTGCTTTCTGAGCTTGCTTCCAGAGGAATAAAACTTACAGATGTTGGAAGAGATTCACCACCTATACGAGTTCTTCTGGGAGCTGATATACTTGGAAGCATTTTGACTGGCAGAATAGAAGTATTATCTTCAGGAGTATCTGCAGTTGAGACCTTGCTGGGTTGGACAATTTTAGGACTGGGGAAGAAAAAGGAAGTTGTTAACCTGGTCACATTAAGCTTACAGAATATGGACGTGCCTAAAATGTGGGACTTGGAAGTTTTGGGCATTACAGATCCCATAGAGAAGATAAATGAAAGCCTTCTTGAAGAAGAAACTTTGACCCATTTTAAGGAAACAATTAGTATCTGTGAAGATCAAAGATATGAAGTGGCTTTACCATGGCTAGCTGGACATCCTGCTCTATATGATAAATACGACGCAGCAGAATCCATACTTCGCACAGCAACTAAGCGTTTGATAAACGAAAATTACTTTGAAGCCTACAATAACGTATTTAAACAGTGGGAGGAAGAAGGTATTATAGAAGCTGTCCCAATAAATCAGCTTGCCAAGGAAGTCCATTACCTACCTCACAGACCCGTCATTAAGCCATCAAGCAATACCACAAAGGTTCGCCCAGTTTTCGACGCTTAGTTCAAGAAACCGGGATTTGCCTCCTTGAATGAATGCTTAAGTGTGGGCCCAAGTCTTACACATAAAATACTGCCTTTACTATTAAAATTTCGTTCTGGTGCCATAGGTGTAATTGCAGATGTGAAACAGGCATTTCTACAGATACGTTTGAGAACTGAAGATAGAGATGTCCTAAGATTTTTATGGTGGGAGAACACTGGATGCTCGGAAATAAGAATTTATCGTCATTGTCGAGTAGTCTTCGGCGTTTCCTCCAGCCCTTTTCTGCTGAATGCCACTATAAGTTACCATCTAGAACGAGAAAAATTCCAGACAGAGAGCCTCAGGAAGACAATTGGTCATTTAAAAGAAGGATTCTACGTGGACAATTTAGTTACGAGTGTTAATGACGCTACAGAACTGGAACAACTGAAATCGCAATCCATAGAAATAATGAAAGAAGGCGCATTTGAATTGCGCTGTTGGGCTTCTAATGACTCTAAGGAAGATCAAGATAAGCAAATGGTACTTGGCCTGAGTTGGGATGTAGTCAGCGACGAACTCTCTTGCAAGCTACCAGCAAATACAGATTGCACCCAAGGAAAGCCAGTTACAAAAAGGGTATTGCTATCTGTGATCAACAGTGTATACGATCCGATTGGCTTTACGGCTTCAGCTTTATTGTTACCAAAATTGCTTATGCAAGAAGCTTGGAGAGGAAAAATAGGCTGGGACGAGGTGTTGCCTGTAGAACTTGAACATAAATATAGACTTTGGGAGAAAACCATGCATTTCATGTCTAAAGGTTCAATATTTCGAAGATTGTTTGCTGAAAATTACGATGATTTCACGTTGCACATCTTCACAGATGCTTCTGCATATGCTTATGCTACATGTGCCTTTCTACGATGTGAATTCAAAGGAAAAGTGACGGTCAAACTCATAGCAGCAAAAGCTCGACTTGCTCCAATGAAAAAATCCACAATCCCACGACTTGAATTGTTGGGAGCAGCTCTAGGCGCTCGATTAGCAGAAACGGTGGATTCTATCCTACGAACTGCTTCTAAAACCTACTTTTGGTGCGATTCAATGGTGGTTTTAAGCTGGATTAAGAAAAAGGAGCCATGGAATACATTCGTTGGAAATCGAGTGAAGGAAATCAGGGATTTGACCAATATAGATGACTGGAGACATGTACCTGGAGAAGTCAACCCTGCTGATCTAGCTACCCGATGCTGTGATTGGTCTGACCTCCTGCAAAGCAAATGGTGGGAGGGTCCCAGCTGGCTGTATAACAATGAAGAATCTTGGCCATGTTCTGAGGTATCAGAGACTCCGGATGAAGCATTTCTAGAGCGGCATAAGACAGTTGTGACAAATTTAGCCACAGGAAACGAAGTTAGATTTGGAGATAGATTCCTATACTTTTCGAGCTATAAGAAAATTCTCCGAATGACTGCTTATGTTCTCAGATTCTGCAACAATATTAAGAGAAACTCTCCTAAGTTAGTTAATTAACTTTCATGTGAAGAGATTCAAAAGGCAGAGGAGACCCTAATAAAAATCATGCAGTCAGAATGGCCCTCTGAAATACGTGAGAAATGCAAGGATACGATACAGTTTTTCGAGGAAAATGGCATCCTGAAAGTTCAAACAAGACTGATTCTCAGTCAAGATCCAGAGGACTTTACACATCCTACAGTTTTACCAGACCATCCTCTTCTAGAAAGACTGGTTTTGCATACTTATAGATCCCTAATGCACACTGGAGTGTTAACGACCTTAGCACAATTAAGAGAAAAATTCTGGATTCCCAAGGGTCGGAGAGTTGTAAAGGCAATTTTAGGACAATGTATAAAATGCAAAAGGCTGTCAGCTGGCAAAGTTAACCCAGATACAGCTCCTTTACCTCCCGACAGAATACACAGAGTTGCAGCCTTTCAAATAACTGGCGCAGATCTGGCCGGTCCTCTTTCCTTGCGTGGTGGGAGCAAAGCGTGGATAGTTCTATTCACGTGCGCAGTCCATCTAGAACTGGTTTCATCTCTCTCCACCGAATCGTTTATGCAAGCTTTGAGAAGATTCTGGGCAAGAAGAGGAAGAGGTTCTACGCTATACACTGATAATGGTACGAACTTCGTAGGAGCAGCAAATGCTTTGAAATCTTTGGACTGGGATTTCATTCAAGCCGAATGTTCTTTAATGAAAATAAAATGGTTGTTTAGCCCTCCTTCCGACCCATGGTACGGTGGATTTTGGGAAAGGATGGTTCGCAGCATTAAAGAACTCCTCCGAAAGTGTTTGGGCAAAGCATGCTTGACATATGAAGAGATGTTGACTTTACTCTCCGATTGTGAGGCTACAATAAATGGGCGACCATTGACATATTCGTCAGACGATCCGAAGGAGCTGAAACCTCTTACGCCTGCTCATTTCATCCAAGATATTAAAGGAAGAGAAACATTTGATTTGGATCTGATTGATTCTCAGCATATATTGAAACGAGTGCGTTATCTTCACACCTTGCGATCAAATTTACGCAAACGTTTCTACAACGAATACCTTGGAGAGTTAGTAAGAAGTCCTAAAGTAGCTTCAAAAAGGAAGATGATTTCTCCGGGAGAAATCGTCATAGTTGAATCAAAGAACCCAAACCGAATGAATTGGCCTTTGGCTCAAGTGATCGAATTGTTTCCAGGCAAGGACGGCGTGGAGCGTGTGGCTAAATTACGACTAGCCAGTGGTGAGATCATACGACCGCTTCAACGAATTTATCCTTTGGAGCTCAGCGCTAGTGACCATCTCATCGAGGACCACCAAGGAACTGATATAGCTGCGCAAAACCCAGGCCCTACTGCAGCTGATGTTCTCGAGGAAGTAAAGAAATCTCGACGTGGCCGTCCATTAATTCCTGTTAAAAGACTGAATTTGTGAACTGTTAATAATTTTTATTTTTGTAATGCCAGTGTGTAATAATTTGCTTATGTTTGTATTGCTTTAAAGTGTTTGTCTGCAATACAAAGGTGGGAGAATGTTGCCACCCATTTTATATTTCGCACTTCCTGTTGTCTTTTCTAATTATGTAACTTGTTATTTAGCTAGCGATACTGGCAACGAAAAAGAATTAGTGTAGAATTTCATCCATGTTTACGTTTTGATATAATTCCTGTACATAAATGTAAAATAAATAGTTTATAGATTAAAGATCGTCTTCAGTCACAACAATACCTTTGCTGGAAATGTGCAGTCGATAAAAAAATGAAATCTGGTGATTTACTAGTTGAATCTTCCTCACTTAAGCAATCTGAACAACTCTTGTCTATCACAAAATTTGGTGACATTCCAGTTACTGTCTCTGCTCATGCATCTCTCAACTATACAAGGGGAGTGATGTCGAGTGATGAGTTTTTGATGGTTAGTGATGCAGAATTTGTATCGGAACTTGAAGCTCAAAAAGTAATTGCAGCACGCTGCATTACTTTGAAAAGAGATGGACAATAATCCCAACTCGCCATGTCATATTAACGTTCGACACGCCAGTTCTCCCGACAAAAATTACTGCCGGTTATATCTGTTGTGATATCCGGCCTTACATACCGAATCCTGCTCGCTGCTTCAAATGTCAGCGCTTTAGACATACTAAAACTACATGCCGTGGATCTTCTGCTCTTTGTCCCCGATGTTCTGAACCGGGACATGAAGAAACAATTTGTAGAAAACCTGAAAAATGTTTTAATTGCAAGGGAAATCCTGCTTCCTACTCAAAAACCTGTCCCAAATGGAAACTAGAGAAAGAAATTCTATCCGTTAAAGTTACCAAAAATATCTCTATCCAGGAAGCCCGTAAAATTGTACATGATAGAACCCCTAAAACAAACTATTCGTACACTGCAGCTTTGACAACAATTAAAAATCCCGACACACCTCTTGAACCAATTCGGACTCCGACAGATCCGAAACCTTCTACTTCTGCTACAAAAAAATGCAGAAACCATTCCAGTTAAATTATCAGACTGGTTAGCACTACTTAAAGCCCATAAACTCTCTCTGAAAAAAGAAAAAAACAATTGACAAAAAGCATGAATTTCTCTAACCGGCTCCTAAAAACAAACGACCAAAGAAAGACCACGCAAATTCAAAGGAGACAAACTCGAATGTGAAAATGAAATCTAACCCCAATAAAACAAAATCGCAAGACAAAGAATCTGAGAGTGACCTACAAACATCGGATAATTCTATATCTGAAATGGAGCTTAGTGAGGAAGTTAATTTAGCCTCCTTTAAATCTCCAAAAATTATCGACTCCAACTTTAAATCCAAATTTTTTTTAAAAAAACCGAAGTAATGGCTTTTAAAATTGAAAGCCATGGCAGTTCCAAGAAACAAACTCATAAAGAGGACATCAAATCAATTATTAATAAATATCAACCAATTTGCTTGGGTTTGCAGGAAACTTATCTGAAACCTCATTTGTCTGCTGAATTCAAAAACTATGCCACACAGAGAAGTGATTTTCAACAAGGTTCTCGAGCATCTGGAGGTGTAGCCTGCCTAACTTCATGTCAAATACCTTCCAAACCAATTCTCTTAAACACACAGTTACAAGCAGTTGCTTTACAAATTCAACTAAATAGTCGAATAACAGTATGATACTTGTATCTCCCTCCCAGTGTACATATTGAGCAGAAACATCTTGATGACCTAATTCAGCAACTCCCTAGCCCTTTTTTCTTGCTAGGCGATTTTAATGGTCATAACCCTCTTTGGGGAAGTAGCGATACAAATCCAAGAGGGTGTCAAATTGAAACTCTCATTGAGGACCATGGCCTGTGCATTTTGAATGACAATAGTTATACACACTTTCATCAAGCTTCTCATACTTTTCATACAATTGACCTCGCCATTTGTTCCCCTGCTCTAGATCCATTCTGGAAGTTCTCAACTTCTACAAATCTCTTTAACAGTGACCATTTTCCAGTTGTACTAACACATATAAAAAATGATCCAACATTCCCAAAACGACCGGTTAAATATTTTTAGGAAAGCAGACTGGCCATTATTTGAGTCCTTGTGTCAGCTAACTCCAGACATGGTTGATAAAAATTCTATAGATATAGCAGTTAACACTATAACTGATTGCATAATCACATCAGCAGATATCAGTATCCCCAAAACATCGGGGAACATTCCAAAGCTAAGCAAGCCATGGTGGAATACTGAATTCGACACTTGCCAAAAAACACTTGAAAAGGCTTGGTATAACTTCAGGAGATATCCCACCACTCACAACTTAATTCAATTTAAAAAGGCTAGAGCCAAATTCCGTCAAATCAGATGACGAACTATGAACACAGCATGGTATTCCTATGTAAATTCCATCACTAGACAAGTTTCCTCAAAAATAGTTTGGGACAAAGTAAGAAAAATCTTCGGTTGTTATTCTGATACACAGAATATATCGTTTTTAAATTATAATGGACAGGTAATTTCAGATGCCAAAGAAATTGCAAATGTAATAGGTCAAACTCTGTCTGAAATATCAGGCGAATCCTCTTATCCAAATGATTTTATTGCTTTTAAAAAATGTGAAGAACAAAAATCAGTGGATTTTCTACCTTCATATGCAGAAGATTATAACTCTACCTTTTCATACCATGAACTGAAAAATGCGCTAATTAAATCCAATCCAACATCACCTGGACCAGATCAAATTCATAACATGCTTAAACACCTTGGTGAATCTTCTTTACTAACAATTTTACTTTTGTTCAATAGAATCTGGCAAGAGAGGGTTTTCCCACTTTCCTGTCTAAAAGCTATTGTTGTACCCATCCCTAAACCAGGGAAGGACAAGCAAGACCCGAATAATTGTCGACCAATTGCTTTGACAAGTTGTCTTGGCAAGTTATTGGAACGTATGGTTAGTGCCTGACTGATGCATGTTTTGGAGAGGAGTAAGTGGTTTGTCCCTTCTCAAAGTGTATTTCGTAGAAGGCGAGGTACTATAGACAATATATTGAAGCTGGAAACGGCCATTCGAGAAGCCTTCGCGCGCAAAAAACACCTTGTGTCAATATTTTTCGACATCGAAAAAGCGTACGATTGCACTTGGCGACATGGAATTTTAAAAGATTTATCTGACATTGGTTTGAAAGGAAACTTGCCACTTTTTATTAAATTTTCTAAAGACAAGAATTTTCCAAATTCGCATTGGTAACATTTTATCGGATAATTTTCATCAAGAAGGCGTCCCACAAGGAAGTGTTCTAAGTGTATTATTGTTTATCATCAAAATTAATGGCATTGTGTCAAAACTTCCTGCATATGTCAATAGTACGCTTTTTGTAGATGACATACAAATACACTGCGCTGGTGATGACATGGGCTTTATTCAAAGGCAATTACAAACGCCTGTTAACAACATGACCGATTGGGCATCAAAAATTGTTTTACTTTCTCGCCACAAAAAACAGTCTGTATGCATTTTTGTAGAAGGCGAGGATTGCATCCAGATCCAGAATTCCAGTTAAATGGGTCACCTATTCCTATTGTGCAGGAGACTAAATTTTTAGGAATTGTCTTTGATAGAAAACTAACATTTCGTTCACATATCAAACACTTAAAAACAAAATGCATCCGGACCTTAAATATCATGAAAGTCCTGTCGAACACCTCTTGGGGTGCAGACAAACTTTCGTTGATGAGGATCTATAGATCTCTTGTTCGTTCGAAACTGGACTATGGAGTGCCAGTATATGTCTCTGCTGCCAAGTCCACTTTAAAAATGTTAGACTCGGTCCATCACCAAGGACTTCGTATAGCTACTGGGGCATTTAGAACTACTCCAATTCCTAGTCTTCATGTCATAAGTGGTGAACCATCTTTAGAACTTCGACGCCACAGACTATCCCTCTCGTACTTCTATAAAATTAAGAGCGATGAGTCTCATCCTCAACATTACAAGGTTATAAACCCCATTTTTGGGTCTTTATTTTCAGTCAGACTATCTTTTACCTCAACTTTTGGTTTCAGAATTGGAGAAATCTTGAGGTACTTTGAAACTGAAGATTTTCCAATGGTCTCAAATATTGAAGATCCCCCTCCTTGGAAGGAGACACAACTTGATTTTATTGACGATTTTTTACACTTCTTTAAACCAGGTACATCGGATAATGTATTTCAGCAACATTTCTATGACCACAGGCAATGCTACTCTGATTATGTCCCTATATACACTGACGGTTCGAAATCTGACAATCATGTCGGTTCGGCTGCTGTTTTTCCAGATTTCACAATCGCTGAGACACTTCACCCATTCTGCTCTGTTTACACATCTGAACTCTATGCAATCTACTTGGGGCTTTTGAAAATTAGTACATTGAATTTTAAGAAAGCTGTCATTTATACAGATTCTAGGAGTGGCATTAATGCCCTAAGAAGTGCTAAACATACTAATCATCCTTTAGTGATGCAATGCCTTCATCTACATCATACACTCAAAAAAACCAAAATCAAATACTGTTGGATCCCTGGACATGTAGGAATTCCAGGAAATGAGCGTGCGGATAAGGCCGCAAAGAGTACTAATGCCTCTCGAGAAACGTTTGTGCCTTTGGCTGATGCCTTTCAGGCTGTTAAGCTATCTCAACATCGAGTATGGCAACGAATCTGGGACGGACAGTCAAACAATAAACTTTATAAAATCCAGCCTTCAATCAAAGGTTTTGGAAACCTCACAATTAGGAAACACGATGTCATTTTGACAAGGCTAAGAGTAGGACATGCGTTTTTAACTCATCGCCACCTTTTACACTCTGATCCAGCCCCTATATGTAATGGGTGCAACTGCATTTTAAGTGTTGAGCATATTTTATGTCAATGTAAAGACTTTTATTCCCAAAGACAAGCTCACTTTGGAGCAGATATCATTGGTTTAATTGACATCTTGGGGACCAATCCTTGCGTCAATGTTTTTACTTTTTAAAAGGAAGTACAATTTTTTAACTTCATTTAGTTCTCTCAATTACAGCATTTTAAAATTTTTATGTGACTTGAAAACAACGAACTTTTGGCGCAGTATGGCCAAATGGGCCCTTGTGCCATTAAAACCACACCAACCAACAAATCATTTCCAAAAAATGACGATTGGATGCAATGAATGGTTATAGCGCTGGCGGCAGACAATTTTTAATATAAGAGTGAAATTGTACTTGGATGTGTGGGATCCTAAATGGCTGGTCTCTTTAAAAGTGAAATTTTCAGAAAATTTTCCCCACGAAATTACTTAATTGCTGCAATTTTCAACCATTATCAGATAAATTGTTGAAATGTTTGTCTTGAAATTAGCAATCTAGTATACAGTACCAGTAAACAAACAATTATACAGTAATTTGTATAAATGTGTTATCGGTTTAATTACTTTTCGTGTTCTATATCTTTAGGTGACTATTTAACATTAAATACAATTTTAAAGTTAAGTAAAACAGATGTATATATAAGAATCGGTATCTGTGTAGAATACTAATTTTAGATGCATGTACACATTAAATGGTGTAATTATCATGTAAATGATATTTTAGTATCTGTATAGTAATTAAAAATTGTTATTTCGTATTCTTAGTGTCTTTAATTTTTCTTTTATTTGTAAGCTTCATAATCTCTGAAAGTATGGAGTTTAGAGGAAAATTTGCTGTAATTTTAAATTGCCAGTATAATACTTCACGTTGGTCAAATTGAAGGTACATGCACAAAATCCATTAACAGAAAATATTGAAATGGAATTAACAGAAATAACGATGTTCAATGCATAATTATGAATTTATAGTTCATTCTTATAAAAACCTTATAGGCTGTTTTATTGATGTAAACAGAAAGTCTCGTGTATAGGAAATGCAGCACTTCAACTATTTTTAGAGTATAAATTTAATTATTTAATTTTGTGCGTAATATTAAATCTGGCACAACTTTGCCCTGCAAGTCTAAAGATCTAAGAGAAAACGCAGGGAAATTGATGTGCCTTCCTTCGTTTCATAGAAGGGGAAAAAAACTTCATGAAGTATTGCAAATTTTCTCATTATTTCCTTCTGCTGCACATGCGCAGTAACAGTAAATTTTTTTTACTACATGGTTTGAAGCAAAGAACAACAGAGAAGCGCATTTCTAGGGAGTTTAACGATGATGGGGTTGCAAACGTTTTCCCACAGCGGAAAAATATTTCGAGTCCTAATTTTGAAAATTACAAAATGAAGGATTAAGAAAAAATGAAGTATTAAATATTGTATCCTGAAATTCTTATACATAAGTGCAATAATTTGCCTACATGTTTATTTTAATTTTTAGACCTAATGATTTTTTAAAATTATCCAGATGCAGTTGTATAAATCTTTACAAATGAAAGTATAGAATGCAGGAAAAATAACAGAACATTTTAGAAATCAAATTTTTAATTGGGCATTGCAAATTTATTAACGTACGAGTATCAAGTCGGATCTAATAGTTAAAAATTAATAAAATATTAAATTCAAAATTGATCGCAAAAGGCAAAACCCAAGTTATGCAGAAATGCACCATTGCAGTGCAGTGTAGTTTAACACATTCACTACCAGGGACGTGCTGGCGTGTATAAAACCTATTGTCTAATTAGATGACCACATCTATACTTTTTCTACGTTAAGAGATGGCGGAGAAGGGGGCCATCTAATTAGAAGGTTCGAATCTCAGGCGTGAATAGTGACAGCGAATGTGTCGAGTTACAATACACGAACAGAACCGATGAGCAATAAATTGTAATGATTCATTGTCCTGGATTTATGATTCAAACTAGCCATATATGAAGAATATAAAAGCATAAGATAGCTAGCAAAAGAATGAGAATTTTCTTATCAAAAGTGAACATATCTATTCTACAAAGTTGGATTTTAGAAGCGGATATAATTTAGTTTCGTAAAAAAATAACTTCGGGTAACTTAATAAATGGGGAAAAGTAAGTTTTGAGAAAATTGGCATGTTTTTTAATATTTTTTAAAGACTTGGTGTTTTGAATTCTTAATTTGTCTTTTAATGTTTCTACTGTTTATAATTTTTATTCTTTGTTTGATAGGACAGGAGTTCTACAGCATCCTTTTCTTTGAATAAATCGAGATTTCACCCTTGTAGAGTTGGGTACTGATATTCGAAAATTGTAAAATAAACCCGTATTTCAGAAAGAAAGTGGATATGTTCACTTTTGATTAAAAAAAACTCGAATAACTGTTGAAGCATCGCAAGACTTTCAAGACTAGAATGAGATATTAGCGTTGAGACATTTTACGGATTGATAATTAGAGGCTTCAGAGTTAAAGTGAACAAAGTCCAAGAGGTTCATTTGAGACATTTTTCAAAGTTGATTTGCTGCTTTTGAAATGGTATTTGGTGTTTTATTAGAATACTTTCTTATCCTTCCCAATTTTTAAGCTACCATTTTTTTTCTTGCCGATTTTCATATCAAGTGTATAGTTATTGTATAAGAAACGCATTACAAATCATTATTCACCATTTCAAAATTTAATTATGTCCTTTGGCCCTGTAAATCCAAACGATACCCCTTATGGCCAGTATGTGTGCAACTACATTCATCCAAGAAAGACTCTGTGCTCTGTTTCCTATGGGCACATTGCACTGGGGTCAAGACAACTTAACGGAAGCAAGGACAGATGTGAGGTCAATCATGTCTCCCTACGGGAGCCCGGAATGCACTTCCTTCCATGTATACCCATTCAACTGACAGGGAATCCTTTGGGTTCCGAGTTCGGGGGTATAAAGTGGTGTTAATATTGATGTATCACCATAATACTATGTTTGTACAAATGATAATACAAATATTCAGTTGCAGTCAAGTAAATATCAACTATGAGCTGAAAAACATATTTTGCAATTCTCGAAGAGAATGATCACTATTACAAAGAAATAAATTTGCTATAAAATCTAATAGAATTTTAATTTCCTGAATTCATTTCTTAAGTTCGTTTTACTGAAGGAAAATTACCAGAATTTTAAATTTACATTTGGCAAAAAAAGGCAAGTCATGAAATTTTTCCTTAATATCGAAATCTCGGCGTTTTATGGCAAATGATGCAGTTTTGTATTTCTGTATGTCGTTTCTACAAATTTCCTTCATTTTCATATTTATGCTCATATTATAGGATTTTAAAAATGAATGAAAATAAAGAAATGTCTTTTTTATGATCACTAATTGTTATTAAAATTACAAGCGAAAGCTTCAAGTAATTATACTAATTTTCAATTTTATAATAAATTACACATTAAAACTTGAGTTATTAATTTAATAAAGTGAAAGTTATGCATAAAATTTATTTAAATAAAAATTTAAAGTAATTTTCAGCAAAATAATTTGCGATTCTATTCGATTGTCGGAAGATCACCCGAAGGAATATCACTAACAAATTAAATACATTAAAGTACCTCAAGAAACCAATGCTCGTGCTGCCATCTATAAGATAATTCAAACGAAGAATGCAATCTTGTATTCATTTTTCAGAATTAAACCACCAAGAAATTATAATATATTTAAGAATAGGTTGCATCAAAATCAGTAGTGAATCTTTCAGCCTTAACAAGTTTCACTTGAGTTGTAGAGTGGTTTCTGCCTGGATATTCCCTTCACTTTTAGGAATTTTCCCTTTGAAAAAAAATTGCCTTCTAAAATTATATTTTGTTATCACAAATTAATTTTTCAATATTAGGCACGATGGGTGGCATTATGCCGATCACGCAAGGGCATTTGATATCAAGAAAAGGTTGCATAGAGTTTCAAAGCATAATTTTTCAATTTTCGCTTAGCGAAGTTCTGAGAATAGAATTCTTTCAGGTATATTTGCTTGTTTTTCTGTTGAATAGTTTGGATGATATGCTTTGTGTCCTTAATAGATATTTCTGTACGTGGTTGTAATAGAACAAAAGAGAAGAGGAAGGAGAACATTTTATCGCATTTTTTTTGCTGACGGCATAAACGGGATGCCTTCAGATCAAGAAAACCACAAGTCTCGTCATCTACGTGAGCAATTCTAATTTCTTCTACCAATTTTCGCGGAAGGTCTGACTCAGCTATTCTCTGTAGTTTTTAGAGAAATAAAAATAAGCATTTCAGCAAGTAATATGCAGACAGACACATATATAAAAGAATCCTACTCTGGAAGACATTTCCATGTCATAATTCTAGAGAAGAATTTCTTTTTTTTTCTGTACTAATACTTTCGAGTCGCATCTTGCTTATTGACTACCTTTAAACTGCTATCAGAGACGGAAAGTACTCCAGCTCTACTGTGGTAAAGCGCAGAATTTTCTCTCAATAGGAACAATTATTCCTATTGAGAGAAATTGAAAGCTTTTATAAAGTTTTGTGATATTTTTGAAACCAAATTAGTATAAAAGAAGCAGACAACGTATACAGAAATAAATGAGTTTATATGTGTTTTTGCGATAAAATATTTTCATTAATATTTTGTACACACTGCATTTTCATGTAACCAGCGACGAAACTGAACGCCCAGGTCGTGGAGAGAATTTTGTTTGATATCCAAAGTATCTTATGTTAAAAGGAAATTTTAACTTGTTAAATTAGGGTTGATATGCGAAAACATGGGGTTCGGCTAGATTAATTTCTGAGAAGATCTTGCATGAATATTTAAATTTCTGGCTTTTATTTATTCAAAATTTTAATAATTTAAAAGCAAAAATGGATACTAAAAATTAGTTTAAAATAAAAATTTTCTTTCAGTAAAATTTATGAAAGTAAGGGTAAATTAATAACTACTATTTTTAATAAAGTTTCAAAAAATCTATTAAAATTTCGTTAGATTATTAATATTAAATTCATTATTAATCTGTGTCTGAACTATTAATCAGTTCGCGTTTAATTTCATTAAATTTTCGAAAGACATATAATAGTAAACATAAGATAAATTAAACGAATAGAAATTTTTAATTTGTATTAAATATTACTCTATATGAATCTGAAATAAATAAAAAAATCTTTGTCACCGACTTAAGACACAGTGTGTCTGGTGAAAAATAGCACTGTAAAAGAGAACTCTTAACATTTATATTCGACTGTTTTTTTTTACACATTTGGGACACCACTGATCAGTGAATTCATTTAAAGAAAAAATAAATGCAAGGTGCAAAAACTTTAAAAATTGCGAAGTATTCGTCATTATAGTCAATATACAAATTTAACTCTTGGAAAAATTAAGAACACTTTCGCATGGGAACAATTTTTGGCAATATACAATATGGACGACAGCGAGCTGGAAAAAATAGCTTATGTGTTGCAATTAAGAAAAGGATGAAAACCATCAGGTAGATTTCAAAGTCTAGAAATTCACGACTCGCAGACCTACACAATTCAGATCCTGGAAAAATGTTTGCACATTACCCGTTATTTGTATATTTCTGACCGCCAATTTCAAATATAATTTTTAGTTTTCTCTATCATGCAGGGAATTTTCAGAAAAGGCCATTCGAAGCTACAGGGACTTTAAAAGCATTATATCTAACTGACCTTTCTCCTGATATATTTTTTTTTTTACCTTTTCGATGTCTTGGTAGAATTGCTTTCCTTGTTTCTTCGTTAGCGTTTCTTAAATCTTCTTGAAAGTAATCTGAGTGAATGTTAGCGAATTCTACTCAAGTTAAGTAACTAAGGACAGATTTATTATACTTAATGTAATAGAATATCCTTTGCGTGTCTTCCAAAACTTTGGCACTTGAGAACCTTGTGTTTTTCAAGATATTCGGTCGTTATTTCTTTGGAATCTTTGCTCACTTCCTTTGCCTGCAGTTGCTCTTTTTCCTTTAAATAGTTTTTCCTTTTTTAGGTTTCAGATATCCAGAAGGATAAAAGTGCATTATTTTCAATTTTTCTGCCGATAATTCGGATTGTATTTAAATATTTAATTTTGTCATTATTCCGACAAGGACTTCATTAATTGATTCATCAGTCTGACTTTTACTGAAGTAAAGATGATCGATACTCATTCTGAAAAATTAAATTTTCATGGTGTACACTTTTGGTTCTAGATTTTTACATAAACCTTTCTGACTAGTCCTTGATTCAGTGTTGCTTTTAATCTTGGCTTCTCATTCATGCAAAAATCATGGATATTTAGTGCATCTGCTATGTAGTTTCAAAAACATAGATGAAATTTCTTCTCTTTCTAGAAAAAAATGTGCCTACCATTACTGCCCATATTTTACCTACCATTTTAATTTTTTGAGAATGGCGTGTTATTCTTTCTTTCGTATGTGTGAATTACCCCACAAGTATACGAATTTCAATGAGGACAGAATTTTTTTCTCTCTTCCCCATTTCCCAAGTTCTGCTACATAAAAGAAATATATTAAAATAAAACATATCGCGCAAACTTTCGTAGCCTTTTGAAAGCTACTTCAAATACAAATAATTTGAAACATAAAAGTAACTGCTAAATTAAATCTTTACAACAGTTTGAAAGTAGAACCAATATTTCTGATGCTGAATTTATGCTCTGGAAAAATTTTAAACTAAATTTGGGGAATTAAAATTTGAGATTAAACTAGAGATATTTTTAAAAGCGTTTTTTTTACATAAAAAACATTCTGGGCTTGGAAAATTTGTCTGATAAATTCTCTTCTTTACTTTTACAATTTAAAAAAGAATTACGAAGCAAAAAATAAATTTATATTATAGAAAATTAAAGCGAGTCAAATGAAGTTAAAAAATTCAAAGCAGATTCGTAATAAAGAAATAAATTGCATTAAAAATCAATGTCATTTCTCGTATGGAGATAAAAAAAAGTACTGAATAATGCGTATCTATACTTAGCTCAGGTTATGTGCGATAACATACATTAAAGAAGATGGAATTCTCTGTCATCTCTATTCTCTTCTTGATTTTCGTTTCTCCATCTCCATTCTAAAGTTAATGATAACTATAGCCAATTACAACTGAATTGAAAGTACATACAAAGCTATGAACGACCGCTTTTAAAGCTTTTTCCGCGAGCTATCGAAAAAATTATGAAATTAAAAAAATCATCGTTTTTTAAATTCAGTTTCATTATGCAGAATATAGATTATAAGTGTTTAAAACTAAATTCTTTTCAAATATAAGCGCAATAGTACTTTCAAGTAAAATAATAATTTCAAATACAATAAGATCATATTCAGGACTATTTAATTGGAAATAATGATAGCTTCCCCTGTAATATCAACTTGAATTGTCACTGACCATTTTCAATTCTTTCCCACATAATTTTTTAAAAAGTTATTTCGTTTTTTCATTCTCATTTATTCATTCATTTCACGGGAAATCTTATTCTCAATTAATTCTTAGCAATTAAGTAAAGTCTAATCAAATACATTTTTGTGCGTTTTTGAGATACATTACACTGCTGGGCAAAATTATAAACGCAAGAAATTTTCATTTTGTTTTAATAATAGTTTAACTCGGTTTAATTTTACTTTAATAAAATAATGATGAATAATTACTAAAATACATCTAAATTTAACATAACTCATAAATGAAATTTTTAAAAAATGAATGTTAATAAGACAATGTGCAACTTTAAAATTTTAGCATTATGTGAAATCGGGACAAAATTATTAACTCAAAATTATAAAATCAAAATTAACTTGCTCAATAAATGTGGGGTATTCTGATTGGTTAGCTATGCTTGTAAAGTGAAAAAATGAATTGGCGAAAAAAATTCGCGAAATCGGTCAAGTCGGTGAGGCTGGGGACCCAAAGGTTTCTCCCCAAAGAATTTAGTTTAGTTACATTAACGTTTCGTCTTGAAGCAACACTTGGGCTATTTTCGGACGCACCTCGTAATTTTGAACCTCTATCAGATGACGAGGATGACACCTGAACTGGCACTCCCCTCTCCAAACTTGCGCACCACACCAACACCCATCTTCAAGATAAATGGCCAGAGTATAAGAATAGGGGAATCACTGAAATATCTCGGTGTTCTGCTGGATAGCAGGTTGACATGGTCCTCTCGTATTTTATCGTTACATGCAAAGGTCTATAACCTAACAAATAATTTTAGTAGAATAATAAAGACAGACTGGAATTTGTGGATAAAGAACTGGTTAAAATATGGTACCTAACAGTTATCGAGATGACTTTGCTCTACGGAGCTGGCGTCTGGGGCGGAGCCTTAACTTGTGAACAAGTCAAAAGGCTTCATACGATACAACGAGTTTTTCTAATTAAACTGCTTAGACCATACAGAACTACTGCTACGCAGGCACTTAACGTCCTGTCCGGTATTCCACCATTACACATAACAGCTAAAATGGAGTATTTAAGGTTTCAAATTTGGACCTGTCGCTCGAGAGGACTCGATGGTGTTATTGATTTATTTAAATTGGACAAATTTGAAAAACTATCAGAGATCCCATTAAATACCAGAGTTTTAGAACTAAGAGATAAAGTCCAAGATAGTCATTTCGAGGTGTACACAGATGGGTCCAAAGTCGATGGTGGTGTTGGGTTCTCTGTGTGCATTCTCCATGGAGAAATTCAGCATAAAATTATATGTAAAAAATTGGAACCCCAGAACACTGTCTTCCAGGCCGAACTTGCGGCTTTGGGTGAGGCAGTGGATTGGGCTATTGAAAATAAACAGAAAATCAACATTTACACTGATAGTAGGTCTTCCATCGAGGCCCTCAAGAGCTACGGGTCTAGATCTAAATTTGTAATTTCCATAAATAAATTTTGCTTGGTGGAGGGATTGGTTGGGCTTTCCTGGGTGAAGGCTCACGTCGGAATCCCGGGCAATGAGCTCTCCGATCACTTCGACAAATTGGCTAGTGTTGAGGTGAGGGTATGGATATCCCATTCCCTTACTCCTTTGTTAAATTTACACTTAAAAAGAAATTGCTAGAAGATTGGCAAATTTATTATGGAGCATATGAAACAGCTTCTGGAAACCGGATCAGGGGTTTTGTTCCTCGCGTGGATACAAAAACTTTAATTAAAAGTAAATATTTGATATATTTTTTAACGGGACATGGACCATTTCCCTGCTACCTCAGCAGATTCAAAATTTTATATTCCTCACTTTGCGAATGCGGGTCACTTGGAGATCCTGACCATTATCTTTTTGACTGTTTAATGACGCGGGATCATCACCTAAAGAAGCTCTCCTGTGAAGCCAAGAGTTTGTGGCTTAAAAACGTAATGTCGACTGCGGCTAATCACGAAAAAATTGTGAATTGTTTTAAAGTTAGTAGAGCGATTTGTGATCGCTTGAGTAGGGTGTAGCTGGTCTACCCCTTTTTAAATTTTTTATATTTTTAATGACATAGTTTGTGGGATTTTATGTTTAATTGAATATATATTGGATATAAAATTGATTTTAATTATTTTCATTTAATAGCATGCTTTGATTTGGTCATTTTGGTGAGAGTTTGTTTGGCCTTGTTCGATTTCGTGGCTTTGTCATTCTGAGATTTTAAGCATTTGAAATTAAATTTGAGCTATTGGGATTTTTATAATGGTTTTAATAATTCCTTTTGTGTGTAGAGTTTGTTTGTGTGTTCGTTTTAATTTGTCCTGTGTCTGTTTTGAGTGTGGTTTTGGGTTGACTTTTTTTTGTATTTGCGCTGCATCTCACACATTCTAACTTATGGGTGGAATGCCATTGATAATTAAAATTGGGAATGTATTGTTTGGTTCTCCCCTGCCATGGTAAATTTTTATTAGTAAATAACTTTCAATCCATATGCTGTTATTTGCATTGTCTCCTTGGCCGGGTGAGCCCTTGTAATGTGAAACTTCTATATATGTTAATATGTATTTAATTTCCACCCATGTTGCGGGGTGTAATATGTATATATGAGGAAAAACTTTTAATAAATGCGAGTGGGGCTGGCGTCCTCCTGATGCTGCTGGTCAGTTCTCTTCCCCTCCGACTCTTTAACCACTTAACTGAATAGTTTTCTTTGCTATCTAATAAGATGGCCCCTCCTGTTTTGGAAAGGGGCTGTCGTTTTCATTCATCTAAGAAGGCATAGGATACTTAAGATGTTTATGGATCCTACATATTTTTTGTGTCAAATTATAAAGCTAATTAATGATTCAATTTTAGTTTATAAGACTAAAATTTCGATAATTCGATGCACGAGTATTCTCGGGCTGTTAAGTTAAGCGGTTAATGCCTTAAACCGAGTAGGGTGGACTGGGTCGGGGTGGGTTGTATAGCACCACACCAACGGGAGGACGTTTGGCTCCCTAAGTATGATTTAGCATGCAACAGGCCCAATACACGACGGATCTTTAGTGGAATCGGGTTTCGAACCTGGAACCCTCCGGCCCAAAGCCAAGACCTTACCACTAGGCCCCCGCTGCCTTTCTCCCCATAGAGAATGTACAGTGAAGTAGCGTTTTAGCGATTTCTCTCGAAAGTGGAGGGAGGAGGCGACCAGTAATGATGTAGGGGTCGTGAGCTTTCATGCCAAATAAAAATTGGCGAAACTGGTCCTGTAGTAGATGCTGGGAGTGGGACTCTATCAAGGTTTTCCTCGTAGAAAATGTATAGTGAAGTAATGTTTTTTCGATTTCTCTCAAAAATGAAGGGTGGTGAGGGGCATGCGATCATGATGATCTTCGGGGTCATAAGCTTCCATAAGAAATAAAAAATGTTGAAATCGGTCCAGTGGTTGGGGATGGGGGGACTGGTCCTTTGATTTTGACAATTATGTTAAATATATAGGTTAGTATTTTATTGTTTGACATTTTTTATGAAAAATAAAGAAAATAACAATCACTAATGGCAACACTGATAATTTTCTTTAATTAAAAGGAACGTATTCGAACAAAAAATAACACAATCCAGAATTTTTTACCTTTGAGTTTATAATTTTGTCCAGATTTCACGTCAATACTAAACTTTTAAAGTAGCAGGTCTTCTTATTAAAATTATTTTTTTTTATTTATGAGTCAAACTAAATTTAGATGTATTTTTTAATTATTCATTATTTTATTAAAGCAAAATTAAACTGAATTAAATTATGATTAAAACAAAAAGAAAATTTCTCGAGTTCATAATTTTGACCAGTAGTGTACATAACCGAAAATTTAATCTGGATGGAAAATTAAATTTTATAAACAAACATCATTTTCATAATTATGTTTACTTAAGTCCATTAGCACACTTATGGTTACAAGGAGACAGATTAGACTTCAATGAAAAACACGGGCTTTGAAATGATGTTTTGTTTCCTGAGTTCTGAAGAGCAATGTGCTTAAAAACTTTTATTAAAAAATCCAAATGAGCGCAGATTCAATAGCATCTTTTAATTAGATAAAGCAATAAGCAAAAGAATCTTTACTTTCATATTAAATTTTTATAAGTATTTCTGGTAAAGAAAGAACATGAAGTGGTAAATTAATAAACAAAAGAGCCTGGAGCATTACTGACTTTAAAACCTAATTTTTAAATCACAAAGCTGCTAAAATTGGCTTCATGATTATGTTCTTTAAACAAGTAGGCGAATGCCATTTCTTGACTAGAGAAAAACATTGATTATAGTTTTACTGAAGGTGGTCAATGTAAAAATTATGCTCAGGCATGAAGCAAAGACATTTTTACTGGGCGGCCTCAGTATATGCAGCATTTTCAACTGAGTGAGTCAGTAGAAATATTGATCCTAAAAAAGGGCAGTTGGTTAGAAAGGGGAGAAAAGTGGGAGGGGAAGTTGGTTAGAAAGCGATATCCAATGAGTCGAAAAGCAAAGTTAATAACTGTCAATCATATTGAAAGTGATTTTTCGAATGTTTGCAGAAGGGTACTTGTAATCAGGGGAGCTTCGTTTTTCAGGGATTTGGAATCGGAAGAGGAGCAGAGGAGTGTGGGACAAGGCGAGACGGTTGAGCTCCTGGTTCACTTGGTGCTGCAATCGAGCCGACAACGTTGGTGCTAGTGGTAGAGGTGGAGAAGAAGCCTTGGTGTAAGCAGCATCCATTTTGATTGAGTCGTTTGGCTTATGCAAAAGTTTTTCAAGGAAGTGGTCTGGTTTCTCTTGGATAGTTTGTTTGCGTCGTTGCAATTTGATGCTGAATGGAGGTAACTAATTTATTTACAACTTCATATATGCTAGACAGAAATTTTGCCCTTAGCGATTAATTTACGAATTTTATAAATACTCTTGGTAACAATCCAACCAACATTGAGCATTAATTATCTATTATCGCGTCAATGGGGCAAGATGGCGCTTTTTTTCTGAGGTAATAACTCATCGTAACCCAGCTAAGTTTTAGGAAACTTAGTTGGAGATGATTCGCCTTTACTGTGAATATTTATATTCACAGTCTACAGAGGGCTGGATTCAGTGTTGGATGTGTAAACGATGGGGCACATGTGCAGGTGAAGAGGACAAATGTGCTACTATACTATTATTTTAAATTATTTTATGATTATTAATCTAAAATCCTTGGCTGGCCGGACAGAATCTCTGGCCACAACTAGTCCACGAGCCATAGATTTCCCACCACTGTGCTAAAGTTATGTATCAATTTTGGCAAAATAATATTTGATATTATTACAAAGTAATCCAATATTATGCATTTTTTGCAAACACAAACTGTTTTCTGTGCATAAATAAATCGCAAAAATGTGCATGAAACTTAGAATATCATTTACTAATCTAGTATACAGAATTTTTATAAATTCTCTTTCTTTTTTGATATTCAGTGCGTAATTAAAAACTTAAACTGAATTGAACATCATATTAGACGGGAAGTCAGTTTCTTTTTAGGAGTTAACAGAATTTATTTCGTTAAAACTATATGCTATAAGGACAAAGTTATCTTTTATTGGAATAATTACCTTTTTAAGTTAAGTATAACTACGCACTTACCTGTGTAAAACCAAAGCATTTGAGATACATATTTTGAAATAGTGTTCTTCCAACATTTCACTCAATGGTTGATTATTATTTTCAAAAATCACGGCGTTACTGTAACTATTAGGTCAGCTATTTTGTAATGGATTGCAACATCTTTGCATCAATTATGAGGATGTTTTTCTCAGAGTTAATAATCAAAATCAGAAATGAAAAGGAAAGTACATTTTTATGTCGTTGAACCCCATTTTGATGATAAAGTGAAAGTGCATAAAACGTACCAAGAAATAAGAGATAAACCTTCCCAAGAGCTATCAATCAAGATATTAACAAAGAGTTAGCAGATAATGATCTTCTTTTATATCTCATAATAAAGTTGTTTCTATCAAAATCTGATAACAAGATCAGTTTCTGAGATTTAGTACCGCACGAGTTATTTTTTTCCCCTACATTCGACTTCCGTAAATATGAGAATACATCAAAAAGTAATGGCAAACACCATGGTATAAAGCGTTGAAATGAAACGCGACATTTTCTTTCTTCAGGGAATTATAATAAAGACAATATATTATTAATTTAATAGATATTTCTTATTACAAAGTTGAAGATTTTGATAAGGCCCTACAGCATGTAAGTAACAATTCAGATTTATGTATTTTTTAAAGCTAATAATAAACACAGTTTTCGTAGGTTTATTGGCAAGATACTTATATTTTAAGAATTTAATAATTTAAATTTGAATTATTAAAATCGTTTATTAAAACTCAAATGTCTGTTTCAATAAATTTCTTTCTGTTATTCAGTCAGAGTTGTTTTGATTAATTTTGATGAAATGTTGGAATTCTATCAAATAAGCTTTAAATGATTACATATATGGCTGCTTTATTTTTTTTAAGGAAATGACGTTTTTGTCATTGCAAAAATTATAAATTGCTGAATTCCTTGCTTAATTACGTATTTCAGTTGTCATTTTTGATTTCTTTTTCTCTTTGATTGCCTGAACACTTACCAATTTGTAACTAGCTAAATGTTCTAACAAGAAAATCTATTCATGTTATATATAATCATAGTAATGGTACTAGAACATATATTATATGGAAGAATGATAGCTATTTAACATTTTTCTGTAAAAATCTTGTCGCACCGATGAAATTATAAATGACTCTGATTCTTTTTTTTTCAATGCTTACTGCTTATTGTTTCTTTATCACGGGTTTTTTTCTTAACAATTTTAAATAATTATTTTTATTTTTAAGACTGCTATATTAATATGCTTTTTTAATATGAAATAGGTTAACATATTCCTGCATTATAACTGTGAAACTCATTAATGATGCATTGTTTTAAAATATTGTCAATATTATTATTTAATATATACAATATTATTATTTAATATATACAATATTATTTTAATTTATGTATTAATTATATTATATATAAA